>CAUDMG010002415.1:62500-585000 GCA_958450375.1 Homarus gammarus | reverse complement strand
AAAAATATTGTCACTAATATTGAGATATTACTGGGTCCACCATTACCCGTGAACCATGCTTCACCCAACTCGACATACACCCATAATAAGGGAAATAAATGTTCCTCTATGTATCCCCTAGGCTCCTGGTCTCAGTGGGTGACCATTAATTTACTCAGATAGCCTCAGTGTACTCTCAGTGCGTCCATGGGCGGGAAGAAAGAGCGCCAACAGGTGACTATGGCCACTAGGTAATACTTCTATCTGACCAAGGACACCTGGTGTTGTGCACCCATGTAGTAAGAACTGATCACCCAATGCTGATGCTGGTCCCGTGTCGTTTTTGTTGTCGGGAGGATTCGTTCAATCAAGAGATCCGTTGCTACCCCGCTAACCAGTGACAAGCCTGCACTGATCGTTCCAACGGCAACAATCGCCAATCCTCAATCATCAACGGCAGTCTCAAACGGCAGTCAATCTCTCCCAGTTGAGTGAGTTCTGACGGAAACCCTGAAATTAACTCACTGTTAGCTCTAAATAACTTTATCACTGCCCTATCTAACCCCTATCTGAGATTGAATGAGACTTACTTGTTATACTGCAATAGCTCAACACAGGTGACTAGACCACGTGACCGTTTTGTCCTCTCTGACGCACAGTCCGCCCTATCTGTTCGACTGCTGTCGTCTGACTGAGCCAGCCACCCTCGTGTCTACCCAAGGTGGTAGCCTAGGCCTACGTGACATATTTTCCGCCTACTAATAACTTTCTTGGGACACCCGTAACATTATTCAGACTGATAAACGATCTATAATAATTTCAAAATCAATAATAGTCCCTTAACTTCATGAATTGCATCATTATTAATTCGGTAAACTACATATAACATCGCATAGGCCTAGTTCCAAAAGCTCTCACTACGTGCAGGAGCGCTCTCTTCCCTCAGACAGCCTTGAACACTCAGTGTCGCCAATGGCGCGTCGTTTGAACTTACACTGAAGTTTCTGAATATTACATACTGTATGTATATATATATATATATATATATATATATATATATATATATATACATATACAGTATATATATATATATATACAGTATATATATATATATATATATATATATATATATATATATATATATATATATATATATATATACATATATATATACATATATATATATATTATATGAAAATCCACAATGAAAACGTGGATAAGATAAATCTTGAAAAAATCACACGGGAAAATGGAAACAACGGAGTACCTTAGCTTTCGTCTTTATTCAAGACATCTTCAGAGGCAACTGGAATACATGGACAGAGAGAGGCTTAAATATACAGGGTGACCTAAAAAACATGAGGTCAGGTCAAAATGATGACATCCACTAATCCCCACACCAACACACACGTAGAGGAGCTTAAGAGAAGGGTGGTGACGTGACTAGTCAAGTCAGGTCAGAAAAAAGGGGGCCCACAAAATAACTATCATACATCTAGATCAAAGGTTTTTAAAGCATTTTTAACCTTGGGCCACTGACAAATAAATTTATGTAACATATTATCGGTTTTGAACTGACCATCACTGAGGTTTATTGATTTTAATTCCTTAATCAAACTAGCTTCAACAAGAAGTCTTTCTGTGACACAAGATGATTTGAAAACTTCTAAGCTTTTTTCCCAAGCAATGGGGTGATTATTATTCCAAACATGAACGAACAAGGCACTGCTTTCAGATGCAGTTCTAATATTATACTTATGTTGTTTGATTCTAAGCTGCAGTGTTTTTCCTGTCTGACCTACATAATTACAATTACATTTGCTACATGGAATACAATAAACACTACCATTTACATTCAAACTTGGGCTATTCCTTATTAACATATTAGTAATGGTTGAGTCATACTTGAAAACAACATTAATATTTAGAAGCTTGAGGGACCGAACTAACGGGACAAATTCATTACGATAGGGCAGAGTCAAAATATTCTTAAGTGTAGGAACTTGTCTGGTTTGAGAGGAATGAAAGGATTTTTTAGCCCTATTAAAACAACGATCAACAAACACAGAAGGGTACCCAAGTTTATGTGCAATAGAACGAATGTGTTTCAATTCATCGTCAATAAATTCAGAGTCACAAATACGCAGACATCTTAGGAACATAACAGAAAAAACTGACATTTTGGTAGACTCAAGGTGATTCGATAAAAAGTGAATGAAACTGTCTACCTGTGTGGGCTTTCTATATACCTTGAATTTATAGTTTTGGCCATTTCTCATGATAAGCATATCAAGAAATGGAAGGGATTCATTTATTTCTCTTTCAATTTTGAACGTGATACTAGGGACAATATTATTAAGTTTGTCTAAAAATTCAAATGGGTCACTGTTTTTAGGCCAAAGACAAAGAACATCATCAGCATATCTATACCATGGAGGAATAAAGTCCACTATATTGGGTAGTAATCTAGACTCAAAGAACTCCATATAAATACATATAAGGTAAAGTGGGATTGATTTGAGAGAGCTGTTTAGTGAGATCGGGGTTCTTTTTCAATAACCATATTGAGTGATCCAAATTTGTTCATAAACTTATCATCTTATGATCTACAGATGGTCAGTTCAAAACTGATAATATGTTACATAAATTTATTTGTCAGTGGCCCAAGGTTAAAAATGCTTTAAAAACCTTTGATCTAGATGTATGATAGTTATTTTGTGGGTCCCCTTTTTTCTGACCTGACTTGACTAGTCACGTCACCACCCTTCTCTTAAGCTCCTCTTCGTGTGTGTTGGTGTGGGGATTAGTGGATGTCATCATTTTGACCTGACCTCATGTTTTTAGGTCACCCTGTATATTTAAGCCTCTCTCTGTCCATGTAATCCAGTTGCCTCTGAAGATGTCTTGAATAAAGACGAAAGCTAAGGTACTCCGTTGTTTCCATTTTCCCGTGTGATTTTATCAAGATATATATATATATATATATATGTATATATATATATATATACACAGTATATATGTATATATATGTATATATGTATATATATATATATATATATATATATATATAACTTCAGCAATGGTCTTGTTACGTGGAAAGCGTAGTTTTAGAAAGAAGAGGAAAACCAGGGTAAACACAAACATCTTGAAGTAGTCTGGACACACCCCTGAAGATGTGAATTACACGAAAGCGCTTGGGAACTTCGTGTTTTCTTCTTTCCTTGTGGTTATCAGCATAAATATGAATATATATATATATATATATATATATATATATATATATATATATATATATATATATATATATATATATATATATATATATTTGGTTTCTGCATAACAGTGATCCAGTAAGCTATCCAATTTACTGCGTGAAGAGACAAGGAACCGGAATTGTCATTGAGATAATAGCAGGATTTGTCGATCACCTGCACTCCATCCCGGGATTTAAGATGATGCCTCTAGATTACGAGTTAATTAAGAGAAATGTGTTAATTCTCTCTCTCTCTCTCTCTCTCTCTCTCTCTCTCTCTCTCTCTCTCTCTCTCTCTCTCTCTCTCTCTCTCTCTCTTTCTATATATATATATATATATATATATATATATATATATATATATATATATATACATATATATATATATACACACACAAACAAGTAATCGTGGGCCTTTCTTGCCCCGTGGCGAGTCTGGGGGTACATTTTACCAAAGGCGGCCGGCTGACAGCGTAGAGCGACAGCGTTTTCCAGCGTAAATATAATGGTTAATTAATGCTTTCCTAAAGAAACCCTCGGTATGGGACCAGGTTTGTTCCACTCTACGATTTTTTTGCGATTTTCCACCAAGTTTGTTGAAAAACGATTGTGCCGTTTCGGCTGCCCAGAAAAGACACACACACACACACACACACACACAAGGCTATTCCTATAGTATATGAGATAATTAGTGTTCGTGGTTGTTATAATCATGGTCGTGGGTGTTATAATCATGTTCGTGGTTGTTATAATTATGGTCGTGGTTATTATAATCATTGTCGTGTTTGTTATAATCATGGTCGTGGTTGTTATAATCATGGTCGTGTTCGTTATAATCATAGTCGTGGTTAATATAATCATAGTCGTGGTTCTTATACTCATGGCCGTGGTTGTTATAATCATAGTCGTGGTTGATATAATCATGGTCGTGGCTATTATAATCATGGTCATGATTGTTATAATCATGGTCGTGGCTGTTATAATCATGGTCATGATTGTTATAATCATGGTCGTGGTTGTTATAATCATAGTCGTGGTTGTTATAATCATAGTCGTGGTTGTTATAATCATGGTCGTGGTTGTTATAATCATAATCGTGGTTCTTATAATCATTTGGTCGTGGTTGTTATAATCATGGTCGTGGTTGTTATAATAATGGTCGTGGTTTTTATACTCATGGTCGTGGTTGTTATAATCATGGTCATGGTTATTATAATCATGGTCGTGGTTGTTATAATCATGGTCGTGGTTGCTATAATCATGGTCGTTTTTGTTATAATCATGGTCGTAGTTGTTATAATCATAGACGTGGTTGTTATAATCATGGTCGTGGTTGTTATAATCATGATCGTAGTTGTTATAATCATGGTCGTGGTTGTTATAATCACGGTCGTGGTTGTTATAATCATGGTCGTGGTTCTTATAATCATAGTCGCGGTTGTTATAATCATGGTCGTTGTTGTTATAATCATGGACGTGGTTGTTATAATCATGGTCGTGGTTGTTAAATCATAGTCGTGGTTGTTATAATCATGGTCGTAGTTGTTATAATCATGGTTGTGTTTGTTATAATCATGGTCGTGGTTGTTATAATCATAGTCGTGTTTGTTATAATCATGGTCGTGGTTGTTATAATCATTGTCGTGGTTGTTATAATCATGGTCGTGGTTGTTATAATCATAGTCGTGGTTGTTATAATCATGGTCGTTGGTGGTCGTGGTTGTTATAATCATGGTCGTTGGTGGTCGTGGTTGTTATAATCATGGTCGTTGGTGGTCGTGGTTGTTATAATCATGGTCGTTGGTGGTCGTGGTTGTTATAATCATGGTCGTTGGTGGTCGTGGTTGTTATAATCATGGTCGTGGTTGTTATAATCATGGTCGTGGTTGTTATAATCATGGTCGTAGTTGTTATAATTATAATGAGACAAACTCACAGAGAAGAGAATTACATATAAGTAGGAAGCATGGAGAGTAGGAATGTAAAGATAGGAAACTTGGTACCGTGGCCGGGATTTTATTTACTCAGCGTCAATACGCTTATCTTATTATCTCGTATCTCAATACACATATATTACTTCTTAAAGGGACAACTTGTTAAACACCTCTTCGAAACACCTATTTATTAATTCACTCAATGACATGGACACATTAATATCACTATTATATAAGAACATAAGAATGGAGGAAACTGCAGCGGGCCTATTGGCCCATACTGGGCAGTCCCGTTTACACACAACCCCTATTGCTCATTATGTTTTACGTTACTCTACACTGACTCTCGGACACACCTGAATAAATACACTTCCCACAGTAGGTAACTCACCCTAGGAATCGTTCTGACAAGACTCACGTGTACCCTGACGTAGTAGGGTGTGTCATAGGAGGGAAGATCAGCTAAAACTAATGGCCCATCACTTTTTGGGTAGATTTTAGTGTATATAAACAGAAAATAATTTCAGTTTCAATATTTTGCAACCTTTTGCGAGGTAAATTTTAGCGTGAAATTTATCGAAAATCTAACGTACAGCTGCATTAGTGCATTACAATTAAATAGTGAACATTGCTTTCTGACTTCATTCTTTAACAACCCAACTAACAATACTTTTTTCTGTTTCAGATTCTGATGCATTTATAAGTTGATAATATTTGCGATGGCTGCTTGTGTCAGGACGAGGAACCAAAAATCCAGCCATCTCAGTCACTATCTTGGGTCTGGGAGAGAGCTCCTGAAGTCGGAGTTGCCTACATTGAGAGATGCTTTGAGATACGGTGTTTTAATCAGGCAAATCAGTGAAAAGAACCAAAGAACTTACACAAACAAAGACATTGCCAGTGATATGACCAAAGCTGTCTTGGCACAGTACACTCTGGCTAACGCTCAGTTCAAGCCTCCAGTCATAACAAGTCAGAAGAAGATTAGTGAGAGACTGCTAGCCAGTTAGGAAAAGGCAAGAGATATCTCTCTTGGGAGAGGAAAACTTGCAGTTAAGGACAGCTTTGGCAAGCAACTGGACCAGTTATTTGACATAATTACTTGCAAGTGCCCAATTGTTCTCTGTCCTGAGTTTGGATGCGATCGTGACTGTAAATCCGAGGCCCACATCTCCTGTATTTGCAAGCGTGAACTGAAGATTCCTGTGATCGAACTGGCATTTGTCAAAGCACAGAGAGAGAAGACTGGCAGTATAGGGGCTTTCATGATTTCTAGCCAAGATATTCCGGAGTCCAAGAGACAGGAGGCTGCCACAGAGAGACAGAAGAGGAGAAGAGTTGCCGAGGAAAAGAGACTTGAGAAGGCCCAGGGTGAGGTAAAAAAGGCCGATGATTGAAGTCAAGCTGATTCAGAATTTAATGACTTCCCCATGGCTGATCGGAGTGCTGACCAGGAGAATGGTGACTTTGTCCCTAACCCAGAAAATAATGATCCCAAACCTTCCAGGCATAAGATTCGAAATAGGAAAGATATCCCGAGCATAGCTCTGGCCAGCATGCGACACCACACTGGTCTCAGAGAAACTGCAGAGATAGCAACAGCTGCCTGGATTGTCGGTGGTTTGATAACACCTGATGATGTTCACCTGGTGATAGATCATAACAAAGTAAGGAGAGCTCAGGAGAAACTTGTCAGTAACCTAGAAGAGGAGTTTGATAAGGGGATAAGAGAAAATGGAATCAATTGTTTGTTCTTTGATGGGAGAAGGGACGACACTAAAGTGTTCATGAAAGTTGGAGATTCTGACAAGTTGTTCCCTGCCATGGTGAAGGAGGAACACTACTCCTGCTGCAGTGAACCAGGAGGGAAGTATTTGTGGCATTTCACTCCAGAGAAAGATGACATCAGGAAACCAGCTGAGATAGTGGCAGATAACATTGTGAACTGGCTCAGAGAGAGGAACGTAGACCAGACCCTGCAGGCCATTGGAGGGGACAGCACCAACACGAACACAGGGTGGCAAGGGGGGGTCATACAGTGGATAGAGCGGAAGATTGGGTGGAAGCTGGTCTGGATTGTTTGTGACCTCCACACCAACGAGTTGCCACTCAGACATCTGATCCAGGAGCTGGATGGCAAGACTCTTTCAAACAACAGATGGTCTGGTCCTCTTGGCAAGATGCTGGACTCTGCCACTGAGTTAGAAATAAATCCGAGCTTTGAAAAAATCACAGTTGGCCCTCCACTCGTTGAGAGGACCACGTTGGAGAACCTGAAATTAAAAGAAGAGCTGGCGAAGTTAAAAGGGGAGGCTGGACGAGTAAAGCCAGTGTCTGACGAAGACTCAAGCGAGTGGAAAGTTGTGAGTAATGGGAGGACCAAGCTGGTGGTGAAGAAGTACACCAAGGATACGTCAACAGCGTCAACAATAGCTAAGTGTACCAACTCGTTCAGTCCCTTGATAGACGAATTGGACGTTAGTACAGTCAGGGACAGGGAAGACAAGAAAGGTATAAGAACTTTAATTGTTGGTGACTCACAGGTAAGGTACATGGACTGGGCCTTTTGTGGTAAAAACAAAAATAGGATGAGAGTGTGTTTGCCAGGAGCTGGGGTGGGGGATATAATTGACAGGATGGACAATATCTTGTCTGGTAATGGGAACCAACCCATTATCTGCCTCAGTGCAGAAGGCAATGATATTGGTCGGTGTAGGAGTGAGGAGCTTCTTGATAAGTTCAAGGCAGCTATAGATCGTATTAGGACTAAGGGAGGGATCCCTATCATATGCGGCGTCCTGCCTAGAAGGAGAGTTGGCAGTGAATGGTTGTCAAGGGCGGTTGGTGTCAACGACCGTCTTGACAGATATTGCAAGTCAATATCAGTCCCATTCATTGACAACTGGGACAACTTCTATGGCAGAAGGGACCTTTATGCTAGGGATGGGGTGCATCTGTCTAGGGATGGAGTAGCAACCCTGGCTGGGGCTCTAGAGGGGGCAGTTCAAAAGATATCGAAGTCTTTAAACTGCTAGGAGAACATATGAGCACGGTGGTGGAGGAGACTGCAGTGGGAGCGGTTAAACAAAGTGAAAGATTACAGGGAAATAGTGTTAGGAATGGTGACAAAACTGAATTAGACAGGGAGTTTAAAACTAAACGCGGTAAGGGGAGGACTCAGAACACGACTAACTTAAATGTATACTACGCAAACAGTAGAAGTATGAGGAACAAAATGGATGATATTAGGGCCTTGGTATGTACCGAAAAAATCGATATAATTGCATTCACTGAAACATGGATCAACCTAGACACACGTGAGTTACCATTCGAATACCTAATTGCGGGTTACAAACTGTTCCATACCGATAAGCAGACCAGGAAAGGAGGCGGAGTAGCAATCTATGTTAGGGATAATCTGAAGTGTGAAATAAATAAGGAAATAAAAACTGACCGGAATACAGAAACAATTTGGATAGAATTAATCGACGGTAGAGAAAAATTAATCACATGAGTAATATATAGACCTCCCAATCTTGATAGAGTCAAAGAGCGACTTATCTGGGATGAAATGCGCAGGGCTTCCATACACAACAAAGTCTGTATAGTAGGCGACTTTAACCTTGGCCAAATAGATTGGACTGACCTGACAGGTAACTCAAAAGCAGAAGATTTTCTCGAGACTATCCAGGACTGTTTTCTAAGTCAACATATAACTGAACCCACACGGGGTAATAATATACTCGATTTAGTTCTGTCAAACAGAGAAAACCTCATTAGCAGGGTCTAGGAAGGGAACTAATTTTCAAACAGCGATCACAAAGAAATTAGATTCCAGTTAGACTTTCAGGGCAGACGTAAGGAAAATTCCACTAAAGTACCAGATTACAGAAGGGCGAACTTTGACAGCTTAAAGAGGCAGCTGAGAGAGGGGGTGTCGCGCTTGGCCGTGAACCTGTCAGATGACACGGACCTGATAACGAGATCTGAGATTGCCGAGTTCCACGACAATTTACATAGTGAGTTACTTAATGCACAAAGGCAGAACATACCATACAAAAAACTCAGATCAGACAACAATGACCCTAAATGGATTAATAATTATTTAAGGAACATCATATGCCAAAGGAAGGCTATAGGTAGAAGGATAAATCGTGGAGAAATTCACCTCCGGGACTATTATAGGTATTGGCGAGTAGGGTTAAAACCTAGATAAGGAAAGCAAAGAGGAATAAAGAGGTAAGGATAGCAAGGGAGGCGAAGACAAACCCCAAAGGATTCTACCAAATGTATCAAACTAAAACACGAGAAACGATTGGACCAATACGGTCAGACACCGGCGAGCTCACTGATAACGACAGAGAAATGAGCAATAATTTGAATAAATATTTTTCAACAGTTTTCACCACCGAAAATTTAAACATGATACCCGAGGCACCAACTCTATTCAGAGATAGTGAAGAAAACAAATTAAGTGAGATAGTAGTGACTAGTAACGATGTTAGTAAGCAAATAGACAAACTAAAGCCTAATAAGTCACCTGGTCCCGATGAGATATTTGCCAGAGTATTGAAGGAATGTAAGGAAGAGTTTAGTATGCCATTAGCAAAGTTGTTTAACATGTCCTTAAAAACAGGTGTAGTACCAGAATCCTGGAGGATAGCGAATGTAATACCGATTTTCAAGAAGGGGGATAGATCACTATCCTCTAACTACCGCCCAATCAGTCTAACATCAATAGTAGGCAAATTACTGGAAGCAATCATCTCAAACTCTATTGGAAATCACCTGGAGAAGCACAGATTGATCAATGATTCCCAACATGGCTTCACAAGCGGACGCTCTTGCCTAACTAATCTATTAACATTTTTTTCATCAGTTTTCGAATCGGTGGACGAGGGGCACACTTATGATGTGGTATATCTCGACTTTAGCAAAGCCTTCGACAGAGTCCCCCACGAAAGACTAATTAGAAAGGTAGAAGCACATGGCATCAAAGGTGACATCCGTAACTGGATTAGGGAGTGGTTACAGGACAGGAAACTGCGAGTGAGCATTAACGGCACTAAGTCCCATTGGAGCAACGTCACAAGTGGCGTTCCCCAAGGCTCAGTACTTGGACCATTATTGTTTATTATATACATAAACGACATAGATATCGGCATAGACAGCAACATAAGTAAATTTGCTGATGACACTAAAATAGGAAGTGTTATCAAATCTGAAGAGGACTCGGCAAAACTACAGGAAGATCTAAACAAATTTTTCGAATGGTCTGAGAAATGGCAGATGAAATTCAACTTCGACAAATGTAAAGTAC
This sequence comes from Homarus gammarus, assembly GCA_958450375.1. Lineage (NCBI taxonomy): Eukaryota > Metazoa > Arthropoda > Malacostraca > Decapoda > Nephropidae > Homarus > Homarus gammarus. The sequence goes on along the minus strand of CAUDMG010002415.1, from coordinate 574,514 downwards.
TCAGTATAGGAGATGTAAACAGGGAAACTAGATACCAGATGAACAACGATGCCATAGAGAAATCCGACTGCGAGAGAGATTTAGGAGTAATGATAAGTAGGAACCTTAAGCCAAGTAAACAATGTGTTTTTGCTCGTAACAAGGCTAATAAAGTACTTGGGTTCATACAAAGGAGTGTTAGTTACAAGACTAGCGAGGTCATCCTAAAACTGTATCTTGGTCTTGTGAGACCTCACCTGGATTACGCAGTTCAGTTCTGGTCACCGTATTACAGAATGGATATAGAATCCTTGGAAAGAATTCAGAGGAGAATGACAAGACTAATCCCGGGCATTAGGAACCTTGAGTATAGAGACAGGTTAAAGCATCTTAATTTGCACTCCCTTGAGAGACGTAGAGCGAGGGGCGACCTGATTGAGGTGTATAAGTGGAAGGCAGGGCTAAACAAAGGGGACATTACAAAGGTACTCAAATTATCCAACCAGGAGCGAACTCGTAACAAATTTAGATTTAGGCGTGAAATAGGTTAACACTGGTTTGGAAACTGAGTAGTGGATGAATGGAACAAGTTACCAAATATCATCATTAACTGGAATATGCTGAATAGCTTCAAACATAGGTTGGATGCTTATATGAGCAATAGGGGTTGGGTGTAAACGGGACTGCCCAGTATGGGCCAAGAGGCCCTCTGCAGTTTCCTCCATTCTTATGTTCTTATGTACTGTCATTGACGACCTGAGTACTGACCAGTACTATGGTTACATGATTTGCAGTGCCATCAAAACTGGGGTCATGCCTGATAGACTTGCTTACGTGCAGATAGGTCCAGTCTCACATTCTTGGTGGCTCACAACGGCTCTCAGGTTCTGCAGAATTTGGGTCGCTCATCATAAACTGAAAGGGAACCAGCTTCACAACCTGAGACTTATTGTCCAATTCATCGTGAGTGTCTACTTGCCAAATTGGTTCAACGCCAAGGTCAAGTCATCGTTCTCCGAAGGTCCGAGGCATGTTCTCTTCCTGCTTGAGCTCCTGAGGAGTCAGCCAAGTAAGGTTGTTCAGATTGTGGAGCAGACTGTGAGGAGATCTTCCTGGCATGCTCATCCCGAGGCAGTTCTGCAGACAATGCTCTGCAGTAAGGATGAGGAGGAGAGAAGAGTGGCAGTCAAAAAGATCTTGGATATGAGACTTATGAGAGGATCTGGGCATGACGAATCAGTTGGTGACGATTCCTTCAGGGTCAGGAAGACTCCTGAAGTCAATCTAGGTGCCAAGACCCTCACTGATCTCATAGATCTGGATAACATCCAGGCTGGCGGTGAGCCCCCTCTTACCTGTAGCCTCACCAATGTTCAAGTCAGAGCTTTCCTGGACAACCCCATGCATGTCCCTGCCTGGCCCTCGCACACCCAGAGTATAGAGCGTTGTGTACAGCAAGTGAGCGAGGCCAGCAGTCACGTGTACAGCCAGGAGAGGAGGGAAGGCTACATCCGAGCTCAGGTGGTCAGCAGGGAGGTGATGAGTAGAAACAGAAGCAAGAAAGACATGTTCTCTATGGTGTGCAGCAACACCGGGTCGTAGTAGTAAAACCGGTTTTTGTATTTGATGATTTTGTTTTCTTAAGGAATATTAAATTTAATAAATGTGTCAAGATCATTCGTTTCACTATTCTGGATCATTTTCATCCTAATAAATTAACCTGATACATTTACTTTACTTTAAATAAGCTATTTAGTGGTGTTGGTAAAAGGGTGGGAATACTGAATTTTCATAAGATTTCAAGTTAAAATTTACCTAGCAAAAAATGAAAACGTTTCAAATCTGAAGATATCACATGATTCTGCGCATAGAACTACATCATTAATACCATGGGCCGATTTTTCAAACTCAAAAAAGAAAAATTCGCCTCCGTATGACACACCCTACTGACGTAGGCCCAGTGGATGCTTGGCTGGGCTGCCTCCTATGGGAGGCTTCTGCTTAGCTGGGGTCTGGTCGGGAAGTCCTGGGGAGAGGACAAGCGTCACTCTGAGAATCTCCAGAGTCATGTTCGAATATTCGAATGGCAACCAGGATCAGAATGATAATCAGAACCAGAATGCTAATGCCCGTGGACGGGACTGTAGGGCCTTTATATGGGGTTGGCCCAGCCGGCTTCTGACCTCTAACCAATTATCACTAAACTGGTTTGATCTGGATAGCTGTGTGCAGGTGTGGTCCTGCCCAGGTGTCTTGGTTAGGTGAGGTTGTAGGTCACCCGGCTAACTCACGTTATTAACGGGGGAGGTCAAGTCCCGAGGGTCGACCTGAGGTGTGTCAACCCGGAATGTGGTGGTACCACGAGGTCTGTAGTGTACTTGCTGTTATATTTGACATAATTCTGGGCTGTAAGCTTCGGTCTGACAATCAATCATTACGCCTCCCGCCAAGACCAAAGCTTCATCACAGAGACTGATGTCACATATAGACAGCAACATCACGTGTGGTATCAAAGATAATCCCTGGGGCGATAACATAGTCTCACATTTACAAATAACAATCTCATAGGTGTATGTTTTTCTGCTGGCGCTAGTTTGATCTGACAAAGCTCACTATATAATCATAGTCGTGGTTGTTATAATCATGGTCGTGGTTGTTATAATCATGGTCGTGGTTGTTATAATCATGTTCGTGGTTGTTATAATCATGGTCGTGGTTATTATAATCATGGTCGTGGTTGTTATAATCATGGTCGTGGTTGTTATAATCATGGTCGTGGTTGTTATAATCATGGTCGTAGTTGTTATAATCATAGTCGTGGTTGTTATAATCATAGCCGTGGTTGTTATCATGGTCGTAGTTGTTATAATCATAGTCTTGGTTGTTATAATCATGGTCGTGGTTGTTATAATCATGGTCGTGGTTGTTATAATCATGGTCGTGGTTGTTATAATCATGGTCGTGGTTATTATAAGCATGGTCGTGGTTGTTATAATCATGGTCGTGGTTGTTATAATCATGGTCGTGGTTGTTATAATCATGGTCGTAGTTGTTATAATCATAGTCGTGGTTGTTATAATCATAGCCGTGGTTGTTATCATGGTCGTAGTTGTTATAATCATAGTCTTGGTTGTTATAATCATGATCGTGGTTGTTATAATCATGATCGTGGTTGTTATAATCATGGTCGTGGTTGTTATAATCATGGTCGTGGGTGTTATAATCATGGTCGTGGGTGTTATAATCATGGTCGTGGTTGTTATAATCATGGTCGTGGTTGTTATAATCATGGTCGTGGGTGTTATAATCATGGTCGTGGGTGTTATAATCATGGTCGTGATTGTTATAATAAGTGTCTCTTTCTTCTTTATGTTTTATCTCATTATTCTTATTCTTTTTACCTTCATTTAACCGACTAATTTCTACATGTTATTATCCAAATACTTGTTTTGATTTTTGTTTTACTTATCGCTGTCCTTCCTTTGTCTCTTTCTCTTGTCTCCTTCTCTACTATCCTTCTATGCCATTCTTATTCTGTCCTTTCATCCCACCATTCATACCACCACCTCTCACTATCCCTCTCTCCCATCTCCTTTCTTCGCCTCTTAAGGATAATAATGCTTCGGTTCTCTTCTTCTCCTTCTCTTCTCCCTTTCTATTATCTCCATGCATTTATGTTATTATCTTTTTCTCTCTTCTTCTTTTCCATGTACAGTCAGCCACAGGAATAAGTATACTGTACACACTGTAGCTGTAAGGTCCGAAAATGATCTGTTAACATTGAAACTGCGCATCTAGACGCATGATGAAACTCAGCTCCCCCCCCCCCCCCCCACCTGTTATCTTTATTTTCTGTTTCCCTTTCTTTATTCTTCTATTTACTCATCTTCCTTCCTTTACTAATCCAAACAATATTGAAAAAAAGTGGGGGGAGGATGAGAGAGCCGTACGATAACTGCATTCGTGGTTTTTTTAGTTTAACAAATTTATTGGCAGAGCTTGTAGTACAGTTTGCCTATTCTGAGTAATTCAGTCAGGTCTTGACACTGAGGGTGGTATCACTTCTCACTGTCACGCAGGACAGAGGTTCATACACAAAGAAATACATCATATTCATTAACAACTATAAATGTATAGAGGTCAGATTCATATGGATAATGTCACTGTTCACTGCCATGCAGGACAGAGGTTCGTACACAAAGATTTGCATCATATTCATTGACAGTACATATACATATATGTAAACACACACACACACACATATACATACATATGCGTATATACATACACATATACATGTACACGTACATATACATGCACACACGCACACATACATACATATACGTCGGTCAGATTCATGTGGGTAATGTCACTTTTCACTGCCATACAGGACAGAGGTTCGTACACAAAGAATGCATCATATTCATTGACACTATATATAGGTCAGATTCATGTGGGTAATGCCACTGTTCACTGCCACGCAGGACAGAGGTTCGTACACAAAGAAAGAAATACATCACATTCACCAGCAGCATATATGGGTCAGTGGATCACATACATTGGAGTCATATTCTAGTTGAAGACTAATCAGTGTGGGCTAGCAAATTTGGGATAAACAGCAAGAATGTCCTCAAGCACACCTGATTCAATGAAGTAATTACATAGTTCAAGATACAGTAAGTCAGGTGGCCTGAAGTCTTTGACAGTGTCACATTCAATAATATAGTGTTCAAGTGTATGCTTTAAAGGTTTATCACAAAGTTTACATGCTGAGTGTTCCGGTATGGGTACAGCGTTACTAACTTGCCAGATGTGTCTGTATCCTAGCCTAATTCTGGCCACGACTACATCACATTGTCTGGTTCTGTCCTTATGCTGGCCATACCGGTACCTCTTGTTACAAAATTTGTCATATTTACTAATGCTACAACTGTCAGGTCTCTCTGCATTTCTCACTTCTTCTAGATCAGAGTTCATGATTCTGACTTGAATGTTTTTAATTACGGCATTGGACAGACCAAGGTCGCGGTCAACATTTTCTTTCTTACATGCCTCATTGGCCAGTCTATCAGCACGGTCATGATACCTAATTCCAGCATGGGACGGAATCCACACAAATTCGATACGAAAGTTGTTCTCATTGGCAGTTATCACATTCCTTTTAATATCACATGCAACTTTAGACATAGAACCTGACGGGCTGTTCATTGATTTCAAAGCACTTTGAGAGTCACAGAATATCACCCCACCTCCATTTTCTTTGAGGTAGTCTGTGGCTAAGTAGATTCCAGTTAGTTCAGTTTGTGTTGTGCTGGCCCAGTTGTTCAGCCTTTGTTTGTTTGACACTGTCATCTCTTTTTCTTTATATATTACAATTGCACAGCCTGTTCTACCTGTGTTTGTCTGCACAGAACCATCAGTAAAAGCATAACATTCACTTGATTTAATACTCTCTATGTGTCTGTTAATAGTTTCTAGTGTGACACATCTCACCACATCGGTGTTTAACATTTGCTTACTACCAACAGGAGTGTAATTAATAGGAACTGATATGTCCAGCCAAGGAGGAATGGCATTAATAGGTTCGTCTGGGGTGATTGGGACATTCAGTTTCAGGAGATCTGCAACACTTTTATGAAGCCACGCCCCAAAGAGAGTCTTTTTTGAAAGGTTGGCGAGATGGTCGGGATTACTTAGATAGAACATCAACTCAGTTTGAGTTGTAGTTTGAGAACTATTGTTCTTCAAAACTTTGACACAAAACATGGTATTAAGTAGGGCTATCCTCTCAGATAGGGAGGGCAGTCCGAGCTCTTTCCTCATATTTACAATTCTGGTTGATTTTGGGCAACCTAGGATGATGCGCATGGCTTCATTTTGCACTACCTCAAGGCTGTTGAGTTGTTTAGGCGGAATAGTCACAAGATGGAGAGCATGATAGTCAACTACAGAACGAATGAAGTGAAGATAAAAAGTACGAGCATAGGTGATGTTAATTCCATAGCCCTTGCCAACAAGGGTTCTGAGGGGTTTAATGCGCTGCATTAGTTTGTCACGAAGGTTGCTGACAAAGTTTGCATCATTCACACAAATTCCAAGATATTTATAGGAGCTACATAGTTCCAAGGGCATGCTGTTAGTGTTATAGTCAAGAGGCAGAGGGTGAGCAGGACGAGGATTGAGGACCCTCGTCTTGTCAACAGATATTATGAGACCGCATTCAACAGTTCTCTGAGCAAATACATCCAGCAAGGCTTGGAGCCTGAGTTTGGTTTGTGTCATAATGCAGATATCATCAGCATAGCATATTACGGCTTCGTTTGGTTGAACTGGAATGTCAGCAATAAGCTTGTGCATCAGTATATTAAAGAGCATAGGACTTAACACTCCTCCCTGAGGCGTGCCCAGCTCAAATGATCTCATTCTGGTACTTTTAACTCCCCTAAACAGAACACTGGCATACCTGTTGGACAGATAACCCTTTATCCATGTCAGGAGGTTACCTTGTATGCCAAAATTAGCTAGTTGCTCAAGTATTATGTCTCTATTAGCTACATCAAAGGCTGATTTAAGGTCTATGAAGGCTGTTTGTGTCTTATCTTTTGAGTGAACAAGATATTCTGCAAAGCATGTCTGTGTGCTACGCCCGGGCATGAACCCGTACAGATTAGGGGCGAGTTTGTCTTTGACTTGAAACATAAGACGGTTTAGAACAACTCTTTCAAGAACTTTACACATACAGGATGTAAGTGAAATTGGCCTGAAGTTTGGAGAATTAGCTTTAGGGATTGGAACTATGTTTCCATGAGTCCATGTCTTAGGCAGAATACCCTGTGTGAGGCTCATTTGATACAGGTCAAGCAGTGGATGGTTAGGGATCTCATTCAACAATCTCAGGGTGTTATAGGTTATGCCATCCTCACCAGGGGAGGATGACTCACCTTTCATTAGTGCTGTTGTTAGTTCGTGGTGCGTTATAGGAAACTGGTCGGTAAGGTCTGGTGAGGAACAGGCTATTTCAATATTGAAACCCCTATTAATGTGTGAGGTGTTAAGATATTGTTGTATGTCAGGAGGCAGGGAAGTGATTCGTGACACACTAGACCATTGGTCTAATAGCATGTCAGCATATTCTGCAGGGCTGTGATGAAGCTGGACTGGGGTGGGTGACTTGGTAATGGCTCTAATTTTCTTCCACATTTCTGCTAGAGTGGTTGTTCTATTAATCCCCTGTAAGAATTGTTCCCAATAGGTGTTTCTCACCTGACCTTTGAGTTCACGAAATTCTCTGTTAGCTTTGAGGAATGCCAAAAGGTTATCACTAGTTTTATTTTGCTTATAAGTGTTGGCAAGCTGTTTTACATTCTCTCCTTCTTTGGTGAGGATGGGGTCATGTGTCCACAGAGGTGGTTTAGTGCTGCCCCCCTTCCTCCTTGACTTAACCCAGGTGGTATAATATGTGGTAATGACATTTACAAGATCACAGCAAAATTCATCCACTGACCCAGGTGTATATCCAGCATACCATCTGTGGATGTAGGCCTTGAAGTGCAGTTTAAGATTATCTGGGATGTTAATTCTGAGCTTAGGATGGGGTTCACACTTGACATCAGCAACAGTGTATTCAGTAAGTATTGCATAATGATCACTGACAAGGTAGTCTGAGATGACCTTAGACTTGACATTACTGTCTACTAGGTTATACCCAATCACATAATCAAGTCTGCCCCGCATCAGATGTGTCACTTTGTCTGTGTCGTATACAGTGATATTATGATTATTGATGTAATTCACGAACACCCTCCCATTAGAGTTACTCTGGACATCACCGAGGACAGTGTGACGAGAGTTAAAGTCACCCATACACAGCATAGCATTGTTACCTGATGGCTTTGGTAACACGTCCGCTCGCAGTTCATTACATCGAACATAGATGTTATACAGCGAAAATTGACTGTTTGCTGTCTTTACTGTAAATTGTTGATAGTGAATACTTTCATCATTGTGAGTTTTAATCCATTTACAGATCAGACCATTCTTTACATATGTGAGCAGGCCACTTCCTGCTCCACTATTATATGCTGTAAACCCAGCTATCCTGGGTGCAACTTTCCTCTGGGTGCTGGACGTGTAAGGTTCTTGTAAGCCAATTACATCAATGTCAAAAACTTTAACAAACCATTGTAGATCATTAATTCTGCGATTAACACTCCGGATGTTCCATGAAATGAACCTAAGCGCTCGTGTTACTTTTCCCAGCTTGTGTTTAACGTGGAGAGTCCCACGCTGGCTTCATAGATCAGCCTGACCAATAAGCTGACCCTTCCAATTTCTCCACCTCTGGATTTCCTGATAATGTTCTTCACAGCCCTTATTCCAGTAGGATTTTTATACGCGGGTTGCTTCATCAGTCCCGCGAGTTCCTCCTCATTAAACAATGGAAAACTTACAGGGTCATGAACAGTCTGCAGACCTGGGACTATTGTAGAGACCACGCTGGCAGTCTGGGGCTCATTCTCCCCATTCATGCTACCATCACTATCGGTCTCGCTCTGGCTGCTCACCCTCAAGTTGGCATCATTATGAGAGGAGGCACTAGCTCCTTCAGAAGCTCCACTAACACTATCACTGTCATTGTTCACTGGTACACTTACTTGGCAGGCTTTAACCTGACCTGCATTGGCTAACGAAGGAGAGTCACTCTGCCTGTTGACTTCAGGTGGTGGAGGCGATCCGGCCGCATTGGCATCATTGAGTGGGACTGCTATTGTGGATGGAGGCGACCTCCCAGGACAACTGGGGTGCAAGGCCGTCACACCCTCCTCCCTGGACCTGGGACACTGCCCCCTGGGTGGGGAGGTGTCCCTGTTGATTTCAGGTGCTGGAGGCGACCCCGCAGTGTTGCCGTTGGCATCACTGAGTGGGACCGCTTTTGTTGGTGGAGGCGGGCTTCCAGGGCAACCTGGATGCCAGGCCGTCACACCCTCCTCCCTGCACCTGTAACACTGCCTCCTAGGTGGGGAGGTGTAGCTGTTGATTTCAGGCGTTGGCGGCGACCCTGTAGCGTTGGCGTCACTGAGTGTGACCGCTATTGTGGGTGGAGGCGGGCTCCCAAGGCAACCTGGATGCCAGGCCGTCACACCCTTCTTCCTGCATCTGGCGCACTGCCACTCAGATGGGGAGTCCTGCTCTCTTCCGTCCTGAGAGGCACCTTCCTTGATGGGGCAGCTGCTTGTGCTATGCATTCCTGCGCAGTAGCCGCAGGTGGCTGGCTTGTGACAGTATTTCGCCACATGATTGACCCCAAAGCAGTTGTAGCACACCACAGGGGGAGGAATCCACCGACTGATGTTACTAGGGGTGCCGTACGTGCTGCCAAAGAAGCTGTACTTCTCAGGAGGTGGTTCCTTCCTTTTCCAGACAATGATGATCCTACTAAGTTGTGCACCATCCTTATAAAGTCTCCTTGCACTGTGGACGCCCTGGAGTGACAGAGCTCTCTTGGGGGGAATACCCTTGGGGAATTGGGTGACAAGGTATTCCCTCATTTTTTGGGGTCGAACAGGTTCATCTCGCTTAATAAGGTGTATTGAACCGACCCTACCATCAATGAAGCGTTGGATAGCTTCTGTCTCCTCTCGGCCTACATAGACAAAACGAGGGGTGTTACCTGGCACGACAACATTCAGCTTAGCCATGCCATAATCCTTATTCAGGGCAGTCAACCAATTAATCTTCATCAAATTGGTTGCGTTCTCGGGGAAGGCAAGGCGCATGTACTTAGCCCGGGGAGCAATGGGAGGGGGGGGGATGCCCCTATTGGCTCTCCTCTGCTTCCTTCCCTTGGTCCTCATCTTGCGTTTCTGCTGCCGTGTCTGAAACTTCTGAAAGCCAGCTTCAGTGTCGCTATGACTGTCCTCTTCATTTTCTTCATCAAGGACATAGGCAGAGCGCCGCCCAGCGATGACTCCTGCCATGGTTAGATTTTAGATGGAATCTAGGCCATATACACTGGGGCACAGAGGCGACATGTAGGCCGGCGATGTCCTTGAGGCCTCCTGGGAGCGGAGGGAGTGTGGTGTCGGGGGGGGGGGGGGGGGACTAAGGTAACAGGCGTATTCTCAGTTTATAAGCACTTTTATTACACTTCACTTGTTCTTAATAGTATCTCTGTTTTTCTGGTTAGATACAGTATAAAAGTCAATTTTAGTTTCAATAGAACTACTGCCTGGCAGACCCACTCCCCAGTACTCAACCCACGACACGTTAGTTCAGGTGTAAGGTGTGGTGTAAGGTAACAGGTGTATTCTCAGTTTATAAGCACTTTTATTACACTTCACTTGTTCTTAATAGTAACTGTTTTTCTGACGGCACAACACCTCAGAAAATCCTCACTTGGTTCGTCGAGACCCTACATCAAGTGTCCGTTACTATGGTGGAGGTGGGGGTGGGGGCGACCGCATGGGCAGCACTCTCGGCCCCATAGGGGCGATAGTCTCGGGACCACCCCTGTCAAAGCAGGCCTACCGAGCCTCCTCATTATCCCACCACTCACTTGGAGAACGCCGGTGAACACACGGAATATTTACAATTTATGCCGTCGGGGATGAGCAGAAACCTTGGGTGGCAATGCTTAAGGCGACATCCGATATTCACGGACACATTGTCAAATTCCCGCTCCCACACAGGGAGTATGTCCCCACCAATAACACTTTAGATCCGAGAATATGTCTGGCCAGCCGTGTTGACCTGACCTGACCTGACGCGCGACTCGAGTAGAGTGTGCATTCGTGAGCTGACAGCGTACAGCGAATAAGGGTCCGTAGACTTGCATTGTTTTCCAGCGTAAATGAAATGGTTAATTAATGGCTTCCTAAAGAATAATCAACATATATATATATATATATATATATATATATATATATATATATATATATATATATATATATATATATATATATATATATATATATATATATATATGTAATATTCAGAAATTTCAGAGTAATTTCGAATGCCCCGCCATTAGCGATACTGAGCGTTCAAGGTCGTCTGAGGGAAGAGAGCGCTCCCCGCACATAGTGGGAGTTTGTGGAACTAGGCCTATATGATACTTAATGTAATTTGCCGAATTAATAATGATGTGATTCATGAAGTTAAGGGACGATTATTGAATTTGAAATTATTATAGATCGTTTAGCAGTCTGAATGATGTTACGGGTGTCCCAAGGAGTTATTAGTTAGGCGGAAAATAAGTCACGTAGGCCTAAGCTCACGCCTTGAGAGAACGCGACGAGGCCTCTCCCCTAGTCCCGGAGAGCATTCACAGAGACAAGACGTCTATGCGCGCTTATCCTAGGAATAGTCACGTGGCCTAGTCACCTGTGTTGCATTATTGCAGAGTAACAAGTAAGTCTCATTCGATCTCAGACAGGGTTAGATAGGGCAGTGATAAAGTAAACTAGAGCTAACAGTGAGTTCATTTCAGGGTTTCCGTGAGAACCCACTTGACTGGAGTTGACCCGGAGTTGACTGCGAGAGATTGACTGCCGTTTGAGACTGCCGCTGATGATTGAGGGTGGCGATTGTCGCCATTGGACCGAGCAAAGTAGGCCTGTCACTGTTTAGCGGGGTAGCAAAGGATCTCTTGAGTGAACGAGTGCTCCCGACAACTAAACGACCCGGGACCAGCAGTGGGTGATCAGTTCTTACCACTCCGGGCACATCACCACGTGTCCCGAGCTGCTAGCGAAACCCTCTTGCTAACGGGACGCTAAAGCTTCTCTCAACTGTACAAGGTCTGATCGGCTCACTCCCGTCCGCTTTATGGACGCACTGGGAGTACACTGAGACCGTGAGTCTAGGTCTCTAGGAGATACCTGGAGGAACATTTTCCCTCCCTTATTACGGGTGTAGTTTAATAGTTTCTAGATAATTTTGATAATATTGTGTTGAATGTTTGTGCCATCAAGTGGAACCAGAGTGATACTGTGATTTGATTCTTTTAATGCCTCTGATTGTTCTTCATAATTCTGATCTCAGGTATAACCTTGTTCCCCAGAGTAGTGGTTAGGTTAGGTTAGGAAGTGTGCATCTGTTGGGGTGCTATAATTTTGTTGAGTGCCCTTAAGGCCTATTCATTGTAGAGTATTTAATTTCTTATTTTTATTACCATTTCCTCAGTGACTGAGATAATTTTGTTGAGTGCCTTTAAGGCCTATTCATTGTACAGTATTTAATTTCTTATTTTTATTACCATTTCCTCAGTGACTGATATAATTTTGTTGAGTGCCCTTAAGGCCTATTCATTGTAGAGTATTTAAGTTCTCATTTGTATTACCATTTCCTCAGTGACTGATATATTACTGTGTGAAAGCCTGTAAGGCCTGTTTCATGTGTGCACGCAACAGTTCTTAATACTTCAAATTTATTGTTGCCTGAGTTTCTTCATAATTTCTAGATCCTGTATAACTTTTATTCCCCAGAGTAGTGTTTAAGTTCAAGCTAAGAGGTGGGCATATTGGTGTACCACTATTGGATTGTGTTTGTAGTGTTGGAGGGAATATAAGTGTCTAAATGTAACAGTGTGTCTCATTCATCCCAGTCACAGACGCTATCCTTCCACGGGTCACGGACAATTTATTTGTTAGTAGAGTAAGTGTTCTTGTGCTGGTTCGGGATTTTTCTCAAAGGGGCGCTTCCACTGCCATTACCATCTATTAATTTTAAATAAACCCCAAGTCAAGTGAGAAATTAAAGTCCAGTAAATTCCGACCGGTTACAAATGGTAGCAGAGCGTAGTTCATTTTATTTCGTGACTGATAGTTCTGTGGTTGGGATAATGAGCGTAATCATGGAGTGGATGGAAACGGTAGAGAGTGTGACCCCAACTCTACTCATGCTCGCCGTGGGAATGGGGTTGTTGTGGTTGACGGTGCAGTTGAGAGAAGAGTTCGTGGAACGTATTGGGAAGCTAGAGGGGAAAATCCGGGGTGAGTACCAGGAACGATTGGAACAGTTAGAAGGGAAGATCAATGGGGAATGTCAGGCATGGGCGAACCAAATCAGGGGGGAGTATGGAGTATATGTACAACAGTTAAGGGGGGAGTACCACACACAATTGCAACAGTTAGAGACGGAACACCAACAACACTTAGCTCTGCTGGGGGATGCACTAGATAGGGTAAAGACACAGTATAAAATACAGCACGAGGAGACAATGTGGGAGATGAGGAGACACAATAGTAGAGAGGGAATTAGTCTCGGGGCCGGGTTGACCATGTCTAAGTTCGACGGTAGGCCAGGAATAGAGGTAGGAAAGTGGTTAAGAGAGGTTGACCGAACCCTCAAGCTGCTAGACGGAGACGAAGTCAGTCGAATCCAATTCATAATAAGGCATCTTGCGGGGCCTGCGGCAGATCGCGTATACAACGCACGCAGAGACTGGGAAACCGTAGATGAGTTAACTTGTTATTTGAAGCAGCAATATGGCGGACAGACGGCCACGTACGACGCCATTCAGAAGGTGATGACGCGGAAACAAGGGAGCAACGAAACGCTTCTTGAATATTATGATGCTATGTTAGATTTAAACGATGAGTTGAACAACCATGATCATAAATATGATAAGGCCCTGTTGGGAGATGCAATCACTCGGGGGCTCAAGGAGGAACAAAGCCGTATGTGGTTAGTGGATGAGATCAAGAAGTATCCTCACCATAGTCTAGACGAGTGGATCATGGGGCTGAGAGAGGCGGAACAAAAACGAGAGGCTTTGAGGGAGGTACCGCTGACTAAAGGAAGAGAGAATGAGCCGCAGACTGGAGGCTCGATTCCCCCGAGGTGCTATGCGTGTGGACAAGAGGGCCATTTCAGTTTCAATTGCACGAACGGGTCCAGACCAGGAGAGAGTGTCCCAAGGGGATACGTGGCCAATGGCCAGTATCGCGTTGGAAATAACAATCGGAACTGGCGGTCGGGAAATGGCCAAGGCCAGGCAGTCCCCGCCAACCTTTCCTGGCCTCACCAATAGATTCCACCGGCGATGTTATGAGTCAAGAGAGAGCGGACCCATGGTCAAGCGTGGTTCGCATGACAAATTTAATCACAACAGAAGGTACCTTAAGGCTGAAAGCAGAGTGTCCTAAGGTCTCGGTGCTGGTAGCGGGTCGTGAAATGTGGGGTTTAGCAGATACTGGGGCAGAAGTGTCGCTAATTGATGAACTTTTCTACCGTCGGGAGCTGGAGCCTGCAGGCGTGGTGTTGCAGCCCACTCGAATAAGGGTAAAAGGGGCGTCAGGGTTTCCAGTGCCGTGTGTGGGGTGTATTCGGGTCACTATGGTCGTATGTGGGGTGGAAGTCACTGATGTGGGGATGTTGGTTTGTCCAGGGATTGAGACCCAGGGTAAGGGGCAATCTCATGTCGGGTTGTTGGGGATGAATGTGCTGGGGGAGGTTGCGGAGATCTGGCCGCACATGTATCACTTGTGCAGGGAAGCCAGTGGGAAAATTGCTTGCATGAGGTTAGGCAGTTATGTGCAATAGAGGCCATCAGCCTGGGGTATTGTATGACAGAGAGGAAGGAAAGACCAACCATTCCTCCCCGGAGTACTCGGTTGCTGTCAGTATGTGTTCCCTCATTAAGCCAGGTAGCTAACAAAGAAGTAGTGATTGAACCTCTAACAATAGAGGATGAAGGTTGGATGCCTGAGGGTGTGATAGTGTTGCCGACAGCTGTAAGAGTGGTGAGAGGCATGACCCAGGTGTTGGTGGCAAATCTGTCTGACAGTCGTATGAGCTTGAGGGGCAATTGGCGGATTGGGAAAGTGGCTTCGGGGACGGAAGTCGAGGAAGACATCAGTGAAGAGGTGTATGTGAGGACAGTGCAACCGGATGCCCGTACGGAGGTCAAAGTGCACACGGAGGAAATGAATGAGGGACAAGAGAGTGCAGTTAGGTGTTTAATAGAAGAGTTTAGTGATATTTTTGAAGAAGAGGGCCAGCCCATAGGAAAGGCTATTGGGGTTCAGCATGAGATCCCAGTGACCACAGACAGGCCAGTTAGGGTGCCATATCGGAGGATCCCTCCAAACCAGGTACCAGAGGTGAAGCAGCACATTAGCCAGCTGTTAGATCAGGGAGTAATTCAGCATAGTGAGAGTCCGTACTCTGCCGCCATTGTAGTAGTGAGGAAAAAGGACGGGACGCTGAGGTTGTGCATTGACTATCGTGACTTAAATAAGGTCACGGTACGCGATGCGTTTCCTCTGCCTAGGATAAATGAAACTCTAGAATCTCTGACGGGGGCCCAGTTTTTCTCAACGTTTGATCTGGCGGCGGGATATCACCAGATAGAAGTAAAACCTTCAGACCGTCCAAAGACTGCCTTCAGCACAAGCTTCGGACACTTTGAGTACAGGCGACTGCCTATGGGATTGTCAAATAGTCCGGGAACCTTTCAGAGATACATGGAGCGGATTTTAGGGGATAAGATCTTCTCCTCGTTGCTTGTATACCTTGATGATGTGATGGTGTTTTCAAGTAAAATAGATCAACATATAGTCAGATTGAGGGAATTATTTTGCAGGATGAGGGAGAATAACTTAAGATTTAAACCTAAAAAGTGTGAAATAATGGCTTCAAAAGTAAGTTATTTAGGATATCAGGTGTCAGCTGAAGGCATCACAGCTGATCCTGAGAAGATTAGGGCAATAAGAGATTGGCCAGTCCCTCAGACGGTGAAAGATGTGCGGTCTTTTGTAGGGTTCACATCATTTTACAGGAAATTTGTTAAAGGGTTTGCCCAAATAGCTGCTCCACTGCATGCGTTGATGCATAGGAAATCTAAGGATCGGGTAGATAGTGAATGGAGAGAGGAGCAGCAACAGGCTTTTGAGAAACTGAGAGACAAGGTGACGAAGACACCAGCGTTGGCTTGCCCAGATTTCACTCAGGAGTTTTTATTAGAAACAGATGCAAGTTTTCGTGGGCTAGGTGCGGTGCTGTCCCAGCGGAAGGATGGCAGGCTGCATCCGGTGTGCTATGCGAGTCGGGGCCTGAGGAAATCAGAACGTAACATGAACAACTATAGTTCTCGTAAGTTAGAGATGTTAGCACTCAAATGGGCAGTAGTGGATAAATTCAGGGATTATTTGGCAGGGAAACATTTCACAGTCTATACAGATAACAACCCACTCAGTCACCGGGAGAAGGCTAAACTAGGTGCCGTGGAAAGTAGGTGGAATGCGGATCTCGAGCAGTTTAACTTTACTATAGAGTACAAGCCGGGGAAGAACAACATTGTGGCGGATACTCTATCTAGAATCCCGGCGGAACAGGAGGAAGATAGCGAAGAAGAGTATACAGCGATGCATGTGCTAGAGGAGAATGGGGCAGGAAGGAAGGAACTGTGGACGATGGATGGGCTGCGTAAGGATCAGGAAGGCATGGACTATATGACAAAACTGCGAAGATGGTTGGCGGGAGAACTGCCCGAGGATGAGGTACAGGTACAGCTCCAAAATGATGACTTCCGTAAGATGTACCGAGCTAGGAAATCCCTGATCGTAAGAGAAGATGTTGTCTGGCATAGAAGACCCGAAGGGAAGAATCTATGGAGGGAGGTGCCAGTGTTAACTCCAAACTTGCAGGAGGCTTTGACTGGAGCCTGCCACGACGAGTTTGGCCATCAGGGGCGAGATCGCACCCTGTCGCTGGTGCAGGAGCGAGGGTTCTGGTCAGGCATGGGAGAAACAGTGCGAGACTACATAGCCAGCTGCGAGAGGTGTGGAGTAGCAAAAGATGAAGTGCCGAAACCCCAACTGCATGTAGGGACGATTGAAGCTGCCAAACCATTAGAGACACTGGCCGCAGATTTCACCTTGCTGGACAAGCGGCAAGGATTGGAGAATGTCCTGATAATGGTTGACATATACAGTCGTTACACTTGGGCCTTTCCCACCAAAGACCAGAAAGCCGCGACGATTGCAAAGATCCTGGTGAATCGAATCTTCCTGGCAGTGGGTGCACCTGAGCGACTGTTGACCGATCAGGGGAGGAATTTTGGCAGTGCATTGGTCCGACAAACTTGTGCCACCTTTGGGGTGAAGAAAATAAGGACGTCAGCATATCACCCACCGGGAAATGGCATGGTGGAACGGTTCAATCGAACCCTGCACGGTCTGCTGGCCACCCTCGAGGCAGAGGAAAAGAATAGGTGGCCAGAGCATCTGCCGGCAGTGGTGTCACAATACAACGCGACTCCGCATGCCACGACAGGGTTTTCCCCATTCCTGTTGTTTTACGGGAGAGAACCAAACCTGCCGTTTGACCTTAGGCCGGAAGTAGACCCAGAGCCGGTAGACGAGTGGGTGATGGTGATTAGAGACCGGCAACGAAGATTGCAGGAAGCAGTGGAGATCAATGTTCGGAGACGCAAGGAAATAAATAGAAGAAAAAGAGAAGAGAAAGCCCACGAGAGTAGCTGGGAAGTGGGCCAGGAGGTTTTGCTGAGGAACAATGTAAAAATAGGCCGGTGTAAGCTGCAAAACCATTGGTTTGATACGAGATGGCACATTGTTGAGGTCCTAAATCCAAGGCCTGGTTTATATCGCATTGAGCCCAGTGGGGAAGAAGACCTGGAAGCGAGAGTGGAAAACCGGAGCAACTTGAAGGCTGCTCCAACCCTAAGGCATCCGGGAGACCCAGCGATGGATGAATCTGAGGAGGAAGACGAGGAGCCCCCACTCCAGATGAGCAAGATGAAGAGAAGTAGTTCAGAGAGGTCGATCGAGCCTGCAACTGAAAGACGAAGCCGACAAATTACAGTTTAGGTTGCAGGGTAATGAGAAGGGGCAGGTTGTCGAGGGTGAGTTGGAGGAGTTGTGAGTAGGGCAGGGGGGATTGGAGAGATGGTTAGGTCAGAGATGTGCGTTGAGTAGTGGTTGCTGTCATGAGCGGGATTGAGTTGCTGTCATGAGCGGGATTGAGAGTACGGTTGTAATGCCCAGGGCCTCACTAGTATGGACTGGTTCATTGTCAGAGGGTTGGTCTGCCGGAATGAGGCTCGGAGACGTGGACTGAGTATTTTTTTTGACACTGGTTCCTCTTAGCTCAAGGGCCAGGCAAAAGGAGAGCATGGTTGTTTTGGACTGTGTATTGTTTTGACACTGGTTCCTCTTAGTTCAAGGGCCAGGCCAAAGGAGAGAATGTTTGTCTTGGACTGAGTATTGTTTTGACACTGGTTCCTCTTAGTCCAAGGGCCAGGCAAAAGGAGAGCATGTTTGTTTTGGACTGTATTTTTTTGACACTGGTTCCTCTTAGTTCAAGGGCCAGGCCAAAGGGGAGCATGGTTGTTTTGGGCTGGAATTTTTTTTGACATTGGTTCTCTAGTTAAGGGCCAGGCAAAAGGGGAGCGTGATGTTCTGGTTGGTTATGAGTTGGGCTAGGAAGAAATGGAGTTGCTGGCTGCGAGTGGAATAGTACAGAGTTGAAGGTGGGTTCTAAGTTGTTCTCTCAGCACATGAGGGCAGTGCTGTTTTTTTTCTTTAGGGGGGTCGAGTGTTAGCGGGAGAGAAAAGGAGAGAAGAGAAGACGGGAATGCTGCGTTTAGCAAAAGGGGTAAGATGCAGTTTCTTAGAACAAATTTTTAGGGGGGTCGTATGTATGTTTTTCTCAGCACATGAGGACAGTGCTGTCTTTTTTTAGGGGGGTCGATTGTAATATTCAGAAATTTCAGAGTAATTTCGAATGCCCCGCCATTAGCGATACTGAGCGTTCAAGGTCGTCTGAGGGAAGAGAGCGCTCCCCGCACATAGTGGGAGTTTGTGGAACTAGGCCTATATGATATTTAATGTAATTTGCCGAATTAATAATGATGTGATTCATGAAGTTAAGGGACGATTATTGAATTTGAAATTATTATAGATCGTTTAGCAGTCTGAATGATGTTACGGGTGTCCCAAGGAGTTATTAGTTAGGCGGAAAATAAGTCACGTAGGCCTAAGCTCACGCCTTGAGAGAACGCGACGAGGCCTCTCCCCCAGT
Source organism: Homarus gammarus (assembly GCA_958450375.1). Classification (NCBI taxonomy): domain Eukaryota; kingdom Metazoa; phylum Arthropoda; class Malacostraca; order Decapoda; family Nephropidae; genus Homarus; species Homarus gammarus. Next base: position 555,491 of record CAUDMG010002415.1, on the reverse strand, counting down.
CCCGGAGAGCATTCACAGAGACAAGACGTCTCTGCGCGCTTGTCCTAGGAATAGTCACGTGGCCTAGTCACCTGTGTTGCATTATTGCAGAGTAACAAGTAAGTCTCATTCGATCTCAGACAGGGTTAGATAGGGCAGTGATAAAGTAAACTAGAGCTAACAGTGAGTTCATTTCAGGGTTTCCGTGAGAACCCACTTGACTGGAGTTGACCCGGAGTTGACTGCGAGAGATTGACTGCCGTTTGAGACTGCCGCTGATGATTGAGGGTGGCGATTGTCGCCATTGGACCGAGCAAAGTAGGCCTGTCACTGTTTAGCGGGGTAGCAAAGGATCTCTTGAGTGAACGAGTGCTCCCGACAACTAAACGACCCGGGACCAGCAGTGGGTGATCAGTTCTTACCACTCCGGGCACATCACCACGTGTCCCGAGCTGCTAGCGAAACCCTCTTGCTAACGGGACGCTAAAGCTTCTCTCAACTGTACAAGGTCTGATCGGCTCACTCCCGTCCGCTTTATGGACGCACTGGGAGTACACTGAGACCGTGAGTCTAGGTCTCTAGGAGATACCTGGAGGAACATTTTCCCTCCCTTATTACGGGTGTAGTTTAATAGTTTCTAGATAATTTTGATAATATTGTGTTGAATGTTTGTGCCATCAAGTGGAACCAGAGTGATACTGTGATTTGATTCTTTTAATGCCTCTGATTGTTCTTCATAATTCTGATCTCAGGTATAACCTTGTTCCCCAGAGTAGTGGTTAGGTTAGGTTAGGAAGTGTGCATCTGTTGGGGTGCTATAATTTTGTTGAGTGCCCTTAAGGCCTATTCATTGTAGAGTATTTACTTTCTTATTTTTATTACCATTTCCTCAGTGACTGAGATAATTTTGTTGAGTGCCTTTAAGGCCTATTCATTGTACAGTATTTAATTTCTTATTTTTATTACCATTTCCTCAGTGACTGATATAATTTTGTTGAGTGCCCTTAAGGCCTATTCATTGTAGAGTATTTAAGTTCTCATTTGTATTACCATTTCCTCAGTGACTGATATATTACTGTGTGAAAGCCTGTAAGGCCTGTTTCATGTGTGCACGCAACAGTTCTTAATACTTCAAATTTATTGTTGCCTGAGTTTCTTCATAATTTCTAGATCCTGTATAACTTTTATTCCCCAGAGTAGTGTTTAAGTTCAAGCTAAGAGGTGGGCATATTGGTGTTCCACTATTGGATTATGTTTGTAGTGTTGGAGGGAATATAAGTGTCTAAATGTAACAGTGTGTCTCATTCATCCCAGTCACAGACGCTATCCTTCCACGGGTCACGGACAATTTATTTGTTAGTAGAGTAAGTGTTCTTGTGCTGGTTCGGGATTTTTCTCAAAGGGGCGCTTCCACTGCCATTACCATCTATTAATTTTAAATAAACCCCAAGTCAAGTGAGAAATTAAAGTCCAGTAAATTCCGACCGGTTACATATATATATATATATATATATATATATATATATATATATATATATATATATATATATATAATTTATTTATAAATATTTATTTAATTTTTTCCAGGAATAGCCATCCCGGGCACAGGTTACTGACCCACATCGGGGCCTGGGGGACGAAAATGTAATATCAATAACAATAATAATAATAATTAGTTCATAGTAAATAAAATTTGTAATAGAAAAATGAAATAATAATAATAACAATAATGCTATTAACAAAAACATTGATGATAATACTAATAAAGAACCATAAAGAAATACAAAAATGAAAAACTGATCAATAGTGAGAAACGATTTATGTATGGTGTTTTGTCAAAGTAAGAGAACAATTGAGATCCTGCAATTGTGTGTAAATTATTTGGATTATTTTCTACTTTCTTGTAGCTCGTGATTTCTGTGGATTGCAAGCTTTATTGAGGGTTCACACGTTGGCAGGACGAACACCTAGTGTCCCTGATACACAGGTTTTGGTAGAGTATCTCATTAGAAATAACAGCTTTTGATGAGTTAAATATTGTTAAAGCATCTCTTCGTTTTTTTGTGTGTTTTCTTCTTTTCTTGAAATCATTGCAGTATGAACATCCGAAAATAACTCTCAACAACACCCTCTGACATCCGTAACAGCAAGGGACTGCAACTGAAACTTCTGTTTGTATGCTTGGCAGAGTCATCATGGCCATTGCAGCATTAAAAATCTTGTGAGCTCTTCCATACTAGGTCCAGATAACTGTGACTACGCGTGCCAGCAGGGGTAATAAAATTAAAGGGTACCACTATGGAGAGTGGGGAGGGACGAAATGAAAGGGGGAGAAAGGAGATGGGAATGGTAGAAAAGGGAGTGGAGAGAGAAACATTGACATTGCAGGTTTAATGTGCCGCTCTGTGGAAGGAATGGGGGAGAAGAGAGGTGGGGGAATAGCATATGGATACTGTACTGGACTAGGGATAGGCTAGGAAAGAGAGAGAACATTGTTGTTGTAAGTTTAGTGTAGCCGTGTTGGTTGTGGGAGAGCGCAGGGAGAGAGAAATGGAGTAAGGGAGGAGAACATCTGGATAATGTAAATTTAATGTAGCCTTGTGGAACGTGGGCAGGGGGCGGAGAGGGAGGGCGCGGAGGAGGGGTAATGAAAGTGATGGAAGTGAGGAGGCAGGAGGAGGGGCGTTGGCGTTCCCTGGGAGAGGGCGGTGGCCGTGAAGATCTCCTCTTCCCTCTCCTCCATATTATTACATCAAACTTGCACTTGACTTTCCTTGTTTCGCTTTCTATACCTTTTACACTCCCATCTCATAAGTTCCTACTAATGTATCCTGTCCTTTACGAGTCAGTTGGGCTTCTTTCCATCTTTTATTCTATCACTGTTTTCAGAAATGTTTCTCTATTCCAGTCCCAACGGTTTGCTATATTCCCTTTAATACTGTTGTTTTATGCGCCTCCTCCCTCCTAAGCTCTCTCTCTCTCTCTCTCTCTCTCTCTCTCTCTCTCTTATCACATTTTAACCTCTTACCGTCTTTCCCTTGTGGCGTTAAATCTCCCTCAATAGATAATCCTGCCATCGCTCGCTTTCTTCTCCCCTCCTCTCTCTCATTTCCTTTCCCCTATCTTTCCTACTCTCCCCCTTTCCTGCCTCCCTTCTTGATTTTCCCCTTCTCATCCCTCAGGATAAGGACAATCAGTGTTTTCCATCAGTAGTAAGCTTGGTAATCCAACACACGCTTCCCGAGAGAGATCTTCCCTCACGTTGGCGGGAGGAGGAGAGATAGGAAACTATGGAATAAGAGAAAGAGCAAAGGCAGGGAGAGAAGGGTGAAGTAGAAATAGGAACATGAGGAGGAAGAAGAGAAATAGTAATATGAGGAGCAGTTGAACAAACAAAATTAGAAGGCCTAGAATTTACAGCTACATCTTTAATGTGGAGATAGATATATAAGAATGAATTAACTTTCCAGTAAAGTAATCAGCAGACTGTACTGAAAAAATACCCCACAAAAATAAATAAAGATCCAGCGAGAGTCACTGGCAGACTGCACAGAGTAAAATTTAATTACCACCATCCAAAAAACTGCTTCCACTATTGTGATTTCTTATATAAAGGGTGATATTCTGTGACTCTCAAAGTGCGTTGAAGTCAATGAACAGGCCGTCAGGTTCTATGTCTAAAGTTGTATGTAATATTAAAAGAAATGTGATAGCTGCCAATGAAAACAACTCTCGTATCGAATTTGTGTGGATTCCGTCCCATGTTGGAATTAAGTATCATGACCGTGCTAAGGCAAGTAAGAAAGAAAATGATGACCGTGACCTTGGCCTGTCCAAGGCTGCACTTAAAAACATTCAAGTTGGAATTATGAACTCTGATCTAGAAGAACTGAGAAATGCAGAGAGACCTGGCAGTTGTAGCATTAGTAAATATGACAAATTTTGTGATGAGAGGTACCGGTAGGGCCAGCATAAGGACAGAACCAGACAATGTGATATAGTCGTGGCCAGAATTAGGCTAGGATACAGACACATCTGGCAAGTTAGCAGCGCTGTACCCATCCCGGAACACTCAGCATGTAAACTTTGTGATAAACCTTTAAAGCATACACTTGAACACTATATTATTGAATGTGACACTGTCAAAGACTTCAGGCCACTTGGCTTATTGTATCATGAACTTTGTAAATACTATATTGAATCAAGGGTGCTTGGGGACATTCTTCCTGTTTATCCCAAATTTGCTCGCCCATACTGATTAGTCTTCAATTAAAATATGACGTCCAATGTAGATGAACCACTGTCTTGCATGGCAGCAAACAGTGACATCACCCACATGACTCTCACCTACATATACTGCTTATTGTAATGATTGAATATCAGACCAAAGCTTACAGTCCAGAATTACATCACATATGACAGCAAGTACACTACAGACCTCGTGGTACCACCACATACCAGGTGGACACCCCCCAAGACCCAAGGGACGCGACCTCGTCCGCTAATTACCTGAATTATCGGATGATCCCACCTGACCAAGACACCTGGGCATGACCACACCTGAACACAGCTGTCCAGATCTAACCAGTTTAGTGTTAATTGGGCTAAGGTCAAACACCGGCTGGGCCTCCGCCATATAAAGGCCTGCAGTCCTGCCCACGAGATCATCCTGTTCGGGATTCTGACCTTGTCATTCTGTCAGTCTGGTTATTGTCATCTCTCTCCCGTCCGGGCCGTCAGTCCGTCCACTCGCATAGAGTCTCGTTTTCTCCCCAGGTCGGGGGGTGGGGGGGGGGGGGGAGACGTCCCGACCAGACCCCGGCTACATCGGCAAAGCAGCCCCCCCACCCCCCCCCCATAGGAGACAGAGCCCAGCCAACACCCACTGGGCATACGTCAGGGTACACTGGTGTCATTGTCGGAACGTCCTAGGGAGAGTTACCTACTGTGGGAAGTGTATTCATTTATGCTGTATCCGAGAGTCAGTGTCGAGTAACGTAAGACGTAATGAGTTAGTCCCCCGATATATATGATATTAACGTGTCTCTGTCATTGAGTGAACTAATAAATAGTTGTATCGAAGAGGTGTTTGAGAAGTTGTCCCTTTAGAAGATTAGATATGACTATTGACGTAGAAGATAACTTAAGACCATAAGAAAATAAGGAGTCAGCAATAGGCCGGTTGGCCTGTGCATGGCAGCTCCTGTCGAGAGTTACTACCTCTCTCTATCATCCATGAATCTATCTAGCCTCCTTTTGAAACTTTCCAGAGTTCCAACACTTACTACAAAGTTGCTAAGCTTGTTCCACTGGTCCACCAACCTATTTGTCAACCAGTTTCTTCCTATCTCCTTCCTAAACCTAAACTTATCCAACATAAACCGTTGCTCCGAGTCCTATCCTGCTCGGATTTTATAAGAACTTTATCTATATCCCCTTTATTGATTCCTTTCACCCACTTGAATACTTCTATCATATCTCCCCGCACTCTTCGTCTTTCTAGGGAATGCAAGTTAAGTTTCTTTAACCTATCCTGATATGGAAGGTTTCTAAGTCCCGGAATCATTTTCGTCATTCTTCGCTGCACCGACTCTAGTGAATTGATATCCATTCTATAATATGGGCACCAGAACTGAACCGCATAATCGAGGTGCGGCCTGACTAGCGCAAGATAATGTTGCAATAAGACCTCTGCACTCTTATTACTTACACTTCTAGATATAAAACCCAATACTCTGTTTGCCTTATTTCGAACATTAACGCACCTTTTTCTAGGCCGTAGGTCCGGGCTTACAAGTACAGTACCCCTAGGTCTCTTTCACAAGTGTGTTGACACAGAGTAAATAACATACCGGCCACGCTACCAAGTTTCCTATCTTTACATTACTACTCTTTATACTTCCCATATATATAAATATGTAATATATCTTCTATGTGAGTTTTGTCTCATTATATAATGAATATGATGCATTTCTTTGTGTACGAACCTCTGTCCTGTGTGGCAGTGAACAGTGACCTTACCCCACATGAATCTGATATATATATATATATATCAATATATATATATATATATATATATATATATATATATATATATATATATATATATATATATATATATATATATATATATTGATATATATATATATATATATTTTTTTACGGGAATTAGCCCTTCCACGCACAGGTCACTGACTCACATCGGGCCTGGGGGGAGAAAATGTAATAATAATAATAATAATAATAATAATAATAATAATAATAATAATAATAATAATAATAATAATAAAAATAATAATAAAAATAATAATAATAATAATAGTAACAATAATAGTAATAGTAATAGTAATAGTAATAGTAATAGTAATAGTAATAATAATAGTAATAATAGTAACAGTAATAGTAATAGTAATAGTAATAGTAACAATAATAGTGATAGTAATAATAATAATAATAATAATAATAATAATAATAATGCAATAATAATAATAATAATAATAATAATGATAATAATAATAATAATAATAATAACAATAATAATAAAATAATAATAAAAATAATAATAATAATAATAATTACAATAATAATAATAATAATAATAATAATAATAATAATAATAATAATAATAATAATAATAATATTAATAATAATATTAATATTAAAAATAATAATAATAATAATAATAATAATAATAATAATTATAATAATAATAATAATAATAACAATAATACTAATTATAATAATAATAACAATAATAATAATAATAATAATAATAATAATAATAATAATAATAATAATAATAATGAGCCATAAATAAATGCAAAATTAAAAACAAATCAATAGTGCCAAACGATATACTGTATGTACAGTATGTTGTGTTGTCGATAGTAAGAGAAGCAATTGAGACCCTACAGTTTTGTGTAAATGAGGCAGAAAGTCAGATGGGCAACCTGGGACTTGGTCACATTTTTGGTGATGTCATAATGGTAGCAGGGTCTGCATTAGACAATCCATCATGCTTCCAGTATCACCCCAGGCGGTAGTACCTCCCTGTTTGATAGCTGCCTACTACCTGGTTTTTCGCACGTTATCATCTCTTGATAAATTCAGTCATTCGTCACGTCAATGACTGTTATTATGGGTAACATCAAATTATTGTTCCTCACAGAGCCCAATGATATCAAGAAACTCTCATATCAGCTCCCTCTATTCGTCACTGTAGCGTGATATTCAACCATTGTTTCTCCCTCCCTCTCCCCCCCATCTTGTCTATCTACATCTTCTGTTTACTACTCCTTAGCTTCACATCAGACGATGAAGATTTCAAGCGGCTAGCTGAAATTTGGCCTGTAGATGACATGTACCCCGAAGTTACAAATTATGAAAACTGGTCCTGAGGCTGAAGGAGGGGGAGTGTCGTGAGCCATACATTATAGTCAAGGCGTACCCAACCTTCAGAGCGAGCAGACGTGCTAGGCGTCGTTTCCGGCTTATGTTCAAATTTGTTGACCATTAAGACTATCAGCTTTGTTTTTCACGTTGGGCTCGCTCTAGCTGCTTTATCTTGTAGTTGTACATGGATATTATTATTCTTGTAAACTACGCTTATTCCCTTTCCTATACTTTCGCCTAGAATCCCTGCTGGTTGGTAACGACGCGAACCCTGAGGTTCTCGGGCAGAGCCACAAGGAGGGCCCTCAGAGGGCTGCTGAGTCGAAACAGTCAGGGTGGCAACATTTTCTGTTAGGGATTCGGCAGTGCTTCATAACCTGCCACTATTAGGTGTTAGGGCTTGGCTAGGCCCCCGTCAGGGGGGTTGTCTGTTCACCCTACCCATAGACTAGTCTTTACTCGCCCAGCTGAGGTGGACAGATTAGGTATGATTTTCATGTATGTAACTGACCATGGCCAGAGTGAGAGTGAAGACCTCCGCACCCCCAACCCAGGGGTCTCAGATAGAGCTAAAAAGACTATTAAGTGACCTAAGGGTGGGAATAAATAGACTCGTGAACCTGAGAGATGGTTACATCATCCTCACAGAAACAGATGAAGATGCTGATAAGCTACTCAAGTCTATTGTCATGGACAAAATGAAAACCAAAGGATACGAGGTATTTTGTTCCACGGGAAAACAGCCCCAAGCTCACCCGTGTATGTAAGATGCTAGACAAAAATGTAGTGGAAAAATAATACAGAAGAAATAAGATATGAAATAGAAAAGCAAAACAATGTCAAAATTGTGAAGGTGTACCTTATGTATGCCCATAATATAATCAAGGCTCGCTTTGCAGACACAACGGATGCAAAAAGGATGATTGAGAAGTGGCTCTATGCATCTCCTCACTCCAAATAGAATATGAAAAGTATACGCCCTTCCAACAATGTAGGATGTGTTACAAATACAATGCTCAAGTGTTCATCAGATCAACACTTCTACAATGACTACCGTAGCACCATCAAAGTGTGTAGTCTGCGAGGGTGGCCACAGTAACTTCTCTGCCACTTGCCTGGTTAAGAAACGGGCAATTCAAAAACAGAGAAGAAACTGACTGAAATAACCAAACAAAAAGAAACAAGAGAAATTTCTAACACCATGAAAAAGATCATTCAGTCGACGATCGTAGCTTGCAGCGAAACCCTAAAAGACTCTAAAAGAAACTCAAGCAGACTCGCAAAAACTCAACAATGACAGTGTAACATGTCGGCCCACACCGCTGTCTATGATTGTCTAATTAGGTGATGCCCGAGAACGATCAATGTCAATGAGGGTGAGTCACGGCCTGTATGCTTATATAAGTTTTCTAATGTTTTGATTTACGATGTTTTTTTCATCAGTGTTATTTAGTTTTGGTTGTTAAAACATTATGTAAGAGCCATATTCTGTTTTATAGGGTATAAGGTGCAAAACGTTTAATGTATTGTATTAGGATTAGTTGGCAACCGAGTCATATTCGTGTGGCGGTGGTGATGGTCACGGCGGAGCAGCGTCAGCCACGGACAGAACCGGACAGCACGGAGAACCAGGAACTCCAGGCCTGGTATTCACACGCCGACGTGGGGTACAAGATAGCCGCCGAGTTGTGCGTGAAGTAATTGGAGATATTTGGACAAGAAAACTTGCTCTGTGAATGTAAATAGTGTAATATATGTCATTTTTACACGACAAGTTTCCTTAAGCTCTTCCTTTCGGTCTGAAAGTCCCGTGACAACTGACAGACAGCGAGACCATGGAAGTCCTGCAATCAGAGATACGAACCATCAAGGACGCAATAAAGCAGGCAGTTACTGGGTTACTGGGCGCCATGACGGACGCAGTGGAGGAGAGCATCGAGAGCGTCTCCTCTCTACAGTTAGATGAGTCCAAAGCCACCGCTATTTACTTGTCCATCACATGAACATGGTCCATTCAGGTTCATTCTCGAAACACCTCAACGAGACAATAACCAGGAACAACATTGCACCTGTTGAAATAAGCGACCATTCCGAAAGATTTAAATAAAATGTAATAATTTTTTTAATATAATAAGTGTGTAGGTTCCATAAGATAAATTAAATCAAGAGAATAAGGAATAAACATGATCCTTAATAAACATTTACTAATGGCACCGTGTATAAATAATAAACCACCTTAAAACACAATAATTGATTGCGCTTTAAACACCATGAATAATAATAGAGCAGCACTCAATATAATACTCAACTAAAACCTGTTTGAAAAGGTATCCACCACTGACAAACTGAGAAGCCGTCCGACTCCCAAGGCCAACCCTAGGGGACTACAAGAATAAACATACAGAAAATTTTTAATATATCAAGTAACAACCTTACTCATACACAATTACACAAAATGTATTTTTTACAAGTTGAGGGTAACATGCCTAAAAAATATTTCACTATGCCCAACACAACGCACCATTGTACATTACGCCATGCATAACCCATTGGGTTTTACATTGGTAACACACAGTTATCAGATCTGCCTAACATGGTCTAGACAGCGTACCAGCAATAATGTTATCCTTACTCTTGATATGTCTTATTTCAAAATTAAACAGTGCAAGTGGCAAACACCAGCGAGTTAAACGTTGTTTTTTGTTCTTCACGGCAGTAACAAATTGCAAGGGGTTGTGGACGCTATATACAATGATTTTCTGGTTGCTGTTCGCAATGCATACATCAAATTTATCCTGCGCCATAAACAATGCAGCTGCTTCTTTCTCAATGGTAGAGTAATTTTTTGGATGAGGCTTAAATTTAGTAGACATGTTAGATATCAATTGAAAAACATCATTATTACCTGTTTGTGGTAAAAAATGCTCCAGCTGCTATGCCACTCGCATCTACGTGTACAACTAATGGCTTGTCAAACTTTGGCCCCCTTAATGCAGAATTAGACATCAAACTTGCCTCAATTTTCACAAATGCCTCTTGACAACTTTCCGTCCACTGAAAATCCCTTTTAGGACTAACTAAATCAGTTAATGGTCAGGCAATATCAGAAAAGTTAGGGCACAATCTCCTATAATACCCTGCCATACCCAAAAAGCGTTGGACTGCCTTACGGTTTGTGGGTATGGGCAAGGTATCAATGGACTCAACTTTAGCATGGATTTGGGCCACTGTCCCATAGCCAATTTCATGTCCCCAAATTACTAGTTTGGCATGGCCAAACTCACTCCTAACGAGGTTAACAGTGGGCTGAGCACAATTAAGACGACTGAACAGAGAACAAAGTGACTCAATGTGCTCACTTCATGTGGAAGAGGACACAACTACGTTGTTAAGATATGCTCTGACACCATCCAAACCATTAATGACAACTGACATCAAACGCTGGAAAGTTGGAGGGGCGTTACACATACCAAATGGCATAACGGTATCCTGATACAAGCCATAAGGGGTAACAAATGCCGATGTGCGTCTCACCTACTCTGACAAGGGTACCTGAATACAATGGGATGCCCGCTCACTGACCACTTGGTACAGCCAAATTATTGTCAATCAAGAACTGCACCTCGTCATTCGGAATGCCGATTTTCTGGGGAGAAATGCGGTAGGGTAATTGTTTCACTGGGGCTGCGTCGTTCATCAACACACCATCATGGGTCACCACTGGGCTAGGCTGCGACACATCACCAAAGATGGGCTGGAATTCCTGTAGGAGACACATTACATCGCTCCTCTGGTCCTGTAGTAGATCGCACAATTTAGAAGAAGGATCACTTAACACATCAGAATTGTTCATTTTGATATCGGCTTTCAACTCCCCAAAGTCATGCTTAGGTAACTCATCCTCCTCCACTTCATCAAATGTCACAGTATTGCACACCACCTTATCAGATCTCACACAATAGGGTTTCAATAGATGCATATGTACTAGTCTTTTGGTTTCCATACGTCCAGGCGTGGATATGACAGAGTTAACATCTACCTTACTCAAAACTTCAAAGAACCCTGATACTTAACTTGTAGGGAAAACTTCCTAATGGGCAAGAACAAAAGCACATTATCCCCACCTTATTACACCTTGCAAATTCCTGTACATGCTTCAACCTTTCCTTCAAATTAACAATATACTCATTTACAGTCCTTGATTCATCTTCTTTTACCCAATTCTTATGCAATAGTTTCAAGGGACCACGGATATCCCGACCAAACATCAATTGACTTGGTGAAAATGCACATTAGATATAATATAAACCATGATATAATATAATATAAACCAAGTGCCTGCACAGGTATAACTTCCGGATATCTAGTGAAAGTACACATCACAGTTAAAAAAAATTTCATTACCACATTCTGTTTTGGAAGAGGGCCCACACGATCAATGATTACTTTTGTAAATGGTTTATCAAAAACTTTTAAAGGCGCAGGTAACAACACTTGATTAGGCTTTCCAGCTAACTGGCATACATGACATGTTCGGCACAAATCTGCGCCTGAGGAAAACACCAACTTTATCATGGCTCTCTGGTTCTGACACGGCCCTAGCAAATAATGCAACCAACGACTGGTCATAATCTTGAGCAGAAATCAACATCACTCTTGTGACAGGATGTCTACTGAAATCAACATTCACACGATCCTTAGAATCTGTTTTTACATCACTTGATACATCACTAACAGGTTAATCCACTTAACCTGCATCTAATTGCTCTGGCTTAACATCAAACAGTCCATTCAAATCATAATCAGGCAAAACATCCCACTGATCACCCACATCTGTCCCATATGTCACCATTTTAGCTTGACTCCGGGTTACAGCACAAGAAGGGAATAACCCAACACACTTACTCACAAGGTCTGCAGCAAGGTCATTATTCAAAGGTGTAGAGCACACAACTGGATCTGGAGCAACGAGGCTACCAGCTATATCATTTCCCAAGAGGAACGTTACTCCCCCCACTGGCAAAACCTCCTGAACCCTTACTTTAACTGGCTGAGACAAAAGGTCCGTCCGAAGATACATTTTACACAAAGGAACGCAATTGGTTCCACTAACGTCCCGCAACACAACATGCTCACCAGTAAAAGCCTCTTCCATAGATGGAAGAGCACTTTTCAACAAAATACTAAATGAAGCACCAGTATCCCTCAAAATACTCACAGGGACAGCAGGACTACCCTCGGACACGGACACAAATTCAGGAAACTGTAAGGGCTGGAACAAATCCTAAGGATCCACACAAACTGGGGAAGAAATGCGCAGCAACATCATCTTCGCCAACACCATCTGCTGAGACAAATGCAAAATTAGCAACAGGCGTATCATGGGGACTCCTTAGCTTTGAGTTTCGGACAGTGGGCAATATAGTGACCAGGCTTTCTACAATAAAAACACACAGAAGTCATAACATCACGAGATCCATTACCACCATGACCATCAGAATCTCCGCCAACATTCTCAAAAGATGGTTTATTACCTCTGTTACCAAATGGGTGATTACCACCTTGAGCTGGTATCAAGGCTAGTCCTGGAACCTCGTTAACTTTGTTTATGAATAAGACTGAAATTTTCCTACTAAAATGGCACCTCTCAATAGTTGTAGTTTCCTCTCACAAACGTACATACGGACGTCTGTGGGGACACCTCTCAAATACTGCTCTAGTGCAATCAATTCACAAGGTTCATCATAGGTTTTAACTCCATTAGCCGATAGTCGCAACTTATTGACAATGTGACCATTTTCGATATATGACTGATCAGGCAATTTTAATGTATTTCTATACTTATGTCTCTGCTGTCAACTGGTAAGATTTCAAAATTGATCCATGACCACAGAACACTCATTTTGCTGAGAGCTGGTTAGGGACAAGTCAGTGGAACGGCCTTTACCCACAAGGACAGACTGGATCAGCAAGGGCCAATACTGCTTAGGCCACAAAACTGTTGTGGCAATCTGCTTAAACTAAATGAAAAACTCTTCCGGATCATGTTCGTCAAATTTTTGCACAAACTTCATTTTAATTACATCAAATTTGACGTCATACGACTCCAGAGTAGCTCTCTTATCCAACACCTGTAACTGGAATGCCCTTTCTCTTTCCCTGTCCTTTCGTTCACTTTCTCTGTCTTCCCTTTGTCTTTCCCTGTCCCCCATTTCTTTTTCCTGTAACCTTAACTTCATTCCCTACTCCAGCTTCTCTTTCTAACTGCAACTCTATTATCGTTGCTGTCGGATCTTCCTCCATCTCACACAGTTGGAATGCAGACTCATCCAAAATTGATATTTCCACCAAACATCTTATCACGGCATTTTTGACAGTTGCCCTATTTCCAGTTTGACGTAATCTCAACTTTATAATGCTTAGCCACCGAAACCCAATCACTCCAATACCACATAGGTTAGTGTTTCACGCACATGTCAATAATGTGCAATATTTTTATTTCCCAAGTAAAACCAGTGTGATACTTATATGCCAGGATGTAGGCAAACATTTAGTAGTAGAGGGTTATCATATAGCACCAGACTATTGTGAAATTAACAGTAATGCAATCACAACCTTGTTTAATCGTCATCATCTAGGCATATGTCACAAAAATTGCTTCTGAACTGTTTCCCATCCCATTTTCCCCTAAATATAAATTTCAGTAGTCTTTATGTTATATTTGATAAGCTTAATCTTCTATCTTACATTAATGAAACACAGTTTCCTAACTTAAGGATTCTCTTCCTTTGTATTTATCTTCCAGTATAGTCCTAACTGGTTTAATTGTACCTACCATCATATTTACCAGTTCCTTGATTGTTATGTTAATTTGTAACAGAAAGATTTCTTCTAGAAGCACAATAGTTTCTACAAAAACTTTTCGGAAGGAATTGCAAAAGCATGTGCTAGAGGAAAAGGTTTAGCTAAAGCACACTTTATTGTAACAAGGTTAGGTGCACCTAGGATTTAAACCGTGAGGTCTCGGTTGGAGGTGGCCGAGCAGTGTAACAGCAGCCTTTAGTATTATATAAATATTCACCTAATTGTATAATACAAAATTATTCACTAAAGTTATTCAACCATTACTCAGTACGTGTTCATATTATACATGCTGAGTCCATCACTTCAGCAGGAGTCAGGCGAGTTCAAGCCACTAAGCACAGCAGCCTGCCGGCCGGCCCCACTTCTCACGGTCACACACATCAGACTCTTATCACTTGTTACCCAGTGAACATCTCACTTAAGTGTTCTCAAATATAAGTGCACTAAGACACTTCCCATAGTAGAGAAGGTATAATATACTCATAACTGAACTAAGTACCTGTGAAACTATATTTTTCTAAATTAAAGAAAAACAGCAAAGTGTTTACTTCAGCCCAGCTACTTACTAGTTCCAGAACTATTATATTTATTCGTGTGAGATATATATAAAACAAGGACCAACACAGTACCAGCCAAAATCTTTGAAAAAATAGTAAATCAGCTTAATCCCCACCGGTTTGGCCTCAACCAGCACCGAGGCACATCCACAGCCATAACCAAGGCTTACAAGCAGATCGCCAACACCATGACTGGCCGCCTGTAGTGCAATGTAGAGCTGAGGAACGTCAGCAAGGTATTTGACAAAGTTTGGCACGCGGGGCTGCAGTATAAGATCTTACAACTGCGGCTACCCGAAAACCTGATGCTCCTGCTGTGCAATTTCATTACGGACCACAGAGCCAAAATCAAGAGGCAAGAGCATTGTGGAGAATTCTCACTCTCGAGTGGCGTGCCTGGGGGTTCTTGTCTCTCACCAAACCCTTACACGCTCTGCACTGCTGACCTGACACCACCAATCGTTGACAGCGAGTACGTCATGAATGCCGATGATGTAACACAGATCATCACCTGCCCAGGAAGGTCCACGGCATGGATGGTGCGACTCACTGCTCCGGCACTACAGGATATCTAGGATTATGAAAATAAATGGAAAATAAAAAACAAAACGAAATTCGAGGTCATACTCATAGATAAATTCAAACCGGCGCCATTGATGATCGACGACGAAGAAATTGAGTATTCTAAACAAGACAGGTTGCCCGGCCTCATCAACTCTCGGACGGGCATCATTTCCCACGTGAAGGACAGACTAAAGAAAGCCAAAGTCTTCGCCGCCACATTAAAACGTTTTAAACTGATGCCTGAGAAGATACAAGTCCACGTACCATTCGTCACACTAGGGATGTCATGATCGTGATAACGGCTAACCTGAAAACCTTAAGGATTCATATTACGCTCAAACGTCCACAAAACCTTCCGAGTCCCCCAGTGGAAACGTCCCCCGTTTTCTCTGTTTCCCCGTCTTTGTTTGTAGGGAACTTTGAATATAATCCGCGGATTTCGTAGCAGACGCTGTATGTTGGGACCTGTTGCCATCCAACCCTTTGTAATCAATTTAATTTTGCTTTTGATAGGTCAGTCAGAGCATTGTCAGTGAGGATAATAGTAGGGAATGAAACTGAGTTCATAGTCTCAGTTTCAACGTCAGAGTGTACAGTAAATTAATTCATCGAAATAGAAGTAGGTGGACTCCCTGGCCTATTTTGAGTGAAGGTGCCGCGGGCATTTCTACCGTTAGTAAGTGCCTGTCCCTTCATCCATACAGGTAGGCCATTCCACTCTGTGTTGTAATTCGCCCTTCTTTAAGTGATTTGACCCAATTAATAGTTGATTGTGAAAGCGTTACAGTAACGTAGTTGATATGCTCTGAGTGAAGTCATATTTACGTCTTTAACGTCCCCGGAAATGTGATGTCTTTGTCACAGTTAGTAAGTGCCCGTCCCTTCATCCATACAGGTCCCTAACGCAGCCTAGGCCGTGTCCGTAGAGTGGATGTTGTACCCACTATGTCTGGGGAGATGTCCGAGGTCCAGTAGGATCAGTTACCTTCGTGAGACCCGGCCGTCAGACACTTCAGACTACCTATGGCCCCCATAGCTGGCGCGTCTGGCCCTAACGCTCGGCCTGCGAGGTGACCCCGGATCACCAAGCCACACACAACTACCAGCCCCCATCATTGGTGGATGAGTGTCTAACTCAGTAGGGCTATTTGTGTGGTGGAATTAATCCACTGGGATCTTCAGAGTTCGTCGGAAAGTACCCCATGGTGGCTGGACCCCATGGCTGTTGCTTGAGTATCACTCCTGACGACTGAGTGTTGTAGTGGCAGTTGCCTTGGTCTTTATGGTGCTAAGTGACTATAAGAGTTATGTGTTATTGAGTATGTCCACCCAGTAGGGTTGGAAGTGTTATTGAGTATGTCCACCCAGTAGTGGTGTGAGTATGTTGAGCCTGAGGGACTAGAACTAGATTTCGTCTGTTGGTACATATAAATTCTTTCTCCTAATTTCATATTTATGTTTAAATAAATTTTGTATTTGTATATTGTGTCTATTATTTACCTACAATATCTACCGTTATTTCTTCCCTATTACTTGGAACTATCATTACATAAACCCACGAGCCTCCTCTCGTCCCGCTACCAATGATGATAAGTATGAGAGTAAAAGGAATTGTTACTGACACACAGGCCCTCATAAAATGGTGGCAGCACAGGCCCTCATAAATGGTGGCAGCTCAGGCCCTCATAGGGAAGACCAGACTACAACAACAACAGAACTTCCTATACAAGTGTCTGAGGTTATCCAGTGGCCAAGCGCCACCCTACCAAGAGACAGTGGAAACCACCCACCTGAGAAATAAAATGGAGGCCCTCTCAACGTCAGGTTCCATCGCCTTGGGAAGAAGGTTTGGGACAAGCTCCTGGACGACTCTCATAACCCAAACAACCTACGCGGGGAAGACATCAATGGAGGGCGACCCAACGTCTGGTAATCACGGAGTCTGCCCGGCTACAATACCCGAAGCCACGACCTATCTATGACCGCCACAACGATCCGCCTTAGATTAAATCTTAGATGATATAAGATCACATTTAACAAGTTACAATCTAGTGAGTCCTTAACGTAATATAGTGATAAGATTTTAATAAACGTGTAATTGTAAAATCAAGCTAGTCATTGTCAAGCAAAGAACCATTGTGCAACCTCATCCTAAATCCTAGGTTAGCTTAGTTAGCCAACAAACTCTGTAATATGTAAAACAAGGGGTACCGTCCCCCTCTGTTTAGCTCATTAAACTTCTTTTCCAACCTTTACCCCCTACGACTATCCTTCATGTCTGGCTATGCCGTGAACCCCAGCATGCCTTCCATCCTTTCCGCACCTTAACCTAAAAAACAAACAAAAATAAACAGTATGGTAATATTTCCCTCACCTAATGTAGTTTTTGTGTTTTACCTTATGGCAAGTAATTCATTACATGCTTACATCTTCATTTACGAGGAATGTTAATTGTATTAACCTCGTCAAATGTCTTGGTTCCACTAGAAGTGTGACAGAGGTACAATCTGGAGGGTTTGGCTTAGTCATACGTTCTCCTACCCTTAAAAGGTGGAACCCGCCATTAAAAACACAAATATTTTTCTGCATATTTGCTACGCACGGCCACGATTTACTATTTTTTTTAAGATTGCCAGCTGAAATTTTGTACGCTCTTGTTATAGTACATCCTTCTTTCCTCACACAACCAAACTGTAGAATGCTCTGCCTACGTCTGTGTTTCCATAACCAGACAATCTGTATCACCTCAAATAGCTGGCTTTCCGGCATCTTCGTGGTGTAGATTAATATAATATTTTTATTTTCTCTTTTTAATATCATTTTACACTTATTTTTTCGCACCCTAGGCCCCCTTCTGGGTCAATGACCTGTGTCCAGGTGGGCTATACCCTGCACAAAAAAATAGCCCTGAGTGGGAGAGGGAGGGTGTATTAGCCCCTGTCTCATAGACAAGTAGTACTTTCTATAAATATAGGTTAATACATTAGTATTATATAATAATATCACCCCCTGTAATTTTCCACTAGTTATGAGGTGACATGGTCAGATCATGTGATGGGTAAGTTCCACCCTTAAGTAGTGTTTTAAGTTCAGGGTAAGAGGGGGGCATATTGGTGTACCATTATTTGATTGTGTCTGTAGTGTTGGAGGGAATATAAGTGTCTAAATTTTACAGTGTGTCTCATTCATCCCAAACACAGACGCTATCCTTCCACGGATCACCGACAATTCATTTTGTTTAGTAAATTTAAGTGTTCTTGTGCTGGTTCGGGGATTTTTCTCAAATGGGCGTTTCCACTGCAATTACCATCTAATAATCTTTAATATACCTCAAGTCAATGAGAAATTAAAGGTCCAGTAATTCTGACCGGTTACATATATATATATATATATATTTATATATATATATATAATCAACGACCTCACCAGCAAGGAATCGAACCCTCGACCTACTGGGTGGCCCTAGGGAACGCTTACCGGCTAGCCCACAAGGACACTAAAAGCAGTTCTAGACTCTGTTATATTTCACACAAAGCCTGTTCATCGAGCTGATGGCGCCGTGAACCTCATTGGGAAACTGCCCGTGCCTCGTATGTGGTGTCAGTAGCATTTTACCGAATCCAGCTGGTAAAAAACGCGAGGTACATATATATACTTCATTTTTAGTCCATTTAACACGCGGACTTTGAACATATAATCAACGACCTCACCAGCAAGGAATCGAACCCTCGACCTACTGGGTGGCCCTAGGGAACGCTTACCGGCTAGCCCACAAGGACACTAAAAGCAGTTCTAGACGCTGTTATATTTCACACAAAGCCTGTTCATCGAGCTGATGGCGCCGTGAACCTCATTGGGAAACTGCCCGTGCCTCGTATGTGGTGTCAGTAGCATTTTACCGAATCCAGCTGGTATAAAACGCGAGGTACATATATATACTTCATTTTTAGTCCATTTAACACGCGGACTTTGAACATATAATCAGTAGGTCGAGGGTTTGATTCCATGCTGGTGAGGTCGTTGATTATATGTTCAAAGTCCCCGTGTTAAATGGAATAAAAATGAAGTATATATATGTACCTCGCATTTCATACCAGCTGGATTCGGTAAAATGCTACTGACACCACATACGAGGCACGGGCAGTTTCCCAATGAGGTTCACGGCGCCATCAGCTCGATGAACAGGCTTTGTGTGAAATATAACAGAGTCTAGAACTGCTTTTAGTGTCCTTGTGGGCTAGCCGGTAAGCGTTCCCTAGGGCCACCCAGTAGGTCGAGGGTTCGATTCCATGCTGGTGAGGTCGTTGATTATATATACATATATATATATATATATACATATATATATATATATATATATATATATATGTATATATATATATACTTATATATCGTGCCGTTGTGCTCCCGCTAGTGACCAAGGAAAATGGCCGCTTTGGATCGTTGTGCCGTGGGGGAAGAGGAGGGGAGTGTGGGGAAGGACGACCTCCTTGCCACGCTGTTAAGGCAGCTGGGGCAGTTGAGGAGTGAGGTTGACACGCTAAAGGGGGAAAATGAAGCCCTTAGGACGGAACTCCTTCAGGTAGGTGTCCTGCCTAGCAGGACACCTGCGAAGAAGGAGCAAGCGTGGAGAGTGGTTGTCTCCAAGGGGACTAAGGTCAGGCTTAGGAAAGCTGACCAGGGTGTGGAGTGCAGTAACCCTTACCAGGTGCTGCAGGAAGCTGGAGAGGAAGAGAAGAGGCAGGACGGTACGGATCAAGGAGAGGAAAGGGCAGTTGTACAAACCCTGCCCACAGGTAAGGTCGTGGTAGTTGGTGACAGCCAGGTGAGGTTTATGGATAGGGCTTTTTGTGCGAGAGATAGGAAACGTAGGACTAGGGTATGTTTTCCTGTGGCTGGGATAGGGCATGTAGCCGAGAGGTTAGACAGAGTTTTGTCAGGGGAGGGTACCAAGCCAGTAGTGTGTCTTAGTGTGGGAGGAAACGACATAGGTAAGGATAGGAGTGAGGAACTTTTCAAGAGGTATGGGGAGGCGCTGGGGAAAATTAGAGATAGGGGAGGGATCCCGATAGTATGTGGTGTCTTGCCTAGAAGAGGGGTTGGTCGTGAATGGCTGTCCAGGGCGATTGCTATTAATTGCCGACTGGAAAAACATTGTGCAAACAATGGTTGGGCATCCATTGATGACTGGCAACGATTTTATGGCAACGACTACCTGTACTGTCGCGAGGGAGTACACTTGTCTCGTGAGGGGGTAAAGACGTTGTCTGTATCCCTGGAGCGTGAAATTGTCACTCCGAAGGGGGGGTTTCGCCAGTAGAGAGGGGTCGGGGAAAACGGGAGTCAAAAAACAAGCAGGTCCTGGGAAGTAGTGAAACAGAAGTAGATAATGCTGAAAATATAGTTAGTCATAATAACAAACATCAAAGTAATAAATGTAAAACAGATAGAAACGGAAGAAATATATTGAGTGTTTATTATACTAATAGTAGAAGCCTGTGTAACAAAATGGACCAGCTCAGGGCCATTGTTAGTAAAGAGAGCATAGATATAATTGCAATAACGGAAACATGGATAAATTCAAACAGCAAACATTTCTTAGCAGAATTTCATATTCCAGGATATAACCTATTTAAATTTGACAGAGTAGGAAGGAGAGGTGGCGGTGTAGCAGTGTATATCAGGGTGTCATTAAAAAGCTGCAATAAATCAAACATTAAAACAAATAGCGACAATGAAAGTATTTGGGTAGAGATTGGTGAGGGCAGTGAATCCGTAGTCATTGGTGTTATATATAGACCACCTAATTTGAGTAGGAACGATGGTAAATTGCTATGGGAGGAAATAAAGAAGACATCTGATAGAAACAATGTATGTATTCTAGGCGATTTCAACTTTTCAGGCATAGATTGGAAAAGTCAACTTAGCGATAATGAATCTGAAGATTTTTTAGAAGCAGTACAAGATAGTTTTTTATATCAATTTATAAACTCGCCCACTAGAGGAAATAATATCCTCGATTTAGTTCTCAGTAATAATGAAAATCTAGTAAAAGATGTTGGGATTGGAGACGAACTAGGAAACAGTGATCATAAAGCCATATATTTTAACATAATATGGGATGGCAGGAAGAAGGCAAATTCGGCCTTGATCCCGGATTTTAGGAAGGCTAATTACGGTAGCTTAAGGAGAGACCTAAGGGATGACCCTGTGGTCAAAAGATTAATCCCCCCCACACCTCCGGAAACTGTCAACTTAGGACGGGATAACCCTGAATTTAATTTAGCAGCTACTTATGAACAATTTATTGCGACAATCAATAATGCTCAAAATACACACATCCCTAAAAGAAAATTCAGATCGATACGGAACCAACCAAAATGGATGAATAATAGACTCTTAGATCTTCTAGGGAAAAAGAAAGGAGTATATAGAAAAGTTAAGAAAGGTGAAAATCACTTACTTGGTTACTATCAGAACCTAACAAGACAGGTAAAAACAGAAATTAGGAAAGTAAAGAGAAATTATGAAATCAAGATAGCAAACGAATCGAAAAATAACCCCAAAGCTTTTTAACAACTGTATAAATCAAAGGTTAGAGATACAATAGGTCCCCTCAAAACTACGACAGGAGAAATGACTGGTGATGTGGTAGAAATGTGTAGTACGTTAAATAGTCATTTTCGCTCCGTATTCACAAATGAAAACCTAGCACAGTTTCCAGAAGTTCATAAGGTATATAACGACAGTATAGAAAATATGTTGATGAATATCAATATTACTAGTAACGATGTGCTTAAAGTAATTAACAAACTGAAGCCTCATAAATCGCCTGGTCCAGACGAGGTATATGCTAGAATATTAAAAGAATGTAGAGATGAGTTGAGTAATCCATTAGCAGTTTTATTTAATAAATCATTAGAATCGGGCCTAGTGCCAGAAGCTTGGAAACTTGCAAATGTAGTTCCGATTTTCAAAAAGGGTGATAAATCAATTGCATCAAATTACCGTCCCATTAGTCTCACGTCAATCATAGGCAAGTTGCTAGAGTCAATTATTGCTACAAAAATCAGAAGCCACCTTGAAACATTCAACTTAATTCATTCTTCTCAGCACGGGTTCACCCAGGGACGTTCTTGTCCCACAAATTTGCTTAGCTTTTTCTCAGAAGTATGTGAAGCGGTAGATAATGATAAGTCATATGATATAATTTATTTAGATTTCAGTAAAGCATTCGATAGAGTCCCTCATGAGAGATTGATAAGGAAGGTAGAAGCACATGGAATAGGTGGATCATTATTAAAATGAATTAGGTCATGGTTAACTGGTAGGAAGCAAAGAGTCAGCATAAATGGATTAAAGTCAGACTGGGGTGCGGTCAAAAGCGGAGTTCCCCAGGGATCTGTATTGGGCCCTCTGCTGTTTGTTATATTCATTAATGATCTTGATTTAGACATAACTAGTAGGATTAGTAAATTTGCAGATGATACCAAAATGGGGAGTGATAAATTCAGACAGTGACTTTGAACACCTTCAAAGAGATCTAGATACCTTACATGAGTGGTCAGTAGACTGGCAAATGAATTTTAATACTGATAAATGCAAGGTACTACAGATAGGGAAGACGAATACAAACTAGGTAACACGGAAATAGAAAACTCAGTTTGTGAAAAAGATCTAGGTGTATTTGTTTGCAACGACTTGAAACCTAGAAAACAATGTATTAGCGTTCGCAACAAGGCAAACAGGATTCTAGGGTTCATATCTAGGTCTGTGAGTAACAGAACTGCTGACGTTATCTTGAAACTTTACCTAGCATTAGTGAGGCCACACATGGATTATGCGGTTCAGTTCTGGTGTCCTTATTATAGAATGGACATAGATTCTTTGGAGAGAGTACAAAGAAGAATGACAAAAATGATCCATAATATTAGAAACCTTACATATGAAGAAAGACTGAAAAGCTTAGGCTTGCATTCATTAGAGAGGCGTAGAGTTAGGGGAGATATGATAGAGGTGTACAAGTGGGTGAGTGGGATTAACAAGGGTAAAATGGAAGATGTTCTGAAGCTCAGTAATAACGAAATAACTAGAACAAATGGCTTTAAATTAGATAAATTCCGATTCAGAAAGGATATAGGCAAGCACTGGTTTGGTAATAGAGTTGTGGATATGTGGAATAGGCTACCGAGTGCTATAGTAGGATCGGGGACGCTAGGGAGCTTCAAGACGAAGTTGGATAGGCACATGGAAGTGCTGGGATGGATGTGAAAGGGATCTGCCCTGTATGGGCCAGTCGGCCTCCTGCAGTATCCCACTTTCTTATGTTATATATATATATATATATATATATATATATATATATATATATATATATATATATATATATATATATATATATATATATATATATTATATATATATATATATTTATATATATATATATATATATATATATATATATTTATATATATATATATATACTTATATATATATATATATATATATATATTTATATATATATATATATGCAAGTAAATCACTGTAGGTGCGCGTGATCTAGGTATATGCTGATAACCACAAGGAAAGAAGAAAACACGAAGTTCCCAAGCGCTTTCGTGTAATTCACATCTTCAGGGGTGAGTACAGACTAGAGAGAGAAATACAAATCAAGGTGTATATATACAGAGGAGGGTGAGACCAGGTCCACAATGGTCAGGTATTAGGTAATGAACCTACTAATCTTTAAATAGCACACAACGGTTTGTGGTCAGGGCAGATGGTCAGGTGACCCGGCCTTCTCACCTGGTCACAAATCTTCTTAATTACAAAATTCACTGTGGAATTTGAGCAAGACTGTAAATTGCCATTCCTAGACTGTCTGATACACAGAATAGGTAACACTTTTAAGTTCAGTATTTATAGAAAACCAACTAATGTGTGTTCATACATTCATTATTATTCTGCCCACCATAATAAAGTCAAACAGTCAGTATTTTCAACAATGTTTTTACGTGCCTTGAGAATTTGCAGTCCGGAATTCATCGATGAGGAATACAAATATATATATAATATTGGCTCAAACCTTAAATACCCTAGAACTTTCATAGACAAATGCCTAAACATTACTAAGAAAACTTTTTATAGAACTGATCCCAAGCCCACCCATGAACCATAAGAATATCTTAATACTACCATTTCACAAAAATTTCTCACACAATCCTTCACAACTAAAAACCTGGAACGTCAATGTGGCATTTAAAAACTCATGCACTGTTAAACAAATGTTAATCAAGAACTCCCCCAACAAACAAAGCATTTGACAGAGTACCGCACGAGAGGCTTCTGAGAAAAATTGAGGCTCATGGTATCGAGGGGAAAGTTTTAAATTGGATAAAATCATGGCTCACCGATAGAACGCAGAGGGTCAGCGTAGATGGTGTTAAATCTGAGTGGGGCCGTGTAACCAGTGGGGTTCCCCAGGGGTCAGTACTAGGCTCACTCTTGTTCATAATCTACATAAACGATTTAGATACTGGGATCAGCAGTGACATAAGCAAGTTTGCGGATGACACCAAAATAGGGCGGCAAATTAATTCAGGGCAGGATGCAAATGCATTACAGGAGGATCTAAATAAACTGCAGGGGTGGTCTGAAAAATGGCAAATGAAATTCAACACCAGCAAGTGCAGCGTACTTAATATTGGAAGAACAAATACTTATAATGTATACAGCCTGAACAACATCAACCTAGAGAAATCGACTTGTGAAAGAGACCTAGTGGTACTTGTAAGCCCGGACCTACGGCCTAGGAAACAGTGCGTTAATGTTCGAAATAAGGCAAACAGAGTATTGGGTTTTATATCTAGAAGTGTAAGTAACAAGAGTGCAGAGGTCTTATTGCAACTATATCTTGCGCTAGTTAGGCCGCACCTTGATTATGCGGTTCAGTTCCGGTGCCCCTATTATAGAATGGATATAAATTCACTAGAGTCGGTGCAGCTAAGAATGACAAAAATGATTCAGGGACTTAGAAACCTTCCATATCAGGATAAGTTAAAGAAACTTAACTTGCATTCCCTAGAAAGACGAAGAGTGCGGGGAGATATGATAGAAGTATTTAAGTGGGTGAAAGGAATCAATAAAGGGGATATAGATAAAGTTCTTATAATATCCGAGCAGGATAGGACTCGGAGCAACGGATTCAAGTCGGATAAGTTTAGGTTTAGGAGGGAGATAGGAAGAAACTGGTTCACAAATAGGGTGGTGGACGAGTGGAACAAGCTTAGCAACTTTGTAGTAAGTGCGGGAACTCTGGAAAGTTTCAAAAGGAGGCTAGATAGATTCATGGATGATAGAGAGTGGTAGTAACCCTCGACAGGAGCTGCCATGCATAGGACAACCGGCCTATTGCAAACTCCTTATTTTCTTATGTTCTTATGTAACACAATTGGTTGCATTTATAAAGTTCCTTGCAAGGATGTAATATGTTTTACTTAGGCCAGACAGGTAAAGATCTTGCAACTAGAATTAAACAACACAGGAATCCAATGCTCTGTTTGTTCATTTGAGGGATAACAAGCATTGCAGTGACTGGGATAATGCCTCCTCAATATTACCATGTAATTCAACTGATTGTAGGAACATCATAGAATCTAGTTTTATTAAACATACCGAATCATTCAACATGAATTTGAGTAACGGCATGTACAAGCTGGACAATTTTGTAATTAAGAAGATTTGGGACCAGGTGAGAAGGCCGGGTCACCTGACCATCTGACCTGACCACCAACCGTTGTGTGCTATTTAAAGATTAGTAGGGTCCATACCCAATACCTGACCATTGTGGACCTGGTCTCACCCTCCTCTGTATATATACACCTTGATTTGTATTTCTTTCTCTAGTCTGTACTCACCCCTGAAGATGTGAATTACACGAAAGCGCTTGGGAACTTCGTGTTTTCTTCTTTCCTTGTGGTTATCAGCATACATATATATATATATATATATATATATATATATATATATATATATATATATACATATATATATATATTCATATATATATATATATATATATATATATACATTTATATATATATTTATATATATATATATACATTTATATATATATATTTATATATATATATACTTCATTTTTAGTCCATTTAACACGCGGACTTTGAACATATAATCAACGACCTCACCAGCAAGGAATCGAACCCTCGACCTACTGGGTGGCCCTAGGGAACGCTTACCGGCTAGCCCACAAGGACACTAAAAGCAGTTCTAGACTCTGTTATATTTCACACAAAGCCTGTTCATCGAGCTGATGGCGCCGTGAACCTCATTGGGAAACTGCCCGTGCCTCGTATGTGGTGTCAGTAGCATTTTACCGAATCCAGCTGGTATGATTATATGTTCAAAGTCCGCGTGTTAAATGGACTAAAAATGAAGTATATATATGTACCTCGCGTTTCATACCAGCTGGATTCGGTAAAGTGCTACTGACACCACATACGAGGCACGGGCACTTTCCCAATGAGGTTCACGGCGCCATCAGCTCGATGAACAGGCTTTGTGTGAAATATAACAGAGTCTAGAACTGCTTTTAGTGTCTTTGTGGGCGAGCCGGTAAGCGTTCCCTAGGGCCACCCAGTTTGTCGAGGGTTCGATTCCTTGCTGGTGAGGTCGTTGATTATATATATATATATATATATATTTATATATAAATATATATATTTATATACATATATATATATATATATATATATATATATATATATATATATATTATATATATATTTATATATATATTTATATATATATTATATATATATATATATATATATATATATATATATATATATATATATATATATATATATATATATGTTTATATATATTTATATACATCGTTCATTTGATGATTTAATCCATAGAACCCTAAGGTCAGATAATAAGTACGATACTACACTTGACTACGGGCAGGTTCTCTCTTTTCCTGCAGAGAAAGACAGTGTGTCAGAAAAGTTTTCTTTTCCTCTGAAATTAACTGATTCTTCAGTTAGGCCTAAATTGTCTAGCCTGACTACTACTAACACCAGCATATCAACTAAACCTTCTAATATTATTCAGGTGTTACCGCGGAAGATGACTACCGTGTTACTACCTTCCTAAGAGCTTGTGAAAATACTATGAAAAATGTTATGATAACGGGAGAAGACGAAGGAAAGTCTCTTGTCCGCTCTCATATCAAATAATGTAGCTTTGCAAGTGAGCATTTCGACGCTAGTGGCTTTGCAGTTCCTCGATATGAAAAGTTTTGGAAGGCACTAATTGATATTTTTTTTTAATTCGGAACACAGCAAGGACATTAAAATTGGATGTTTAGATGGATTGACCGTATTACACGTGTGGTTCGCGCAGAAGATCCGATGAAAAGTGTCGCCATTGCTGGTGATGTCTGTCAAGACATTCTGCCTAATTTTGATGGAGCGTCCTGTTTTGACGATAATGACAATATGTCTAAAGCCAAATTTGCGAAACTGATTAAACTAATTAGTTTTCTTCTGACATATAATTATGCACAGATTAATGATTATGCACCGACTGATTTGATTCTGGAGTATGCAAATAAGATTGCAACTAAGGCTGTATTCCAGTAGATAGGACAGCTATACCTGTTGGCCCGATGCAACAACGAGTTAGAACATAAGAACATAAGAAAGTGGGATACTGCAGGAGGCCGACTGGCCCATACAGGGCAGATCCCTTTCACACCCATCCCAGCACTTCCATGTGCCTATCCAACTTCGTCTTGAAGCTCCCTAGCGTCCCCGATCCTACTGTAGCACTCGGTAGCCTATTCCACATATCCACAACTCTATTACCAAACCAGTGCTTGCCTATATCCTTTCTGAATCGGAATTTATCTAATTTAAAGCCATTTGTTCTAGTTATTTCGTTATTACTGAGCTTCAGAACATCTTCCATTTTACCCTTGTTAATCCCACTTACCCACTTGAACACCTCTATCATATCTCCCCTAACTCTACGCCTCTCTAATGAATAAAAGCCTAAGCTTTTCAGTCTTTCTTCATATGGAAGGTTTCTAATATTATGGATCATTTTTGTCATTCTTCTTTGTACTCTCTCCAAAGAATCTATGTCCATTCTATAATAATGACACCAGAATTGAACCGCATAATCCATGTGTGGCCTCACTAATGCTAGGTAAAGTTTCAAGATAACGTCAGCAGTTCTGTTACTCACAGACCTAGATATGAACCCAAGAATCCTGTTTGCCTTGTTGCGAACGCTAATACATTGTTTTCTAGGTTTCAAGTCGTTGCTAACAAATACACCTAGATCTTTTTCAAAATCTGAGTTTTCTATTTCCGTGTTACCTAGTTTATACTTAACGTTTGTATTCGTCTTCCCTATCTGTAGTACCTTGCATTTATCGGTATTAAAATTCATTTGCCAGTCTACTGACCACTCATGTAAGGTGACTTTGAAGGTGTTCAAAGTCACTGTCTGAATTTATCACTCTCCCCATTTTGGTATCATTTGCAAATATACTAATCCTACTAGTTATACCTAAATCAAGATCATTAATGAATATAGCAAACAGCAGAGGGCCTAATACAGATCCCTGGGGAACTCCGCTTTTGACCACACCCCAGTCTGACTTTAATCCATTTATGCTGACTCTTTGTTTCCTACCAGTTAACCATGACCTAATCCATTTTAATAATGATCCATGTGCTTCTACCTTCCTTATCAATCTCTCATGAGGGACTCTATCGAATGCTTTACTGAAATCTAAATAAATTATATCATATGACAGATCATTTTCTATCGCTTCATATACTTCTGAGAAAAAGCTAAGCAAATTTGTGAGACAAGAACGTCCCTGGGTGAACCCGTGCTGAGAAGAATGAATTAAGTTGAATGTTTCAAGGTGGCTTCTGATTTTTGTAGCAATAATTGACTCTAGCAACTTGCCTATGATTGATGTGAGACTAATGGGACGGTAAATTGATGCAATTGATTTATCACCTTTTTTGAAAATCGGAACTACATTTGCAAGTTTCCAAGCTTCTGGCACTAGGCCCGATTCTAATGACTTATTAAATAAAACTGCTAATGGATTACTCAACTCATCTCTACATTCTTTTAATATTCTAGCATATACCTCGTCTGGACCAGGCGATTTATGAGGCTTCAGTTTGTTAATTACTTTAAGCACATCGTTACTAGTAATATTGATATTCATCAACATATTTTCTATACTGTCGTTATATACCTTATGAACTTCTGGAAACTGTGCTAGGTTTTCATTTGTGAATACGGAGCGAAAATGACTATTTAACGTACTACACATTTCTAACTCATCATCAGTCATTCTCCTGTCGTAGTTTTAAGGGGACCTATTGTATCTCTAACCTTTGATTTATGCAGTTGATAAAAAGCTTTGGGGTTATTTTTCGATTCGTTTGCAACCTTGATTTCATAATTTCTCTTTGCTTTCCTAATTTCTGTTTTTACCTGTCTTGTTAGGTTCTGATAGTAACCTAGTAAGTGATTTTCGCCTTTCTTAACTTCTCTATATACTCCTTTCTTTTTCCCTAGAAGATCTAAGAGTCTATTATTCATCCATTTTGGTTGGTTCCGTATCGATCTGAATTTTCTTTTAGGGATGTGTTTATTTTGAGCATTATGGATTGTCGCAATAAATTGTTCATAAGTAGCTGCTAAATTAAATTCGGGGTTCTCCCGCCCTAAGTTGACAGTTTCCGGAGGTGTGTGGGGGATTAATCTTTTGACCATAGGGTCATCCCATAGGTCTCTCCTTAAGCTACCGTAATTAGCCTTCCTAAAATCCGGGATCAAGGCCGAATTTTCCTTCTTCCTGCCATTCCATATTTAGTTAAAATATATGGCTTTATGATCACTGTTTCCTAGTTCGTCTCCAATCCCAACATCTTTTACTAGATTTTCATTATTACTGAGAACTAAATTGAGGATATTATTTCCTCTAGTGGGCGAGTTTATGAATTGATATAAAAAACTATCTTGTACTACTTCTAGAAAATCTTCAGATTCATTATCGCTAAGTTGATTTTTCTAATCTATGCCTGAAAAGTTGAAATCGCCTAGAATACATACATTGTTTCTATCAAATGCCTTCTTTATTTCCTCCCATAGCAATTTACCATCGTTCCTACTCAAATTAGGTGATCAATTTATAACACCAATGACTACGGACTCATTGCCCTCACCAATCTCTACCCAAATACTTTCATTGTCGCTATTTGTTTTAATGTTTGATTTATTGCAGCTTTTTAATGACACCCTGATATACACTGCTACACTGCCCCCTCTCCTTCCTACTCTGTCAAATTTAAATATGTTATATCCTGGAATATGAAATTCTGCTAAAAAATGTTTGCTGTTTGAATTTATCCATGTTTCCGTTATTGCAATTATATCTATGTTCGCTTTACTAACAATGGCCCTGAGCTGGTCCATTTTGTTACACAGGCTTCTACTATTAGTATAATAAACACTCAATATATTTCTTCCGTTTCTATCTGTTTTACATTTATTACTTTGATGTTTGTTATTATGACTAACTATATTTTCAGCATTATCTACTTCTGTTTCACTGCTGTTATTTTCACATGCTATTTTCCTCTCTTTACCATTGACGGGATTTGGACATATTAAAACCCCACCTTTACTACCCTGTCACCTATCTTCGCTAGCACCGCCACCCCCTTCCTACTTAAATGCACCCCATCCCTTGCATACATATTATCATCACCATAGTACAGGCTCCAACTATCAATGAATGGCGTCGACAGCTCTTTACACTGTTCTTCCAACCAGCAATTGAAACCAATTGCACGGGACATCCATTCACGACTGGCACCACGTCTAGGTAGGATTGAGCAAGCAATAGGAGTTCCACCCTTCACCCTAATCTTATCTAGAGCTTCCCTATACAGTTTACGCAGTTCGACACTGGTAAGCTTACCTACGTCATTGCCTCCTGCACTGAGTAAGACTATGGGGTTGTCTCCACAGTCATCAATGACGTTCTCCACTCTCTCCAGTACTCTACCTATCCCTGCCCCGGGGAGACACTCGAGCTTCCTAACTTTAGTGCAGAGATTGTTACCTAAATACTTCACCATCGAGTCTCCCATGACAGAAACACATTTGACCTTACCTGAGTGTGGTGATTTCTTACCTGCGCTACTCCCTCTCTCCACACTAACAGAGGGAGTAGCACTCGTGGTGTTACTAGCACCTTCCTCACACTCGACACTTAAGGTGCTGAACCTGTTGTTTAGGTCTACAACTGAGTGCCTTTTTAGAGTGCATTTTGTAGCACTAGCAGCAACTACCTTCCATGAATCCACTTCAACTTCACCGTCCTTCACGACACTGGCAAAGGTTTTCTTCTCCTCTAAAACTAGCTTCAAGGCTAAGTTTTCGCCCTTGAGACTCTGGACCTCCTTCTCAACCTTCTCCAGTCGGTCTTGCAAGGCAAGACAAAGCTGGAGAACGTGAGAGGTGGTCGAGTACTCGTCAGCAGCTGTCATGTCACTATGTCACTAACACTGACAGGAACACAGGTCCGCACTGGCTGAGGGTCAGAGTTCAACTGACTGAGGGTCAGAGGCCAGGTACAAAAGTTAAGCAAACTCTAGTATGTAACCATTGCAAGAAGGGAGGTCATACAGTCGACTTTTGTTACCAACTCCAACATGGTGGTGTCAAGATTAAAAACGGGACCCCTCGAACCACCAACCCACGGCAGAGACATGGACCACCTAAGACGTATTCAGCGGCTGCAAACACTAAGTCTGAAGCAGGAAATGAAGTTGATATGTGGTGTGAGTACCATAAGTCTGCTTCCCACAACAACATTTTTTGTGTGATTGTCCAAAGATGTCGGTACATAGACTCCGGCTTACCCTAGGTAACACAACAACGTACAGCGTGTCGTCGTCGTCGCTATTACAAGATGTCGGCGGAAGACCAGCGACTGTCCCAAAACGACGAAGGATAGGTACACCAGTACCAATGCACAACAGCAGTTCTGTTGCAGCCTCGTTAATAGCGGCTCTCAACAAAGCGGAAGTGCTGTCAGTTCCGGCGAGGGTTGAGTAAGTCAAGTTGGCTCAGGAAATTGATATGGGCGTATGGCTTTGGCATCCTATCAGGAGCTACAACGTCGATCCCCACACTGAGATTTTTTATTTCGACCGACTGACACCGATCTCGAAGGAGTTTCAGGTACGCAGCTGGATATTGCAGGAATGGTAACATTACCGCTACGCTTATCTAGACGTGGTATTTCCTTTTATACGGATTTTTATGTAGTCTAAGAATTAAATTTGCCAGCTGACGGGTTAATAGGTCTACCAACTCTTAGAACTAACTTGATAGATGTTCATCCAAGTAAATATTCTATCACAATTAATGGTGTTTCCTACAATGCTATGCACAATTCTGTACCTTTGCTCTCAGCAGGTTGGAAAGTGTTATCCACCATGCCTACTACCAGGAAGATGGATAACGAGTCAAAGCCAGTTCAAGACCTCACAGACTCACTTTACTAGAGTGATTATAGCAACAAAAGTTGGAGGATTGTACCTGCAGTTTTTACGGGTACTCTCCTGACGTGTACACGGGGACTGATGTAGTATGTCTTACGGAAACAAGTAAGGTTAAAGGCTTATCGAGCGAATCTACATTGAGCACGATTCGACCTAGTGGCTTAACAGACGTTCTAGTTCTCAACAGAACAGGCGCTCTAAGAATATTGAAAGAGGGATGTTATTTGTGTGATTTTCTAGTTTATCATAACCATGTTGCACCACAGCCTAAGCAATTCCCAAATGATAGTGTTTCATCTCCACTAAAACAAACCAGACAGGAGAGGATAGATCACCCTCAAGGCAAGACTAGACTCTAAAGGCCGGTTCACACGATCAGCAGTGCCCGGCGGCACGCGCTAAATGCCAGTTATCGGGCAAAATTGGCGGGCAAACCAGCGGAGTGCCCGTGCCAGTCGTTGAGCGAAATCATGGTGGGCCTGCCTGGTGGTTTGCTGCCGGATATGGAGAGACGACTTTAAGTACTGCAAATGTGATACGTATATGTTCCCGGCTCGGTCCAGATGTCCAGTGTATAACCAAATAAGCTTATGCAATGTATATTATTGGCGTGACAATAAACGGGAGATTGTTTATGTATTATGTAATGAGGACATTAGTGTGTGTTCTTTCGTTCCTGCCGCTCTCCTCACTCTAGTCCCATAGCTTCCTGTCTATGCATATAATAATTCTAACATTATTCAATGAATTTTTATGTATTACAAATCTCACCTGCAAGTAATCTTCCTTGAGTACTTCATAAATGGCTTAACAAGTTGCAGGTATTATGGGAGACAAACTTTGTTTTGATATCCTTGTTCTATACTGAAGTGACGTGTAGGTGCACCCAGTTGAAAGATAAATGAGCATTGACTCTAGACGAGCCTTTGCAGATAAATTCTCCCTCATATTTGTATCCTTTTTTTTTTATATATGGTTCCATTTTCCCTAGAAGTTTGTCAAAGGTGTTGGGTCCATTCTCATGTAATTGGTGAAGTCTTGCTCATGTCCATCTTGTCCATCTTGCAGTTTACATAAAATCGTGGCATAACTTCACAATACTTTTCTTCGACCTTACCACTCTTTGCACCATTCCCTTTTCTGCATTTGGTTCTTGTTTTTGCACATAGCAGCAATAATTATAGTACACAACGCTATGCTCTTCGCTTTAACTGTCCGGCGATTATTCCTGCGACACACCATGATGATCGTACTTCACCCGCCACTGCCAACCACCTACTAGCTACCGGCGCCAGACTATGACTGCGGCCAACCACCCCCGTGTGTACAACAACACACAGGCTTTGCCAGGTAAACGGGCAAAGCCCGCCGGGCACTGCTCGATCGTATGGACGGGGCTTTAGAGTGACTTACGGACTACAAAAACATTGTAGCTTTACCAGGGGAACAGTCAGGACACACAAATCTAACCTCACATCACATATCCTTAAAAAGAGGGCACGAATCCAATTTGCATAGCAGCTTACCGACTACCACATAGCTAGTGTAGTGTAGTTCAGGACAAGGTTCAGGATATGTTAGTTGAGAAGGTTATCACACATCCTAAATCTCCTTTCAATAGCCCTTTGTCTTTAGGCCCAAAGAAGGATGGCGGTTGGCGCCCAGCTATTGATTTTAGATGTGTCAATGAAAATGCTATCCCAGATAGGTATCCAATGCCTGTAATGAGAGATATTTTACAATCCTTAGGAAAGGATAACGCTGTTTTTAGCAATTTAGATTTGCTTAGCGGATATTGGCAAATACCACTCGATGAAAAATCACGAGAGGTTACGGCTTTCAGTACTCTTTTGGGCCATTTTGAATTTCTACGGATACCTTACGGTCTCAGAAATGTCCCACTGACTTTTCAAAGGATGATCAACACCTTGTTCGCCGGGCTGATAGGTACCACTTAGATGATCTCATTGTAGTCAGGTAGGATGTACAGTAGATACTCATATTGCCAAACTCCATGAAGTCTTACAAAAGCTTTCTACAGCAGGATTTTAAGTGAAACTTCCTAAATGTGAGATTTTAAAATCAAGAATCCGTTTCCTTGATCATGTAGTTGACGGTGACGTTATTCATACAGTTGATGATAAAGTTAAGGCTCTTGCTCAGTTCCCACGCCCTACAACTGTTGATAAAGTACGTAGTTTTCTTGGTTTATCTGGATATTATCGTTCTTTTATTAGAGTTACGGGACATTAGCGTCACCCTTGACTAAGCTACTTAAGAAGGATGCAGTTTTTGTATGGAATGCTGAACAAGAAGATAGTTTTATTGCATTGAAGGCAGCACTTACCAATGCCCCTGTTTTAGCATTTCCTGAATATTCTTAAGAATTTACTCTGTGTACCGACGCCTCAGGACAAGGAATCGGCGCTATACTTATGCAACTGGACGCATGAGGAAAATTTAGAGTAATTACTTTCGCAAGTCATAAACTTTATGATGCCGAAACACGTTATTCACTAACGCATTTAGAAACGTTAGCTGTTGTTTGGTCACTGATGAAGTTTAAAGACATAATTTTTGGTTATAAAATAACCGTTTCTACAGATCATGCGGCAGTAACAGAGCGGTCCCATGGCAAAAATCTTTCAGGCAGATTAGCACGCTGGTATATGACCATTCAAGAATTCGACTTTGAGTTCAAGCATTTACCGGGAAGAGCGAATGTGGTCGCCAATGCTTTGTCCAGATACATAGTACCAGTGATGCCTGTATCTTCGTTCACTCTTTCGCAATTAGAGGATGAACAACGATGCGATCCATTGTGGTCTGCAGTCATTTTTGCTCTAGAGTCGGGAGAGGAAGTCAATCTTCCAAAGTTAACTCTTCCTCTCAGTCAGTTTGAATTACGACATAACATACTCCACCGCTCTAAGAAGACAACTGAGGGTATTGTTACACAAATCGTGATACCTGATATGTTGTGTGAAACGATTATAACATTGTTCCGGGATGTTCCTCAAGCAGGTCACCACGGACGTGAGAAATGCCTTGCGGAAATCAGAAATAAATATTTTTTTGGAATACTATGAGAAAAGACAAAGAGCAGCACATTGCTAAATGTTTGTCATGTGCTCAGCATAAGGGTACTACAAGATCACCGGCTCCAATACTACAATATCCTAAACCAGAACGTCCATTTGATAGTCCCGATCGACTTGTTACAACCTACGAGGAGTCATCAAGGATCCTCGTACGTTCTAGTGTGTGGGGATCATTTTTCTAGATCTGTGGTTTAAGTCCCTCTGAGGGATAAAACAGCCAAATCAGTGGCTTATGCCTTAGTTATTCATCTGATATATCCTCTCACCAGTCCCAAGGTTCTTGTCTCCGATAACGGATTAGAGTTCAAGAATCAGCTAGTAGCACAAATTTGTATATAAAATGAAATTCAACCCCCTTCTGGTTTTCCTCTACTTTTTTTCCAAGTCTCTGAATTCCTTGCCTGCATGTGTTGAACTACTACACCATACACATCACCAAACTTGTCAATTAGCTTATCTTCTGGAACAACTTTCAGTGCAGCACCATGCACCATTTCCTGTTACCTTGCAACAGTACCTTTGCTTTATATAAATATTCACCCAAATGAATAACACCAACTTATTCACCAAGTTATTCACCAAGTGTGTCAACATGTTGTTCACGACAGATAACTTGGCTTGCAACTCTCGCAAAGGTTGAGCGCAGGTCAGCTAAGTAATCAAACAACCGGCTCGCTCTCTCACGCCTTGAGCCGCCCAAAGAAGGTAAAAAACTAGTACCACTTGGACAGGGTAGCCAAACGCTTAAATCAAGTGTTATTTCAAAGTACTATACATAACACTTCCCTGGAGAGAATTCATAATTTATTCTCTCAGATTATATCTGTGTATATAGCTGCTTCGACAATAAATGAAAAAACACAGCAATAAGTGTTTATATCAAACCCTGCCACTTATAGAGTTCCAGAACTTAATTAAAACAATTAGTGTGATAGAAAAACAGCTATCACACTTCGTGGCAAGTCATGAGACGAATACTATAAAGTAGTGCAGTACTCGGAGACAATAACTATTGATGACCCAATTGACACATGTGGCACTTAGTGAATCGTCATCAAACAAAGCATTTTCAAGTAAATTAAGTGGACAGTAGTTATAAAAACTTACAAGACATGTACACAGCTCACAGATCATGATGACCCGAATGGAGCCGACACACAGCTGTGACTACCCGAATGTTGTCCTAGAGTACCAGCCACCTAACGGCCAACCAACCAGACAGCCAGCCAACCAGCAGCCAGCTAACTGCTAGCCAACCAGAGAGCCAGCCAACCAGCAGCCAGCTAAAAGCCAGTTAACGAGACAGCCAGCCAACCAGCAACCAGCACTGCAACACAGGGGTACTAGGAAGATTGTCACCATTGATTCAGACAGCAAGCAACCTCTTGCTTAAAACGATCAAGCCTCTCCAGTGCCCAAAAAAGGTCAGTCACCCAGGTTTATTGCCGCAAAAGAGGTGAGCCTCAGGTTGATCGCCGCAAGAAAAGTCAGCCCCCCAGGTTGATCGCCACAAGACATGTGAAGTCATCCTTCCCAGAGTAGGGCATCATCGAAACCTGACGTCACCACCTGGCGTGGAAACTCTACGGACTCTTCGATCAGGTACATCACAAACAATTGTTATTTTACATACTCCACAAACACAAGTGAACTTTAAGAAGTCTTCACTCATAGTCAATATAAAATAAAATATATGCACAACGGCCTAAAACAAATCAAAATAAACACATTTAAAAGGTAAGAGAGGAGTCACACAAAGTATATATACTTCTAATACTTTTAATAATTTTAATTCTCTCTCTTTTCATATCCATAACTCATTATAAATACTTTTGCATTATTTCTTGAGTGGGTGACTTAATGAGAGTTATGCTGCAAGTGACGAGATACATATCCCTATTTATAGACCCGCTTCCAAAATCTTTGGGTTTCAAATAGGAAATTAGTGACTCCGACTTAGTCAGTCATCTACAGATCCACAGAAGCTAGTGGCAACTGCTTGTGAAGAATTACCACAAATTAGCCAAATAGAGTTAAAACCTACTGACTCCTTAGTTAGATGTGAAAATTTCATAGACTCTCAGTTCGAGGACTTACAGAGTAGACAACTTAGGTCAGGTAACAAATTACCCATTACCTTTGTCTGTTCCTAACGCTAGTGCTTTAACTAACGCAACAAAAATGGCAGCAGGTGGTTCTACTAACCCACAGACTTCATCGGTCTCTCAAACTGCAAAAATACTTCCAAATAACATCAAGGTACAAAAATTTACTGCAGACAATGCAGATTATAATACCTGAACATTTCTGCGTAAGTGCAAAGATGTAATGCTAAACAATAATGTTACTAACGATGGGGATAAAATCTCTTACGTCCGAAGCAACGTCAAAACTGGTAGTCGGGCAAACAGAATGATGTACGCTTCAGTCTTTGATGAGGAAACACTTGACTATCAAATGCTTAGGAAACAATTTATACCCTTTTTCGGG
The DNA here is from genome assembly GCA_958450375.1 of Homarus gammarus. Classification (NCBI taxonomy): domain Eukaryota; kingdom Metazoa; phylum Arthropoda; class Malacostraca; order Decapoda; family Nephropidae; genus Homarus; species Homarus gammarus. The sequence goes on along the minus strand of CAUDMG010002415.1, from coordinate 516,908 downwards.
TAAGGAACAAGAGAAGGTGTGCTTACTTGGATTTTCATCATGGCAGAGCGTACAAGTACCGTTGTGTTTGCTCTTGACACACAGGCTTTAACCAAACACACTACAATGGATCTCAAAACTTACATGACATCCCCAAATTGGTTTGATAACGAAGGAAAAATAACTACAGGAAAATTTCTACAAGATCATTGAGTTCCTACAGTTTCTCCTGGTGCTACACGAAACTACACGCAAGGCAGCCAGAAAGAAGGAATATAAACTAGGGAATAAGCTTGTAGATTGCGTGGAGGAAATTTCTCATCGGGTGGAAATTACTCATGGGCTCTGTAAGTAGCACCTGTAATTCGTTCTAAGAGCCTACAGCAAATGAAGCAAGAGCATGCAAATCGACGGGGGACACGTAGTTAGCCTTTGGGGGAAGATGCGAGCGTCCAGAAACACGTACTAGAATAGCGCCATCGGTGTAAAAAAAACAACGCTTCCATCACAGACTCATTAATCGCTGCATTAAACAAAGTGGAGGTGTTGACTGTACCAGCTAGAATAGCTAACAATCAGTTGTCCCTAGACACAGATACGGAAGCTTGTGCAAATGTTATCTCAATAGCATCATTCAATGAACTCAAGCGACGCTATCCTCCAAATAAGTGGCCAATAAGACCTACAGACATTCCTCTGTCCGGTGTGTCAGGAATCCAATTCGGCATAGCTGCGTGACAACACTGCCAATCTGTCTTTTTAAGGTCCAGTAAAGCTTTTCTGGTGGATTTCTACTTAGTAAATGAATTTTTTTTGCCAGAGGATTGGTTAATCAATCTTTCCACAATAAAGCAAAACAACATTAACGTTCAGCCAAGGAACCATAACGCATAACTGTAAAACTTACTACGTAACGCAAACTTCACATCCATTGCTTACCTCGGGTGTTTTTGTAATAACTGCCTCGACAGGCGCGGGGGAATCTATCGCACAGGATGAAAGCGGAGAGAACTGGATTTTAATGGTTCCTGTGTCAACTGGTGTACAGCGGTTACATAGCCAGGAACTAACTAGAATCACAGTTCGATTGCTAAATGTGAGTGAAGGAACAGATATTGTGTATCTAAGTAAAAGTGTACGAGTGCAAGGCTTATCACTTGAGTCTACCTTAAGCACAGTCAGACCAGGTAGTTTCACAGATGTCTTCGTTCGCAATAGAACTGGGGGACCTTTAACTTTATGATAGGGATGTTGTTTAGGTAATTACCCTGTTTACGACCAAACACTCATCACGGAACCTGGAGAATTATCAATAGGTAGTGTAACACAAGGGGAATCGACCGAAAAACTACTTATTGTAGATTAAGTACAGTAGAGTTAATAGCACCACACGTGAAAGTAGTAGATCATCCTCAAGGCAAACGTCGTCTTATTGAATTACTAGTGTTACGACCCTAAGGTAGCTCGTTACATAAACACAAATTACTTAAGTCTTTCAACTATATCAGTATTTATTATTATATTCTTAATCCCAAGTTCTCCCAACAAAGGTCAAGTTAACAGGTCAAAACCTAAACAAGTCAATACAAAATATGAACATTTATTGACTTAATCCCACCACCACATATGTACATAAAATAAAATGAATAACAAATAATATGACAAGATGTTTAGAAGTGGCTAAGTAAGGACTGAAGGCCCAACAAGATCACACAAAATCAATATTAAGCAAAGTAAATCTCAAAAGTCAAATGCCAACTTCCAAAACACCAGAGAGAGGGTATACTTCTTAACTTAAAACAGCTGTGTCTTGACTGACTAGAGTGTACCAGAAGGTCACCGACGTCACCTCTCTACCGCCAAATACTGATGTACTCTATCCTGATTGGCCAAAACACAAACTTTATCTAAATTACCTATTGACATTAGTTCCATTATCTAACCTATATACAAATCTAATACACTAAAATACAATAAACTCAAACATTACATAATAACTACACAAAGTAATAAACAAAGTAAATACTTTAATGATGAATCATTCCGTGTGGACGAGTAATGAGCGAAACTGCTCGAGCTAACCACTCATCATCCGAACCTACGTATTTCATACTAGAACAGAAACTTATGACGCACACTCGTAACACTAGCCGAGTTCAAGGAAATCATAGCATTACCTGGAGAACCCTTAGGTAAAACAACGTTGACAACCTATCACATTCCACTCAAGCCGGACACTCACCTGGTCTACATACAGCCAAAGGGCTGTAGTTGAACAAGTGGTCCAAGAGATGGTGGAACAAGAGGTAATCCAATCTTCCTCATCACCCTGGAATTTGCCTCTATTCCTAGTTCCCAAGAAAGATGGAGGATGGAGACCAGTCATAGATTTTCGACTAGTAAACCAGGTTCCTAATGCCTGTCCTAACTGACGTACTACAGTCTCTAGGAAAAGACAACGCCTTCTTCAGTAATCTAGATTTCCTTAGCGGGTACTGACAAATTCTGTCACATAAGGAATCCCGCGAGGTAACTGCATTCAGTACACCAATGGGACATTTCGAATGCCCTTTGGTTTGAGAAATGTGCCGCTAATGTTTACTGGAATGATAGGTAACACATTCTATGACTATCTAGATGATCTTCTCATAGAAAGCAAACAATTCCAAAGCCATTTAAAGAAACTACGAGAAGTCTTCACAAAGCATCAAATAGCTGGATGAAAGTGAAACTTTCCAAATGTGAATTTTTTTAGTCTAGAATCCAATTTCCCGGACAGTTGTGGATGGCAATGGTATACACACAGTAGATTGTAAGGTAAAGGCTGTGATGCAGTTTCCTTGTCCCAAGAATGCAGATCAACTTCGTAGTTTCCTGGAATTATCAGGATACTACTGTTCTTTCAATAAAGATTATACCAACTTAGCCTCACCGCCGATTAGACTCCTCAAAACGGACGAAGAGTAGAAGGGGAACAAAGAACAAGAGGACTGTTTTAATACCCTTAAGAGAGCCTTAACGAACGCTCCGATGTTACCCTTTTCAAACTAGTGTACACCAAACCATTTACCCTGTGCACCGATGCCTCCGGCCAAGAGCTAGGAGCTGTTCTCATGCAAACTGATCATCGAGGAAAGTGGCGTGTAATAGCATACGCCAGTCGAACCCTCAAAGATGCAGAAACACGTTATTCGGCTACTCACTTGGAAGCATTAGCTGTAGTGTGGGCTCTCAAGCATTTTCCGAATATCATTTTTGGATATCAGATCACAATCCACGCAGATCATATCGCCATGACAGAACTATTTCATGGGAAGAACTTATCAGGGAGTCTAGGGCGCTGGTATCTGACCATACACGAGTTCGCGCCCGACTTCAAGTATTTGCCGGGTCGTGCAAACGTGGTAGCTCATTCGGTATCCAGACACATAGCTTCTGTCACGCCACTACCCACGTTCACCCTGTCACAGTTAAGGGCGGAACAACTACAGGGTCCAATGTGGTCCGAGGTACTCTATGCCTTAGAATCAGGAGATGAGGTAAATTTGCCAAAACTACCTCTACAACTCTCACAGTTTGAGCTACGGCGCGATATACTGTATCACTCAGAAAAAAAAGTTAATCTGTCAAGTTGATATTCCTACATCACTAAATGAAGCACTCCTCACCCTCTTCCATGATGCACCCCAAGCTGGGCTTCCGGGGCGAGACAGATTTCTAACAGAAATTAGACGAAAATAATATTGGAAAACAATGAGGACCGACATCGAGCATCACATTGCTGAGAGTTTATCATGTGCAAAACAAAAGGGAACAGCGATGGATCCAGCTCCAACCTTAGAATTCCCTACGCCTGAACGTCCATGGGATACAGTTGCAATCGATTTATTGCAACTACGAAAAGCCACCAAGGCTCTATTTGCATAATTGTGTGTGTTGATCACTTCTCCAGATTTGTGGTACTAGCACCACTGCAAAATAAATCTGCCGAAGCAGTGGCTCATGCGTTAGTCACTCACCTCATCTGTCCTTTTTCTACACCTAGAGTGATACTCTCAGATAAAGGGGCAGAATTTAAGAATCAATTCTTACGACATTGCACAAACATTCACAACCGCCTACCATCCATTCTCAAATGGGTTGGTCGAGCGTAGAAATCGTAAAATTATTGAGATTCTCAGACATATGGTGAATCTGATGCACAGTTCCTGGAAGACTGGCTTCCACAAGTAGCAGCATAATGTATGGTGCCGATAAACACTTGCTCTATGATCAACTAGCAGGAACCCCCACAACCTGTGTACAACATGGATGACTATGCCAAGAAGCAAATCAATGTTTTAACAAGCATCCATGGGAAAGTACGAAAACATTTAGCAGCCTCACGTGGCGAAATTATCTATAGGCAATATAAAAACGCTAAGCCTTTAACTCTAGAAATAGGAGACGCAGTAATGATAAAAGCTGTTGAGCCAAAGACAAACGTCACAGGCATAGTACATGTAGATAGAATGAAAAAAGTCAGCAGAGACTTAGTAAGGACCCCTAATGTCAGTCAATTACATCCTACTTCTACTACAACAGATGCTCATCACAACACAACAATAGACAATACAGTACGTATCATCAAAAACTGCGATCAGCAAACAAGAAACATTAATTATCCTCGCCCCTTTCAGGCATGGCTTGGATATCACTACTCCTGTTGACATGGAGCGCGGTAGCAATAGCCACATTCCCAGGAGATATCATCAAACCAGGAGCTTTAATTGTCCCACTCTGCAAAGTACTAGTTGTGGAAGACGTCGTAACTGTCAAATACCGGCTCCGTGGCTTAGTGCGCTTGCCTGTGCACCTGAGGTCAATAGCTGTCCACAATGAAACAGCTATGCAACAGTCTATCATCTCTACATTTTTCGACAAACCATCTCACTTCAGAACACAGGTATGAATAGTCTATTCAAGCGCGAAAGGTACTTCAAGGGAAAGCTACCTATGTCTCCTGAAAACATCGGGAAGAATGTACATTCTCATCAGCGTCAAAAACGTGGCCTATTTAATTTTGTTGGTTTGATAAGTAACACCCTGATTGGTATGGCAACCGCAGAAGATGTAGCTAAACTAGGGAAACGAATGAATGCAGTTTCAGAAACGGTCATAAAACAGAATAGTGTCATTGCATAGTCCTACAATGCTATTGTTGACGAAACTAATCAACTAACACGTGTTGTCCATGGATTCACACGGTCAGTGCCTACACTAGAATGGCTACTCTGCCTTACAGAATATATACATGCAGCTGAAACCTCTGTGCAAGCTTTAACAGTTACCAATGATAAGCTCATAGCTGATTTAGTGAATGCAGGTTTAGGTCGTGTAGATGCACAGTTGTTGCCGGTTAGTCAACTTTTTGCCTCTTTACATATAGCTGAAACTGACTATCATCTAACTCCTATCTTTCAGGAGCATAATGTGGAATATTATTATCCCTTATTGGAAGCACCCTTAATGCATGAGGAAATACTAATACACATTCCACTAAAATCACAAAAGAAGTTTAATGCATGGTATTTGGAACAATTTCCATTGAAAGCGAATGACGATCTTTTGGTTCTTAACAAACAAACTGAACTAATAATAGTTTCAGAAGATGATTCGTTATTTGGTGTGACAAAACATGAAGTCCAAAATCATTGTAAGTCAACATACTTACACTTACCCTGTACATGTATGTCCTGTTTATGCATTCGCTTTCATCCGGGCTGCAGAAGCTACTTGTGAACTAGCTATAGTACAAACTAATGCTTCTAATTCTCTGCAGTTATGTGAATACACTCCAATATCCTATAGGTTAGTGTTTCATGCATATTTCAATAATGTGCAATATTTTTATTTTCCAAAACAAACCAGTGTAATACTCATATATATCATGGTGTACAGGTAGGTAAACATTCGGAAGTACAAGGTTATCATATAGCACCAGACTATTATGAGCTCGGTAGTAATGTAATCACAACCTTGCCTACGCCATCATCTTGAATTTGTATAACACATCACTAGTATCCATATCAATTTTACTGAATATAAATTTCAGCAGCTTTCACATTGTCTTTGATAAGCTTAAATTTCTGTCTTACATTCATGAAACACAGTTTCCTGCATTACAGGATTATCTTCTGGAGTAATCCTATCGGGTTTCATCATACCTGCCATTATATTTGTCATTTCTTTGACTGTTATGATATTTTGTTACAGGAAAATGTCCTCTAGGACAATTAGCTTCTGGTTTTCCTCTACCTTTTTCTCTAAGCATTTGAATTTCTTGACTGTGTTGAACTACTACACCATACACTTCACCAAACTTGTAAATTACCTTATCTCCTGGAAAAAACTTTCGGTGCAGCCTTTGCACCTATTCCTGTTACCTTCAACGACGTGTCACTCTGTTCCATCCTCTTCTTTCACACGTTCTCAGTTGAAGGTAGAGTTGTCTCTCCTGCAACTCCTTGTCCTTCCTCCTTTTCTCGCTGCTGCACCTACCCCATGCTCTGCCACCGCACACCACGTATCTGTGGCTTCTTATTACAAATTGAGGAACCTGCATTATGCGGGCCGCCACAATTGCAACAGCACGGCACAACATGTTGCCAAGACTTTATTTTATTTCCACATTCTTTTGAATTATGATTTTTTCCACAGTAACGACACCGACATTCACTTTGACATTTCCAGGCCATATGGCCCAGCTGCTGCACTTACCTGCTGTGTTTTATTCCCAGTTCAATTCTTTCTGCTTTCTTCTGTGTGTGTCGTCCTTTTCTTCCTATCATTCATGATCCCATCACTATCACTTCCTTCACTTTCTTAGCCAACTCTCGCCTCTTCTTCTTTTCTTTCTTACTAATCACCTCTTGAAAACTGTTTGTCACTTCCAGTGTTGTTCGCCACTGATCATCTGCTTCCGATTCGCTTCTTGAAAGCTGCAGTTCGTCTACTAAGCTGTTCAGTAGTACAATCTGTTCTTCTCTAGCCAAAGCCTTCACAAGTTTCTGTCCATCGCTTTCCCCAGGCATGATGCAAAGCTTAGGCAGCAAGAGAAAATCAACAGTGTTCTCGCAGAGTACAAAGCTGACACGTCCGACCAGTACGGCCAGCATTCCGAGAATCACCAGTTGAGTGAAATGGATCATGGCTCTTTGCAAAACTTTTCTCTAATGACAACGGAGTACTCTAAAACATTAAGTAACCTTGTAAGACCAAGAATTATAAAGAAGGATACAACATTCCGAAGAGCCATACCGGTCAAATATCGTCTGGGTGTAACTCTACTCTTTCTAGTCACAGGGGACTCCTATACCAGCCTGCAGTATTTATTCAAGATATCCAAGCAACGCCTAAGTGTGATAATCGCAGAAACATGCAACGCTTTGATTGAAGCCCTTCTCCCGGGAAACATTCCATAATTTGTGCAATGCTCACCCAGCATTCATGCATTCTAACTTTATTGTAGTACAAGCCATGTTGGGAATTCCACAGCTCTGGATGCTTCTCATATTCATCCAGTAAGGTAACACATTTCTCCCTGTCCCACTCCATAACAGACTGAATAGCTGGAACAACGCGAACACCCGTCCTGACTGCACGTGCCATGGAAAATGGCCGCCTTGGGTCGTTGCGTCTTGGGGGAAGAGGAGAGGAGTGTGAGGAAAGACGACCTCCTGGCCACTCTGTTAAGGCAGCTGGGGCAGTTGAGGAGTGAGATTGACACTCTAAAGGGGGAAAATGAAGCCCTCAGGACTGAACTCCTTCAGGTAGGTGTCCTGCCTAGCAGGACACCTGCGGAGGAGGAGCAAGCGTGGAGAGTGGTTGTCTCCAAGGGGACTAGGGTGATACTCAGGAAAGCTGACCAGGGTGTGGAGTGTAGTAACCCCTACCAGGTGCTGGAGGAAGCTGGCGGGGAAGAGAAGAGGCAGAAAAGTGTGGTGCAGGGAGAGGAAAGGGCAGTTGTACAAACCCTGCCCAGAGGTAAGGTCGTGGTAGTTGGGGACAGCCAGGTGAGGTTTTTAGATAGGACTTTTTGTGAAAGAGATAGGAAACATAGGACTATTGTGTGTTTTCCTGGGGTTGGGATAGGGCATGTAGCTGAGAGGATAGATAGGGTTTTGTCAGGGGAGGGTACCAATCCAGTAGTGCGTCTTAGTGTGGGAGGAAACGACATAGGAAAGGTTAGGAGTGAGGAACTTTTCAAGAGGTATAGGGAGGCGCTGGGGAAGGTAAGAGATAGGGGAGGGATCCCTATAGTATGTGGTGTCTTGCCTAGAAGAGGGTTTGGTTGTGATTGGCTGTCCAGGGTAATTGCTATAAATTGTCGACTGGAAAAACATTGTGCAAACAATGGTTGGGCATTCATTGATAGCTGGCAACGATTTTATGGCAACGCCTACCTTTACAGTCGTGACGGAGTACACTTGTCTCGTGAGGGGGTAAAGACGTTGTCTGCATCCCCGGAGCATGAAATTGTCACCTCAAAGGGGGGGTTTCGCCAGTAGAGAGAGGTCGGGGTAAGTGAGAGTCAAAAAACAAGCAGGTCCTGGGAAGTAAAATTTGTTACTCAGGACAAGGAGTAAAACAGGACCAGGGAAGGGTAGGTTTAAATGTATACTATACAAACAGTAGGAGCGTTAGAACGTAGACGTCATAGCAATCACCGAAACTTGGATGAATCTGGCGAGCAAATTTTTTTTATCAGAGTACCACATAAAAGGGTACAACGTTTTCCACAAGGACAAGGAAGGTAGGAAGGGGGGAGGGGTCGCACTCTTAGTCAAGGATACATTAAAATGTTGGATTAATAATTCAATAAAGGGTGAAATAGGAACCGAGTCTGTATGGGTAAAAATCACGGAAGGAAGAGAAAAACTAATTATGGCAGAGATTTACAGGCCCCCAAGTCTTGGGAAAGAAGCAGCTCAGCCCATATGGCAGGAAATGAGTAGGGCAGCAAAATATAACAACCTGTGCATTATGGGGGATTTCAACTTCAGAAATATTGACTGGGACAACATTGTAGGTGACTATGAATCTGAAGACTTCCTAGATGCACTACAGGACAATTTTTTGAAACAACTAATTACAGAACCCACTAGAGGTGATAAAATATTAGACCTAGTATTAACAAATAAAGAAAATAGTATCAGAGATATCACAGTAAGGGAAAACTAGGTAACGGTGATCACAGAGAAATCAGGTTCACCCTAAATTGGGAAACGAAAAGCAGTGACAATATGGTCAGATTCCCAAACTTTCGGTTGGCGGATTATCAGGGGTTAAGAAGATACCTAGGTGAGGTCACCTGGGAACAGTCATGTCAGTCCCCAGTAGGAAGGGGTGAGGTCATAGATAACACAACAATTGATCATGACTATAATATATTCACTAGTATACTACATAAAGCACCAGAACAAAATATACCATACAGAAAAATTAGGTCAAATAAGAATGAGCCAAGGTGGATGACCAGAAAACTTAAACATGACATACGAATAAAGAAAGGAATATATAAGAAAGTAAAGGGAGGGGAGGAGCAGCTAAGAAATAGATATAATGAACTATCTAGGAATGTTAAGAAAAATGTAAGGAAAGCAAAGAGAGACTATGAAATCAAAATAGCAAGAGAATCCAAGGCGAATCCCAAGGGATTTTTCCAGGTATATAGAACAAAGGTCAAGGACAAAGTTGGGCCTTTAAAGTCAGGGAGAGGAGAAGTGATAAATGACAGTGAAGAAATAAGGAAAGCATTGAACAGCTACTTCTTATCAGTTTTCACAGAAGAAATTCGCGAGGAAATTCCAGAGGTGGCATTGATATTTAGGGGAAAGGAAGAAGAGAAATTAAAGAATATCACTATCAGAAAAGAGGGTGTTCTTAAGAGGATAAATAAACTAAAGAAGACAAATCCCCAGGGCTTGATGAAATTTTCCCTCTAGTCTTGAAAGAGTGTAGGGAACAGATTAGCGGACCCCTCGTAAATTTATTTACAAAATCATTAGACACGGGAGTTGAGCCAAACTTGTGGAAACAGGCAAATTCAAAAATTGAGACAAAGCATCAGCGTCAAACTACTAGCCGATCAGTTTGACGTCAGTAGTGGGGAAATTTCTTGAATCGATTATAGCAGATAGCATCCGATCGCATTTTGAAAAAAGCAAATTAATCTACGACTCTCAACATGGGTTTACAAAGGGAAAATCTTGTCTAACAAATCTGCTGACGTTTTTTAGGAAAGTCTTCGAGGTAGTAGATAATGACGAAAATTACGATGTTATTTACTTAGACTTTAGCAAAGCATTTGACAGAGTACCGCATCAGAGGCTTCTGAGAAAAATTAAGGCTCATGGTATCGAGGGGAAAGTTTTAAATTTGATAAAATCATGGCTCACCGATAGAACGCAGAGGGTCAGCGTAGATGGTGTTAATTCTGAGTGGGGCCGTGTAACCAGTGGGGTTCCCCAGGGGTCAATACTAGGCCCACTCTTGTTCATAATCTACATAAACGATTTAGATACTGGGATCGCAGTGACATAAGGCAGCACATTATTTCTTTACAAGATGCAAATGCATTACAGGAGTATCTATATGAACTGCAGGGGTGGTCTGAAAAATGGCAAATGAAATTCAACACTAGCAAGTGCAGCGTACTTAATATTGGAAGAACAAATACTGTCAATGTATACAGCCTTAACAACATCAACCTAGAGAAGTCGACTTGTGAAAGAAACCTAGGGGTACTTGTAAGCCCGGACCTACGGCCTAGAAAATAGTGCGTTAATTTTCGAAATAAGGCAAACAGAGTATTGGGTTTTATATCTAGAAGTGTAAGGAATAAGAGTGCAGAGGTCTTATTGCAACTATATCTTGTGCTAGTCAGGCTGCACCTCGATTATGCGGTTCAGTTCTGGTGCCCTTATTATAGAATGGATATCAATTCACCAGAGTCGGTGCAGCGAAGAATGACGAAAATGATTCCGGGACTTAGAAACCTCCCTTATCAGGATAGGTTAAAGAAACTAAACTTGCATTCCCTAGAAAGACGAAGAGTGCGGGGAGATATGACAGAAGTATTTAAGTGGGTGAAAGGAATCAACAAAGGGGATATAGATAAAATTCTTATAATATCAGAGCAGGATAGGACTCGTAGCAACGGATGTAAGTTGGATAAGTTTAGGTTTAGGAGGGAGATAGGAAGGAACTGCTTCACAAATAGGGTGGTGGACGAGTGGAACAAGCTTAGCAACTTTGTAGTAAGTGCTGGAATGCTGGAAAGTTTCAAAAGGAGGCTGGATAGATTCGTGGATGATAGAGAGTGGTAGTAACTCTCGACAGGAGCTGCCATGCACAGGCCAACCGGCCAATTGCAGACTCCTTATTTTCTTACGTTCTTTTTATATACCGACAAACGAGACAAGCAGCGGGAACGTTTGGTGAGCTCATTTCGGCTCGGAGACACGTCCTTACCAGCCGAATTCTGCTTGACGCGTTCTGCTCGTTCTGCTCGTTTGGTTCGTTCGTGCTAAAATACTCAAGTGAAGACGCACCTTTAAGACATGCAACTCTTATACAGCTTCAATTATCAGAGGTTGAGTATAAGCCCATTGCAAGACTAGCAAATTAATTGCTGATGAACCAATAACATAAAACATACTTGTCCTACTCACTTTTCATTTAATTTTTGTTAAGAATGTGGAAAATCTCATACAGATCTAACTAATAATTATTAGTGGGGTTTTCAGACCACTATACTATTTTATGAATTTGTGTGTTGAGGAGCTGTTGAGGCAAAGCTCCATTAGGGGCTGTTTTCATGGGAGGTGAGGGGGCTTAAACTCAGGGAGGCATGACCTTTAACCTCAGCAACTCCTAAGCTGGTGAGGTCATATCACCCATTTTGTTGTGATGCCCGGTTGCGCGGGTCTTGTGTAATTATTGGGTCGTTGTGAGCTAACATTGTGACCAGTTTCATATCTTACTATCCTGATAATATTTGTATGTAGCGATGTAGGATGTGTTGAGGGATCAATCCAACTGAATTATTGTCTTGTGCAAGTAACATTGTTTAGTGCTGTTAGGGTGGTGTTGTTGATTAATAAGATTGTGCATCTCTTTAACCCCAATCTCAGGAACACCAGTTCAGATCACGGTAAATATTATTTTGTGCTGATTCGGTATTCTGAGTGGCCTTTCCACCTCATTACGATCCATTAATTAACCCCACTTGGAAATTCGATCGGTTATTGTAGACAACCTAAACTAACCTAACCTAACCTTATGGTTGAATAAGGTTAGGTTAGGTTAGGTTAAGATGGTTCGTGTACCTGGATACATAGTTAAGTGGTCCTGTTCCTTCTTTTTTTTTTACTTTGGACTACTGTATGTGATGTCCTAACCATAAGGTTAGGTTAGTTTAAGTTGTCTGTTTGTAAATTAATTTGCAAAATTACCAATATGAATGCCGGTCATTTTGCAAAATAACCGATTATGTAAAAAAAAATCGTAACATATATCTATATATATATAGATATATATACTAGTAAGGTACTGCTTGTATATGGAAGTACGCATGCTATGTAGACTGATGAGATATAAATATAGCCTCGTTTTTCCTGGCTGGATTCGGTAAAATGCTACTACGACCACATAGCTGGCAAGGACAAACCCAATGGAAGTTTTAGTTGTTTAAATGAGATAGGTTTTAACCCTTTCACAGCGGAAGGTTACCCTAAGCGAAATAAAATCGTCTGGCGACAGCCAGAATAAAATGGCAAGTGCGTGACACGTGGTGAAAGGGTTAAAATAAGACGAATGAACAGGCTTTGTGTGAAATAAAACAAAGCCTGGGATTGCTTTTATCCTTGTGGCGCGGTGGTAGCGATTCCTGTTCACACGGAGAGGTCCAGGGTTCGATTCCTGACTTGTGAGGTATTGTTTGTTTATGGAAGTCCGCGTGCTATATGGACTGATGAGATATATCAGTCCCATTCATTGACAACTGGGACAACTTCTATGGCAGAAGGGACCTTTATGCTAGGGATGGGGTGCACCTGTCTAGGGATGGAGTAGCAACCCTGGCTGGGGCTCTAGAGGGGGCAGTTCAAAAGATATCGAAGCCTTTAAGCTGCTAAGAGAACATATGGGCACGGGGGTGGAGGAGACTGCAGTGGGAGCGGGTAAACAAAGTGAAAGACTACAGGGAAATAGTGTTAGGAATGATGACAAAACTAAATTAGACAGGGAGTTTAAAACTAAACGCGGTAAGGGGAGGACTCAGAACACCACTAACTTAAATGTATACTACACAAACAGTAGAAGTATGAGAAACAAAATGGATGATATTAGGGCCTTGGTATGTACCGAAAAAATCGATATAATTGCATTCACTGAAACATGGATCAACCTAGACACACGTGAGTTACCAGTCGAATACCAAATTGCGGGTTACAAACTGCTCCATACCGATAGGCAGACCAGGAAAGGAGGCGGAGTAGCAATCTATGTTAGAGATAATCTGAAGTGTGAAATAAATATGGAAATAAAAACTGAGAGGAATACAGAAACAATTTGGATAGAATTAAGTGACGGTTGGGAAAAATTAATCACAGGAGTAATATATAGACCCCCCAATCTTGATAGCGTCAATGAGCGACTTATCTGGGATGAAATGCGCAGGGCTTCCATACACAACAAAGTCTGTATAGTAGGCGACTTTAACCTTGGCCAAATAGATTGGACTGACCCTAAGGGTAACTCAGAATCAGAGGATTTTCTCGAGACGATCCAGGACTGTTTCCTAAGTCAACATATAACCGAACCCACACGGGGTAATAATATACTGGACTTAGTTCTGTCGAACAGAGAAAACCTCATTAGCAATGTCGAGGTAGGGAACGAACTTGCAAACAGCGATCACAAAGAAATTCGATTCCAGTTAGATTTTCAGGGCAGACGTAAGGAAAATTCCACTAAAGTACCAGATTTCAAAAAGGCAAACTTTGACAGTTTATAGAGGCAGCTGAGAGAGGGGGTGTCGCGCTTGGCCGTGAACCTGACAGATGACACCGACCTGATAACGAGATCTGAGATTGCCGAGCTCCACGACAATTTAAATAGTGAGTTACTTAATGCACAAAGGCAGAACATACCATACAGAAAACTCAGATCAGACAACAATGATCCTAAATGGATAAATAATTATTTAAAGAACATCATTGGCCAAAGGAAGGCTATAGGTAGAAGGATAAATCGTGGAGAAATTCACATCCGGGACTATTATAGGGTATTGGCGAGTAGGGTTAAAACCGAGATAAGGAAAGCAAAGAGGAATAATGAGGTAAGGATAGTAAGGGAGGCGAAGACAAACCCCAAAGGATTCTACCAAATGTATCAAACTAAAACAAGAGAAAAGATTGGACCAATACCGTCAGACTCCGGCGAGCTCACTGATAACGACGGAGAAATGAGCAATAATTTGAATAAATATTTTTCAACAGTTTTCACCACCGAAAATTTAAACATGATACCCGAGGCACCGACTCTATTCAGAGATAGTGAAGAAAACAAATTAAGTGAGATAGTAGCAAATAGACTAACTAAAGCCTAATAAGTCACCTGGTCCCGATGATATATTTGCCAGAGTATTAAAGAAATGTAAGGAAGAGCTTAGTATGCCCTTAGCAAAGTTGTTTAGCATGTCATTAAAAACAGGTGTAGTACCACAATCCTGGAGGATAGCAAATGTAATTCCGATTTTCAAGAAGGGGTATAGATCACTATCCTCTAACTACCGCCCAATCAGTCTAACATCAATAGTAGGCAAATAACTGGAAGCAATCATTTCAAACTCTATTCGAAATCACCTGGAGAAGCACGGATTGATCAATGATTCCCAGCATGGCTTCACAAGCGGACGTTCTTACCTAACTAATCTATTAACATTCTTTTCATCAGTTTTCGAATCGGTCGACGAGGGGCACAATTATGATGTGGTATATCTCGACTTTAGCAAAGCCTTCGACAGAGTCCCCCACGAAAGAGTAATTAGAAAGGTAGAAGCTGATGGCATCAAAGGTGACATCCTTAAATGGATTAGGGCGTGGTTACAGGATAGGAAACAGCGAGTGAGCATTAACGGCACTAAGTCCCATTGGAGCAACGTCACAAGTGGAGTTCCCCAAGTCTCAGTACTTGGACTATTATTATTTATTATATACATAAACGACATAGATATCGGCATAGACAGCAGCATAAGTAAATTTGCTGATGACACTAAAATAGGACGTGTTATCAAATCTGACGAGGACTTGGCAAAACTACAGGAAGATCTAAACAAATTTTTCGAATGGTCTGAAAATGGCAGATGAAATTCACCTTAGACAGGAGATGTAAACAGGGAAACTAGATACCAGTTGAACAACGATGTTATTGAGAAATTCGACTGCGAGAGAGATTTAGGAGTAATGATAAGTAGTAATCTTAAGCCAAGTAAACAATGTGTATTTGCTCGAAACAAGGCTAATAAAGTTCTTGGATTCATACAAAGGAGTGTTAGTTACAAGACAAGCGA
The DNA here is from genome assembly GCA_958450375.1 of Homarus gammarus. Lineage (NCBI taxonomy): Eukaryota > Metazoa > Arthropoda > Malacostraca > Decapoda > Nephropidae > Homarus > Homarus gammarus. The sequence continues at coordinate 501,313 of CAUDMG010002415.1, read as the reverse complement.
GGTAATCCTAAAACTGTATCATGGTCTTGTGAGACCACACCTGGATTACGCAGTTCATTTCTGGTCACCGTATTACAGAATGGATATAGAATCCTTGGAAAGAATTCAGAGGAGAATGACAAGACTAATCCCGGGCATTAGGAACCTTGAATATAGAGACAGGTTAAAGCATCTTAATTTGCACTCCCTTGAGAGACGTAGAGCGAGGGGCGACCTGATAGAGGTGTATAAGTGGAAGGCAGCGCTAAACAAAGGGGACATTACAAAGGTACTCAAACTATCCAACCAGGAGCGAACTCGTAACAATGGTTTTAAATTAGACAAATTTAGACTTAGGCGTGAAATAGGTAAACACTGGTTTGGAAACAGAGTAGTGGATGAATGGAACAAGTTACCAAATATCATCATTAACTCGAATACGCTGAATTGCTTCAAACATAGATTGGATGCTCATATGAGCAATAGGGGTTGGGTGTAAACGGGACTGCCCAGTATGGGCCAATAGGCCGGCTGCAGTTTCCTCCATTCTTATGTTCAAGTTCAAGTTGTTTGGGATTTCTGGCCTCTTCGCCGTTAGGCTATTTCGGCCGAAGCTGATTGGTTGGTCTTCTTTTTTCTCTTTGTTCTTCTTTTAGTTTTTACTTTCCATTCTACTTCTTGTTCTTCGTCTTCTTCTTTTTGGTCTTGTTCTGTCTGGTCTTCTATAATATTATCAGGTTCTTCTTTGTTGATATCTTGATTGTTCTTTTCTTGTTCGTTTTTGTCTTGTTTGTTCTTTTCTTGTTTGTTTCGGTCTTGGTTGTTTTTTTCTAGAGTCTTGACTGCAAGGAGAGCCTCCTTGTAAGTCAACTTTTCCTTAGACCGCAGCCTGGCCACCCTGCACTCCTCCCTCCACTTGGGACAAAGCCGGTCGGAGGAGGAGTGAGGGCCACCACAAGCCGCGCACTTCTTAACGGCCGCCTGGCAGTCAGCGTCGGTGTGGCCGGGTGCCCCGCAGCTAGAGCACACCTTGGGAGCGCGACACTTCCTCGCCAGATGGCCATATTTCTGGCAATTGTAGCAACGAGTGGGTTTTGGCTGTTGAGGTTTCACTGGGATTTTCTCCCAACCCAGTATAACGGAGCTGGGAAGTTCCTTAGGAGAACCAACCAGGGCAGTTGTGCTGGTCAGCTTCCTAAGTACTGCGAGCTGATCTCCAATCAGCTCGCCAAGTTCGTCTCTTTCGAGATACTCAATTTCAGAGTGGGAAATGACTCCCAAAACCAAGTTATCCTGAAGTAGGGCGTCAAACATGACGTCGACTCCATTGATGATCGTTCGATGGGGTAATTTGTGGGCCTGCCCCCATTCTTCGAACGTGATGACAAGGGTACCACCGCTACTCCGGACGACCCCTGTCACCCCCTTTAGTCCAATGTGGTCAAAAAAATCTTTAATCACAAGAAGATTGAGTTTCTTGCGCGAAGGGTGCTCGACCGGAATCAGTCTCACAACCTTCGCCTGGGCTAGGGTGATCATGATCATGGTCACGCGGTACCTCGGGGGGAAGGATCGGGGAGCCGGGAGAACCAACCTCGCCGAGGTTCAGGTCTCAAGTGTGATTCTTATGTTCAAAGTTCAAAGTTGTTAGGGTTTTCTGGCCTCTTCGCCATTAGGCTATTTCGGCCGGAGCTGATGTTTTCTTTCTTCTTCTAATCTTGCTCTTCTTTTTTGCTACAACTAATCTGATGTTCTTGTTTCTTCTTTTCTTGTTATTCTTGTGTTCTTCTTGTTCTTGGTATTTTGGTTAGTTCTTTCTTCTTGTTGTTTTTTATTGGGGATGAATTATGGTATGCATGAGTGATATGATGGTGATTTACTGACAAACCAGATGAAATGGCTTGTCAGGTGACTAGTTTCTCTGTGATTTTTTTTTTTTTTTTTATTTTTTTTTTTTTTTTTTTTTTAAAGTCTTTTGTAGCCCGTGTCTTTTTGTTTGAATATGTGTTGGTGGGTGTCAGTTTAACTTGATAAATGTGAGTGTTGTATGTAATGATAAGGTTTGTGATGTGTTTCTCATGTTGTATGTTTTAATTTTGTTTTATTCATTTTTATTTTCTTTAGGCATGGTTGTATACATATAATAGATATAAAAAGAGTTCATGCGTGTGTCAATCATAGCATGCCGATAAGATGGGTCTCCTTGAGGAAGGTTATTACAACGTCACTGATGGTGACATCATCTTGCAATAGGTTGGGTACAGTCAGCACGAAGCCTTGCTCGGCAGCTAGGATAACCAGCTGCCGGCGCTCTGGTTCGTACTGGCTGCACTCAGTCAGAATATGTTTGATGGAGAGAGTTTGGTTGCAAGTGGAACAGATGGGTGGAAAGGACTGATCAAGGTAGGCCCCTAGGTGGGTCAGATAGGTGCAGTTCAGCCTAAGTCTGGCGAGAACGACCTCTTCCCTCCTATTCTTCCTGTATGCTGAGGGCCAGTTACCTATGTTAGGCTTCCAGGTGTTGTGGAGATTTAGCCTAGTCCAATCATGTTGCCACTTTTCAAATGTATATGTCTTCCCCAAGGAGAGACACGACTGAGTCTCCCAGGGCACATTAGTTGTCTCCCCGAGACCCACAGTCGCTCTTGCTAATCTGTCTGCCTGTTCATTGCCCCAAATGTTACAATGCCCAGGCACCCACACCAGCACAATATTCTTGGCACACTCATGTAATTTATTAATAATGTTGCCCTGTATTTCATTGCTGGTAGTATCACCACCTTCAATTGCTTTAAGAGCTGACATGGAATCTGAAATGACAGCAACATCACTGACATTGCTTGTTATTGCAATGTCAATGGCTTTACTAATTGCGAACATTTCTGCAGAGAAAATAGTTGCATGCCGCGGCAGGCGGGAGCTCCACTCCTCGTCTCTGCTCCAGATACCGGCTCCAACGTTGTCGTCAGTCTTGGACCCGTCGGTGTACACGTGAGTATAGGTGCTGAATCCTTCAAGAAATTGATAGAAAAGTTGCCTCAGGAGCTCAGGATGAAAGTCATTCTTTGCTCCCGGAAGCCACGATGTTTCCACATGGAGGTTGGGGTTCTCCCATGGCGGACACAACGGTGGAACGTATCTATCAACATCTCCGAAATGGATACCAGCACCCTGGCACAAGGTCTGGAGGCGGACAACCGAGGACGGGGACTTACGCAGCTGCAGGAAACGGAAGTTGGCAACAGCACACCAACCTGGGTGGCCTGTGCCGCGCTTCCTAGCCGCACTCAACCCGTACCTTAGCGTCAACATGTCCCTCCTGATGTGAAGTGGAGGGACGTGGGCCTCAACCTCTAGTTTAACTACACGTGTACACCTGTAGGCACCCAGACATAGACGAAGGCATCGGTTCTGTATTCTGGTTAGCCTTGCGAGTGTGGTGTCGCATGCCGAAGCATACAACTGGCATCCATAATCAAGTTTTGATCTGATCAGGGTCTTATACACCATTAATAAAGATTTCCTATCGGCTCCCCATGTAGTACCTGATAAAACTTTCAGGATGTTTGTGACTTTAAGACATTTACTTTCAAGTTCGTTAATGTGGTTTTTCCACGTTAATTTCCGGTCAAAATGAACACCGAGAAATTTTACTGAAGTCTGAAATTTAATAGGAGTATCATTTAATTTTAATACTGGATTTCTAATGTTACGTTTCTTAGTGAAGACTACTCCTACTGTCTTCTCAACTGAAAACCTAAATCCCCATTGTATTGCCCACTGTTCCGCGGCTTTTAGGCCGGCTTGCACCCTTTGTGCAGATAGCCTCTCAACTCGAGAGGAGCGCCAGATTGCGCAATCGTCAGCAAACAAGGAGAATTTGAGGTCACTCAAGCTGGGGGCTGGTGATAGGAAATCATTAATAATTACAAGAAATAAAATCGGGCCCAAAACGCTACCTTGTGGAACTCCATTTTCTAAGACAAATATGTCTGATTTTACGTTACCTTTTAGTTTGACGGAAAAAGTCCGGTCTTGCAAAAAATTACTGATGAAAATTGGCAAATTACCTCTCAGACCCATGGCGTGGAGCTTCATCATGAGGCCAGTCCGCCATGTCATGTCGAAAGCTTTTTCTATGTCTAAAAATACTGCAATTAATGTTTCTTTACTGCAAAGAGCTTTTGAGATGTCAGTTTCAAGACTTATTAAATGATCTAGTGTGCTTCTACCTTGGCGGAAACCACACTGTCGATCATTCAATAAGTTGTTACTTTCCAAAAAATACATTAGTCTACGCTTTATCATACGTTCCATGACCTTACACAGACAGTTTGTGAGCGAAATCGGACGGAATGAGTTGGTGTTATTCGGGCATTTGTCCCTCTTCGGGATCGGTACGACATGGGCAAAGTGCCATGAGTTTGGAAACGTTCTGGACGTCCAGATCTCATTGTACACTTCTAGCAATTTGTCCAGGTTTCCCTGGTCAAGGTGCTTAATCATCTCGTATCGTATACCGTCAGGTCCAGGAGTAGAGCCCTTGCCCTTATTAATAGCAAAGGAAAGTTCCTCTGGGGAAAATGCTCGATTGTAGCCCTGTTCGTCCCCATTCTCGAAGTCGAGATGCAAGAGCTCGGCACGATCACGGAACACGCCGAAGCGTGGATCATGATTGGTGGAGCTACTGGCATCTGCAAACTTCTGGCCTAGGGTGTTGGCAATGGCCTGGGGATCGTCGAGAATCCGCCCTCCACTACTCACCTGTGGGATAAAACTCCTTCCTCCTTTGGATCTGACCCGGTTTATAGCGGACCATACCTCAGAGGAAGGGGTATCCTTGTTAATAGTGGAGACGAACGCCCGCCAAGACTCTCTCTTACACTCCCTGAGAACTCTCCTAGCCTTGGCTCTAGCTTTTTTATACTCAATTAAGTTTACAAGTGATGGAATTCTATTAAATAAACGGCAACTCCTATTTCGCTCACAGACAACTCGTCGGCAGTCTGGTGTCCACCATGGAACTCCAGGCCTGTGGGTTTTTGCAGAAGTCTTAGGAATTGTTAAATCTGCAGCGTGTATTATAGCTTGTTGTATGTGTGTAATTTTGGTGTTGATGTCTTGTCCAATGGTGTCTATACGAACGGCTTCTGAGTATGCCCCCCAGTCTGCCTTCCTAAGGTTGTAGCGCACCTCGGGAGTAGCCGTCGGGGCGCCACACTCATAAGAAATGCAGATCGGAAAATGGTCACTACCCAGAGAGTCGTCGTATGTAGAAAATTTACAATCTAATAGCAAGGCAGCGTCAACTATAGAAAGATCTATAGCCGACGCTGTGCCAAATCGTTCGTCCACTCGAGTCGCACTACCGTCATTCAGAAGAGACAAGTTGGAGTTGAGGATAGCTGCAGCCACCTGCTCTCCCCTTCCGTCACTCCGGACACTGCCCCACCGCAAATGGTGAGCATTGAGGTCGCCGAGGATCATTTTCTTTCCTGGCAGTTGGTTGAATAGCTCCTCAAGCTCACCATCGTCAATGAGCCCGCCCGGAGGACAGTATAGTGAACAGATGGCAACATAGCCAGTCCGAATCTTAACTCTGCACGCGACAGCCTGCAGGTTCAAGTTCAGACTGACTCTTTGCTGGGCGAATGAACTCCGAATGTATAGGGCTACCCCCCTTAGGTTGTCTCCCCTGTAGGACGTGTAGTTGTCGAATACAGGTGGGTCGTCGTGACCCGCAAGTAGCGTCTCTTGTAGGCAAAAAACGTCCGGCCGGAATAATGACATAAGTAAATGAAATTGAGCATTTTTATTCCTAGCACCTCTGCAATTCCACTGGATGATACTGAATTTTAAGTCTGAGAGTTGATATGGTCAGCGTTTTGGGCTTTAGATTTTCCTCTTGTAAATCGGGGGGAAAATTGTTCCAGGGAAGAATCCCCCTCATCAGGTGAGCAGTCTCCCAGCTCCGAAGAGCCAGTACTCTGCTCAGCAGGGGCTCCCTGCCCCGGGGACCTTTCAACAATGCGAAAGGTTGGTGGTTGTGTTGAGTCTCTTGTCAAGTTCTCTAGTGACTGCGTTCTCCTCCTCTTTACTTGAGGGTAGGTAAGGTCGCGAGTCGGTTTGGGTTTTGTGGTCTCGTTATTAGTCATGGTTGTATTAGTGTTCTCGTCTTTGGTTGAATAACCGGGGATTATGAAGTCAGTCTGTGTTGAGATGGTCCTGGTCTCAGTCTGGGTTCCAATGGTGCACATTTTGGGAGGTGAGGTATTTTTGGATACAGCAGATGCAAAGGACATTCCAGGTGTTGGTGTCTGCAAGGACATCTCCACCTGCCTCTTAGCCTCCCTGTAGTCCAAATTATTCTCTGCTCTCACCTTACCGATCTCATACTCCCTCAGGTAGGAAGGGCACTTCCTGTCTGAGGCAGCATGCTGACCGGAACAGTGGTAGCATTTTTCCTCCGTTTGTGTACAGTCATTGTCCCTGTGTCCAGTTTGAGCACACTTGGAGCATACCTGGGTGTTACGGCAGGCCTTACCAGTGTGTCCAAATCTTTGACAGTTGAAACAACGCATTGGAAATGGAATATATGTTTTGGTCTGGACCCTCTCATATCCTACCAAGACATGAGTGGGCCTAACAAGTCCGTCAAAAGTCAGTACTGCTGTAGTCGATTGTTTACGTTCACCGTCTGTGGTCTTCCTACTAAATACGAAAGCATCGACGACTCCTTGATCTTTCATGTGGTACTTAATTTCGTCATTAGTCATCCCCTGAAATTCGTAGCTGATAACTACAGCCTTACAGGTGTTGAGAAATGCTGGGATATATGGTTCCACAGTCGTTGAATGGAAAGTTTTAAGATTCAAGGCGTCTCTCATTTGCTGTGCGTCTTTAACAGTAACTTGGAGTTCGCCTTTTCTTGTCTTTCGGACTTTCTCTACGTCCCCTATCTGATCCTTAATGGCCTTATGTATGATAAAGCCATTAATTTTGTCAAACGAGGTAGACGGGTCAACAGTCCGAAAGTGGATTACTCGGGCCTTCTCAGTTGATACTTGAATGTTTGGTCTTTGTTGCGTAGTTTTGTCGGTAGCCGTTACATTGTCAGTTGTTTTGTTGTTTAGATTGTCAGAGTTTGTCGTTGGTCGTGGCAGTCGTGGGTCATGATTGGCTTCCCGCCTCTGCCTGTCCCTGCCTGGACGAGCAGAGGGGGGCTTGGAGCTTCCCCTCCCAGAGGGCATGGTTGGGGTGGCTGGGAACCACCCCTTGGGTACAACTTTGGTTGAACTTTACATATATGATGTTAGTGCACTAAGGTTATGCAAGGCCCTTAGTGCAAAAAAAAAAAATACTTGTACTTAAGGACGACCCCCGAACAGTGGTGTGCCTGCACGATCACAGACGTCACTGCTGGATTGGCCCAGGTTTTCCCCGACCCCCACCGGAAACACACAATCCCACTCCGTGAGGTGTGCACCACTGGGGGGGCTCTAGCACGAATACTGAATTAAAAAAAATTCAGCAGGTGCCTCGGCCAGGGTAAGTATTGGAAAAAATTTAGTTAGAGAGAAAGCCCTCCAACCACGTCAGGAAGGACAACAGTTAGCACTTCCCTCGCAGTTGTGTGGGTCACTCACACTAACTGTGGGGAGGGAATGCTAAGATTGTCAATCCTGAGCGCTCGTGAGGTGTCAAAAAATTATAAAGTGACAAAGCCACTTTTAAAAAGAATGATGAATGGATGGATGGATTGTTAGTGCTTGGTAGCAAGAACAACAACAACAAGAACAGGTGCAAGTAATTGCACAAGATGCAGCGGGCTATGGCGGAAAAAACCGTTACAGTGCAAGTGGAATTGCACAAGATGCAGCGGGCTATGGCGGAAAAAGCCGTTACAAGAACGCAAGAACGTCCGTCTCCTCCCGTGTCCAATCAGCCTCTGATTCTTATGTTCTTATGTTCTTATATATATCTAGCTTCGTGTTTCCTAGCTGGATTCGGTAAAATGCTACTACGACCACATAGTTGGCACGAGCAATCTCATTGGAGGTTCACATTGCTTAAAGCAGACGAATGAACAAGCTTTCTGCGAAATAAAACAAAGCTTAGGACTGTTTTCGTTGTCCTTGTGGCGCGGTGGTAGTGATCCATGTTCACACGCAGAGGTCTAGGGTTTGATTCCCGACTAGTAAGGTATTGCATATATATATATAATATATATATATATATATATATATATATATATATATATAATATATATATATATATATATCCACAATAGAAATGTGGACAAGATAAACCTTGATAAAACCACTCAGGAAAAGGGATAGGATGCTATCCCATCCTACAGGCCACATTTTGATAAGAGGCCCGATATCAAATTCGCATATATACAACAACATTGATTTAATTGATAAATTCAAGAAACACAATGATGTCAATTCACTTTTCACTAGAGTACTTGTAACTGACTTTCTTTCATTCTTTAAAGATAAATTACATCTATTAGATTTGACTATTGAACTTGACATATTCTCAAATCAATAGTTATGCGTTAAGGCCCGTCCACACGATCGAGTAGTGCCCGGCGGGCATGCGCTAAATGCCCGTTATCAGGCAAAATTGGCGGGCAAAAAAGTGGAGTGCCCGTGCCCGTCGTCGAGCGAAATCATGGTCCACCTGCATGGTGGTTTGCTGCCGGATATGGAGCGACGACTTAAGTACTGCAAATGTGATACGTATATGTTCCCCCGCTCGGTCCAGATGTCCAGTGTATAACCAAATAAGCTTATGCAATGTATATTATTGGCGTGACAATAAACGGGAGATTGTTTATGTATTATGTAATGAGGACATTAGTGTGTGTTCTTCGTTCCTGCCGCTCTCCTCACTCTAGTCCCATAGCTTCCTGTCTATGCATATCATAATTCTAACATTATTCAATGAATTTTTATGTATTACAAATCACACCTGCAAGTAATCTTCCTTGAGTACTTCATACATGGTTTGACAAGTTGCACGTATTATGCAAGACAAACTTTGTTTTGATATCCTCGTTCTATACGGAAGTGACGTGTAGGTGCACCCAGTTGAAAGATATATGAGCGTTGACTCTAGACGAGCCGTTGCAGATATACTCTCCCTCATATTGGTATCCTGTTTTTTTTTATATATGTTTACATTTTCCCTAGAAGTTTGTCAAAGGTGTTGGGTCCATTCTCATGTAATTGGTGAAGTCTTGCTCATGTCCATCTTGTCCATCTTGCAGTTCACGTAAAATCGTGGCATGACTTCCCAATACTTTTCTTCGACCTTACTACTCTTTGCACCATTCCCTTTTCTGCATTTGGTTCTTCTGTTTGCACATAGCAGCAATTATTATAGTACACAACGCTATGCTCTTCGCTTTAACTGTCCGGCGATTATTTCTGCGACACACCATTGTGATCGTACTTCACCCGCCACTGCCAACCACCTACTAGCTACCGGTGCCAGACTATGACTGCCGCCAACCACCCCAGTGTGTACAACAACACACAGGCCTTGCCCGGTAAACGGCAAAGCCCGCCGGGCACTGCTCCATCGTGTGGACGGGGCTTTACTGACAATGTTTTTAGGGCAAATGGAAAGTCTTACAAACAAATATTTGGGGTGAACATGGATAATTGTCTTTCTGCTCCTTTAGCCTGTATTATATGGAGTTTTTTGAGGCTACTAACCTAACCCAACATAGGTGATTTTATTCCTCCATAGTATAGATATGTAGATGATATTCTTTGTCTATGGCCTAGAAAGAGGGACTCACTAGAATTTTTGGACAATCTTAATGATCTTGTCCCTAGTATTTCCTTCAAAATAGAAAGAGAAATAAGTGGATCCTTTCCATTTCTTGATATGCTGATTTTGAGAAATGGTCATAACTATAAATTCAAGGTGTACAGAAAGCCTGTACAGGTTGACAGTTTCTCACATGTTTTATTGAGTCACCATGAGTTTACCAAAATGTCAGTTACTTCTGCTATGTTTTTGAGATGTTTGTGAATTTGTGACCCTGAATTTATTGACGAAGAGCTGCTACACATTCAGTTCATTACACAAAAACTTGGTTACATTCATTGTTTGTTGATCGTTGTCTCAAAAGAACTAAAAAAAATCCCTTTATTGTTCTTATACTAGACAATTTCCTACATTTAAGAATATTTTGACTACCTTATCGCAGGGAATTTGTCCCATTAGTTCAATCTCTTAAATTACTAAACATTAAAGTTGTTTTTAAGTATGACTCAACTATTACTAGTATGTAATTAAGAAGAGCCCAACCTTGAATAAAAATGAAATTGTTAATGTATTCCATGTAGCAAGTGAAATGGAAATTAAGTAGGTCAAAATGGGAAAGCATTACAACTTAAAATAAAACAACACAAGAATAATATTAGAGCAGGATCTGAAAGCAGTGTAATTTTTTTTTCATAATAGGAACAATAATCATACCATGGACTGAGAAAACATTGTAGATGTGTTTAAATCAAAAGTGTCACAGAAAGACTTCTGGTTTAAGGAAGTCTAGTAGGGAAATGGATTCTAGAAGCCTTAGTGGTGGTCAGGACAAAACTGATATGTTACATAAATTTATTTGTCAGTGCCCTATGGTTAAAAATGCTTTGAAATCATTTGACGTGGATGTAGTGTAGATGATTAGTGGGTCTCACGCTATTGACACGACTAGTCCTGGCTTGTTACATCGCCCATTTTTTATAAGCTACTTTTTGTTTTTGTTTGCGGCAGAGGTGGTGTGTAGATTGGTGGATCCAATATTATTGACCTGACAAAATGTTATGTAAGGTCACCCATGGTATACACTATACACTGTAAGCCTCTCTTAGTCCGAGTAAATTCAGTTGCATCTGAAGACGTCTTGAATCAAGACGAAAGCTAAGGTGCTCCACTGTTTCTCTTTTCCAGTGTGGTTTTATCAATATATATATATATATATATACTTCATTTTTAGTCCATATAACACGCGGACTTTGAACATATAATCAACGACCTCACCAGCAAAGAATCGAACCCTCGACCTACTGGGTGTGACTAGGGAACGCTTACCGGCTAGGCCACAAGGACACTAAAAGCAGTTCTAGACTCTGTTATATTTCACACAAAGCCTGTTCATCGAGCTGATGGCGCCGTGAACCTCATTGGGAAACTGCTTTTAGTGTCCTTGTGGCCTAGCCGGTAAGCGTTCCCTAGTCACACCCAGTAGGTCGAGGGTTCGATTCTTTGCTGGTGAGGTCGTTGATTATATATATATATATATATATATATATATATATATATATACTGTATACTGAAAATTATCAAACCCTGGACCTCTGCGTATGAACAAGGATCACCACCACCGGGCTACAAGGGCAACTGAAGCATTCCTAGGCATTTCTTATGTCACTCAATGCCTGTTCATTCGTCTTATCTTTAAGCAACTATTCCAGATACCCACAACATTGAGGAAAAGCAAAGTTGACAAGTAAAAATACGGAGTGAATAATCGAGGGATTGAAAATACGTGGATGCAGCAAGTAAGGAGCACACACACAAGAATCACTGTTCATGACATCCACATTTAAGATATGAAAAGGATAAGAAGATTATCATGTAAACTAAGTAATTTATTAGTATTTATATTAGGTATTAGTTAATTAATTAATTAATTAATTAATTATGTGTTGTCTAATGGTAGACCCTGCTGCCATATGACACCACGAAAATTGTGACCAAGTCTCAGGTTGCTGGTCTGACTTTTGGCTTCATTTGCACACAATTGCAGGGTCTCACTTGTTTCTCACTCTTGATCATTTTATCTTGTATTATTATTATTATTATTATTATTATTATTATTATTATTATTATTATTATTATTATTATCATTTTTATATTAGTATTCTTTATTATATATTTTACTTATGTGAATTATGATTATTATGATTATTATTATTATTATTATTATTATTGTTATTACTAGCGGAATCGCCGCCCTCCGGACGGCTCTTTCACTAGGCCACGGTAGGACACCACCTTCCGGGAGGCTCCACATTGTCTCACTGTAGTGCATTAAGGTAGACCACATTTTTGGTTTTTCCATTAGCAGCAAGTATGTGCAGATTTTTCCCAGTTCCCACTCTGGAGCATCCAACATAGAACTGTCCATGAGAGAAGCAAGGGAACACCAGGTTTAGGCCAACCATCTTTAGGTGCCTGTCCCTGGCTTTTGTAGATGGTCATGGCAGAGCTAACTTTAACCGGGAACTGAAGTCGCTTGAACTCAAATGGCAGGTCAGTGGTCATGAGAGGTGTCCTTGGTATAAAAACGGCTTCTCCTTTAGCTTTTCCTGTTAGTATTATAGCTTCCAGTACATGAGGCATCATGTTGTTCTTGTGAGCGACTAGTCTCTCATTTTGAGTATGATGTCTCGTTTCTTAAACTCTTGACCGACAATCAGGATGGCTACTTCATCAACTACAGGAGCATTGAATCTTCTTTCATGTGCTCCCTTAAGAGTCGTGCTTTGATCCTGACTTTGTACTCGTCAGAAGGCGTGTTTTCCAGGGCATTTTTAAATGACTGTACATACGTGTTGCGCTCATGCAGCATTTCTTGGTGTCATGTCTGACACCTTGACTATTGTCACACCTGATAGTAGTCAGCTTTTCATGATCTCCCATGAAGTAGATTTGGAGGAACTTTGCCTGCTCATCTTCCAGTGGTAAGAGGGATCCTGCTTTGTGATAGACTTGACCCTGGACTTTCAATGTTGGTATGTATCCGTGCTCACGAACTACTCTGGTAGCTCCAAAGGATGTCATCTGGAAGCATGAATTGTACTTCAGTATATTTTCGAAGAAGTGTTTTGACTCTGGAGTTGTTCCCAGCATGAGAGTCTTCAATGGTTATGGTGGTTTTTCCAAATTTGGCAGTCTTACTTTCCCATGAGAGCAGGACAGTCCAGCAGATTCTCCTTTATACTTCTTTGCACCGCAGTGTTCACATTTCTTATCCATGTTGCCAATGACAACAGAGGGATACTTTTCATATTCTATCTCATTGTCAGAGTTAAATGCTACTATTGCAAGTGGATGCCACTATGTATTCTTTCTTAGAATTCTGGATCCTACAGCTCTCTGTCTATTAGCATTCAAAAGAATTTCATAAGCTTGATCATTTTCTAGAGAAGTCCTTTCTGCTGTTTTTTATCTGTCAGCATTAAGACGTGATTCCCTTTCCTGATCTGTTTCCTGTGATCGACTGTCCACTGTTCGCTTTCTGTTAGCATTAAGACGGGATTCCCTTTCCTGATCTGTTTCCTCTGACCGACTGTCCGCTGTTCGCTCCGAGAGGCTCATCCGCTAGGCCACGGTAGGACGCCACCCTCCTGGAGGCTCCACATTGTCTCACTTTTCGGTCCCAAAAACTTCTTCTTCCATCAATAGTTCATTAACGTTGTATGTAAGTTCCACCATGTTTTTCACTACAACGGTACAGCAAAGTATATTTTTTTAGCATTAAACTGTTATTATTTTATTGTCTAATCATCACTACATATAACATCATCCATCATCACTACATATAACACCATCCATCATCACTACATATAACACCATCCATCATCACTAGATATAACACCACCCATCATCACTACATATAGCACCATCCATCATCACTGCATATAACATTATCCATCATCACAACATATAACACCATCCATCGTCACCACATATAGCACCACCTATCATCACTACATATAACACCATCCATCACCATCACATATAACACCACCCATCATCACTACATACAACACCATCCATCATCACTACATATAACGCCACCAATCATCACTACATATAACAACATTCATCATCACTACATATAACACCATCCATCATCATCACTACATATAACACCATCCATCATCATCACTACATATAACACCATCCATCATCATAACAGATCGGAAAAGTAGTTTCCAAAATTCTCGTGCTAACACACATACACACAAACAAACAAACACACACACACAGACATACTTCTTTGTTATATATATATATATATATATATATATACATATATATATATATATATATATATATATATATATAAATATATATATATATATATATATATATATATATATATATATATATATATATATATATATATATATATATATATATATATATATATATATATATATCTTGATAAAATCACACGGGAAAATGGAAACAACGGGGCACCATAGCTTTCATCTATATTCAAGACATCTTCAGAGGCAACTGTTTCCATTTTCCCGTGTGATTTTATCAAGATTTATCTTATCCACGTTTTCATTGTGGATTTACATGAAATATATATATATATATATATATATATATATATATATATATATATATATATATATATATATATATATATATATATATATATATATACACATTACACATATACTGTACATACATACATACATACATACATACATACATACAAACATACATACATACATACATACATACATACATACATACATACATACATACATACATACATACATACATACATACATATATATATATATATATATGATTACTATGCATAAATAAATATATATATATATATATAAATATATATATATGTATATATATATATATATATATATATATATATATATATATATATTTATATATACACATATACATATACAAATACATTACACATATATATATATATATATATATATATATATATATATATATATATATATATATATATATATATATATTTTGTTACGCCGTCTCTTAATTTACTTCAATATCCAGGTTCTAGGCGTAACCAAACAAAAAAAGTGAAGTAAATCAAAAGGGGGTAAAAATAAATAAAGTAAACCTTTAAGAATTTAATTAAATTAAATACTAAAACAATAAAGAGCCTCGTAGGCTGTCACAACAAATTGATTCCCTATCGAAACTTTTAAGACACAAATGATACTAAAACATCGAAACATCAAAAGCACTGGATTATGTTAACACTGCATAAACATATAAAATAACTAACACTGAAATTAACTATCGCGAAACAACACTGAATTGCTTAAATGTAACCAAGCAAGCACTGATGGACTCATAAGAGACATGAATAGGTACTCACATAGATATACCACATTGGTGGCGACAGGAACAACACAGAAATAAAATAAAGTATAGGTAACAGGCGACGGGTGTCACTCAAAAGAACGATACGCCGGTGAAACATAGGTCGTTTAACGATGCAGATGGTCGTTAGAGAAACAAAGAATGCTTGTTACAATACTAAATGAAGAAATAAGATGGGCTTGAACAAATAATAACTGTTAAAACCTTAACAGCACAGGGTAAGGTGACTAGAATATATAATAGTAAATATAACACATCATTACAGGAATTATATGGAACATGTTATAAAAAATAATAGAAAAATACGACACGGTCGTAACAATATATATATATATATATATAGATTACTATTATTACTTTTTCGTACCCCAGGCCCCGATTTGGGTCAGTGACCTGTGCCCGGGTGGGCTAATCCCCGCAAAAAAATATAAATAAATAAAATAAATACTCCTGCAGTAGCACGGCGTCTGTAGTATAGTCACTGGCGTCTGTTTGAAGGATGAAGGGAAGATCAAAGTTAGGGGACGTCAGTACAGGATCACTGGCCAGGAACTGCTTCAGTCGTTCAAAGGAATCCTGGCAGACAGTAGTCCAAAGGAAGGAAACTTTTCCACTGGTGAGATGGGTCAAAGGGGCGGTGACAGCACCGAAGTTAGGGCTATAGCGGCGGTAAAACCCTTCCATGCCCAGGAAGCGCATGAGACCCTTCCGAGTTGTAGGGGCAGGGTAGTTCAGGATGGCTTCGACGTTGGCCTTCTTTGGTAAGACACGGTCCTGGTCGACCACGTGTCCTAGGTAGGTCACAGTAGCTCTTCAGAGGGTGGTCTTGGCCAGGTTGATGGTCAGGTACACCTCCTCCAACCTCTGCAGGACAGTCGACAGCTATACTAGATGATAGACCAAGTCTCTGAAAGGACCACAATATCATCCAAGTACGCATGAACACCTTCGAGGTCTTGCAAGGGGTAATTAATAAGTCTTTGGAAGGTGGCTGGACTATTTCTCATCCCAAAAGGCATAACTAGATACTGATATAGGCCAAAAGGAGCTTTGAATGCCGAGATTGGCTGGGCATTTCAGAGAGTCTTAGTTGATAGTAACCTTTTAGTAAGTCTAATTTTGAAATGAATTTAGATTCACCAACTGAATCAATTAAATCATCTATTTTTGGTGTGGCATAGGAATCTGTAGCCGTCATCGAGATAACTTGGCTGCAGTCGGTGCATAGGCATAGTTGGCCACCTTCCTTGGGCACAAGAAGGCAAGGAGAAGCCCAAGGGGAGCTGCTTGTAACTGCCAGCAAGTAGTCCACCTTGTCTCTCATCTGCTGCTGTTTCTTTGGATGGAGTCTGTAGGGTACCTGGCGTATCGGAAGGGTTCCAGGTGTTAATTCATCATGTTTTGTGTCGTAAGTACGACACTGGGTTGTTGATAACTCTCTTATATTGGTATGTTTATCATAGTTATATTTCATCTTCGTCAGAAAAGTTAACAGGTTCTCTTTTGCGAGTTGGTGTACTCTACTCAAGGTGGTTTGAAGTCTCTTAAGGTAATCTGACACTGTGATAGTATGGTCAGAAGTAGGGTTAAGCCATTTCTCTTTGACAAGTTTTAAACGCCCATAACCTTCCTACCTGAGGGGCTTCTCTTATAGCAAACAAGACATAATCCAAACCTTCATCCCAGCATTCCTGGTGTTCACGACAATACTTGCGGAACCACCGCTCAAGGCTTCTCTATGACTCCGGGTGATAAGCGGTGGACGGGGTCTGCTTAATGCCAAGCTCTTTGAGTTCCTTTTTGAAGAGGTTGCTGGTGAAGTTGATACCTCGATCACTCTGTATTTCCTGAGGAATGCCAAAAGTGGTAAACATGTGCACTAAATGTTTAATAATAGTTTTATCAGAGATTTCTTCAGCGGGAAAGCCTCTGGATATCTGGTTGTGGGACACATGATTGTTAGGATATATTGGTTGCCTTTCTTAGTTTTTGGCAATGGGCTCACACAGTCAATTACTATTTTCCGAAACGGTTCTGAGGGAACCGGAATGGGTTGTAAAGGATAAAAGGAAATTGGCTGACAAGGATTTCTTCTTATTTGGCAAATGCGGCAAGAGAGTATAAACTCTGATATATCCCTCTTCATTCCAGTCCAATAAAAATCCTGCAACAATTTGCGGTCGGTCTCATTAATGCCGAGGTGTCCACCAAACCCTTCATGAGCGACCTCCATCACAGTCTTCTTAAATGACATTGGCAATACTACCTGATACGTCTCAGCCCATGTTTTGTCAATCGACAGATTAGGTGGTCTATAGAACCTAAGCAGAATACCGTCCTTGTAGTAGAAAGAAGGGGTTTTCTCTATCTCCTTCTCATCAACAGCTTCGATATGAATTTTAGCCAATGTTGGGTCAGTCTTTTGTGCTTCAATCAGTTTTTCAGGGGTCATGAGTTGAGTGAGTAAATCACCATCCGTGGTTCCGAGGTACTGCACTCAGTGCAGCGTTCCCACCAAGGCCCCCAGAACCAGTCTGTGCGGTAGTAGATAGTTGTGGTGGATCATCTATCTCATCACTCATGTCTAGCCTGACCTGAGACCTAGTGATAGCACATATAGGAAACAAATATGGCTGCTCTTTCTCAACTTCTACATTATTGCTATGTGGAAAGGGAGAGTTATGAACCTTCAATCTGGGTACAACCAAATTGCCAGCCAAGTCATTTCCCAGAAGAAGGGTTGCATCAGGTATTGGCAACGCTGAATTTGTAACACCCACAATCACTGTACTTTGTACAAGATCACACTATATAATTTTTTTTTGTTTGCCAAATATCAGGAATTGTGGATGTTAGCCCTTTTCCCCTGTGAAACTCTTATGAATATCTGGAAATGTCTTCCTCACAATTACAGTTTGTGTTGACGCAGTGTCTCTGACGGCCTGAACTGGATGTTTCCTTGAATTAAGGGTGCGTGAAACTGTTCCCATTGATTTGAAAGCTTGAAAATGTCCTCCCGAGAATTACTGCTGGGCTGAATAGTTGAGGCCATTGGTTTAGTAAAGCTTGCCTCCTTAGAAATTTTGTATTTAGGATCAGGACACTCCCTAATTATATAATCGTCTTTCTTACAATATCTACAAATTGGTAATTTGCTCCAAGCATCTAGCTGATTCAGTCCACTAGACTTATTTACAGGGCCTGGTTTTGAACCTGCAGAGGACTGCACATTTTGCGCGCTCTCTCTCTCTAACTTTCGGCGATGCTTACCGAAGTATCAGAAATAAAGTAACTCAAGCAGTCAGAAATGCCAGACGTAGCTATTATACAAATATGCTCCAGTCAGCAGCAAACTGGGGTGGGGATGACTTATGTCACTTCATCCCTTTGAGATGTATTAATGTTTTTTGTATCTCAATAAACGTATCAATCCAGTCAGCATCAGGCGACGGTAAGAAAACAATGAATGTCATAAATTCTATTCAGAATAGGAACACTCAGCCTTCGGCCCCCCACTCAGCTTTTATGATAAATGATTAAGTTGTAATGGAACCCTCCCTCATTGCCAACCACTTCAATGAATATTTTATTATGTTGGCAAATATCTTGCAGAGAGCATCCCTGATCACCAGGAGGAATTTAGAGCCTACCTGCAAAACAGACAGCAAATTGAGCTGTTCTTATCCCCTGTCACAGCAGATGAATTAATGGCCTTCATAAAAAGTCCAAAGATGCAGCAGCAGGCGAAGACAATATACCAATGAGCATCATTTAGAAAGTGGCCCACTTATTACTACCTGTTCCCCTACGCATCTGTAACTCCTCCTTCACTAGTGGTGTCTTTCCGGATAAACTGAAAATTGCTAAAGTTCACCCAGCATATAAAATAACTGGGGACAAAGGTCTCTTCACTAATTACTACCACATATCAGTCCTCTCAGCCTTGACTAACATACTGGAGAAGCTAGCATGTAGTAGACTAAATTCCTTCTGCAATGCCAATAACATCTTTACAGATTCCACCTGCACTCCGTAGTCGTTTAAGGCACAACCAACAGGCACCCGTAGTTTATGGCCCAAATCAGCCTTTCTCCACCTTGGAAAATGTACCACTAAGCTCCACTGGACTCTTGGTCTCAGTGTGCGACCCTGTTTCACTCAGCTGGCTTCACTTTACCCCCAGTACATCCATGAAACGGAAGGGAGTGAGCCAATCAGACTTGGTACAGTTGAGAGAAGCTTTAGCTTCCAGTTAGCAAAAGGGTTTCACTAAGCTGCTTGATATATGTGGTATTGTGAGCAGAGGTAGAGGAGAGCTGATGACCCCAACCGATCGTCACGTCGTTAGCTGGGCACCCAGACGGCTAGGTTCACTCAAGAGATCCTTTGCTACCCCGCTAACCAGTGACAGGCCTACACTGATCGGTCCAACGGCGACAATCGCCAATCCTCAATCATCAACGGCAGTCAATCTCTCGCAGTCAATCTCTCGCAGTCAAGTGGGTTCTGACGGAAACCCTGAAATTAACTCACTGTTAGCTCTTGATAACTTTATCACTGCCCTATCTAAACCCTGTCTGAGATCGAATGAGACTTACTTGTTATACTGCAATAGCGCAACACAGGTGACTAGACCACGTGACAGTTTTGTGGACGGACGCGCTGGGACGTCCTGTCTGTCCTATCCCTTTCGCATGACTGGGAGCCAGCCAGTCTCGTGTCCTCTCAAGGCGTCAGCTTAGACCTACGTGAACTTTTTTCCGCCTAACTAATAACTGTCTTGGGACACCCGTAACATTATTCAGACTGACATACGATCTATAATAATTTCAAATTCAATAATAGTCCCTTAACTTCATGAACCGCATCATTATTAATTCGACAAACTACATTTAATATCGTATAGGCCTAGTTCCACAACCTCTAGCTACGTGCGGAGAGCGCCGTCTTCCCTCAGACGACCTTGAACTCAGCATCGCCCAAGACGCGGCGTTTGAAATTACACTGAAATTTCTGAATATTACATATATATATTCGAATATTTTTCAAAATTCCCGGCATGCATATTGGTAATTTTTTTAAATAATTTACAAACAGACAACCTAGACTAACCTAACTATATGATTAGGTTAAGTGAGAGTTTAGGTTAGGTTAGGTTAGGTTAGGTTAGGTTAGGATTTCTCGTGTTGATTGATACACAATTAAGTGGTCCTTGTTTTTTTTTTTAACTTTGGTTAGCCTGTTTGTAAGTTATTTCGCAAATTACCAATATGCATGCCGGGAATTTGTCAAAATAACCGATTTCGAAAAAAAAAATCCTGTTATATATATATAAATACATCTTGGAACATAACGATATCGAACAACGGTTGTATTTATATTAAACAAACCCGGTTGTTGTGACTGCAGCCATATGGACACTAAAGCTTATGATGCTGTGAACAAATATCACTGACCTATGAAACTTTGGTAAGCCCTAATTAAGCGGACTAATGTTTATGTACTACAACAGGGTAACAAATTACAGCAATGTGACATTTAATAATTATTGTTACATTTTTAATTAATGAATTTGTGATATCAATTATGTTCATAGCTTTGTATTAAATATATATTTTTTATGGAAAATGTCATTAGAATATTTATATCAATTGCTCTGCGTTGGAAGTTCTTTCATCATTTGTGATTAACTCTCATTTGACTGTGACAGGCACGACATGTAAATTATAAATTACAACATTTATCACAATGTTGCACACTTGAGAATTTCGGATATGTTTCGAAATCATCAAATTCTTGGCAGTAATTTTTTAGGCTTTGACTGTGGTGTATGTAATCAAGAATAGAGTAACTAAGAAATATTTTATTGTCATTACATTTCGGTGATGAAATTTCCTCACATAACATACCGAAACATACTTCCCGAGACTGCGAATACAACGGAGGCTAAGACTTACCTTCCGAGACCGAGATCCTTCGAAGTCGAGACCGAAAACAATCGTAAATTAATGCATAAGACGAGTTTTAAGATATATATTTCTTAAAAAGAAATTGGATCTCAGTTCAAATGAGCTTTTAATTTGGTCCACCAGAAGATTTGAGACCCTGGTTTATTATGCTACTGGGGAGGGGATGTGTTAGGCTATTTATGGTTGCACTTAGGTACTGTACATCGTTCTGGTGTCTCCCGTCCCCTTATTCAGACAGTAGACCACTGCTCCCTCTGGCTTAATGTCCATAAACAAGCTTGCCCCAATGATCATCTACCTCCATCAGGGTGATTCAGAGTGCCAATACATGTAACAGCACCATTTGTATAATATAAATATTCACCCAAATGTGTAATACTTAAATGTATAATACCCAACTATTCACTAAGTTATTCAACAATGACTCAGTAGTTATTCACTAAGTTATTCAATCATGACTCAGTAGCTGTTCATGTCATACATGGTGAGGTCTGTAACTTCATCAGAGGTTGAGCGAGGTCAAGCTGATTTTGCAAATACCTTGTCCGCTCATCCTTCCATCTCACGCCTAAGCAGGAGAGAGCGGGCAGACTCATATTACTTGTTACCCAGTGAGCAGCTTACTTAAGTGTTCTCCTATACAAGTGCACTGAGACACTTCCCTTAGCAGAGAGGGTACAATATACTCTCAATTAAACTCAGTACATGTGAAACTATATTTTTCTACAATAAAAACCCCCCAGAAAAGTGTGTACTTCAGCCCAGCCCTGCCACTTATTAGTTCCAGAACTAATATATATATATATTTGTGTGTGATATATATCTATAAAAAAGGACCAACA
Organism: Homarus gammarus; assembly: GCA_958450375.1. Lineage (NCBI taxonomy): Eukaryota > Metazoa > Arthropoda > Malacostraca > Decapoda > Nephropidae > Homarus > Homarus gammarus. The sequence goes on along the minus strand of CAUDMG010002415.1, from coordinate 479,319 downwards.
CACTGGTCAAGCAGTAAGACGGATTAAAATAAAAATCGGTCAGACACTCGGAAACAAACGAATCAAGTGATTCCAGTGATTTAAGTGGCACTTTAAGTGAATCATCAACAAACAAGTAATTACAAAAAAATTAATTGGACAGTGGCTATAAACACTTGCAGAACGTATACACAGAGACACAGTGGTAAAAAAACATTATAAAAGATTGCCAACTTAGCAGTCAAACCCTCAGTGACACATACTACTGAAGGTTCCTCCGACAGGAGCCGAGAGCAGCCGAACCTACCCGAGTGTGGACTGAGATTACGACCAGCGAACACTACATCATCTGAGTACAGGAAGGTTATCAAAGTGGTACCGACAATCAACCAATCTCCTGCTTAAACAATCAAGACTCGTCGGTGGGCAACAGAAGACAGACTCATCTCAGCCCCCAGGCTGATCACACCAAGACAGAGGAGAGCCCCAGGTCAGCCACAACCTAATCGCGGCAAGACCCAGGTCAGGCCCCAGCTGATCTCCACAAGAAGGTCAGCCCCCAGGTGGATCCCAGTAAGACATGACGTCATCCCTCCCTGAGAAGGACGTCATCGACTCATGACGTCATAGTCAGGAGAAGATCTACGGACTCTCCATTCTGGTATATCACAAACGATCATTATTTTATAAACTATACATATATACTTTTACATATTTTTAATACTTTTTAATAACTAATATTTTCTCTCTTCACTTTCATAATTCATTATAAATATTTTTGCATTATTCCGTGAGTGGGCAACGTAGTGAGTGTTATACAGTGAGTTGTTTTAGTCGTAATGTATATGGGACTAAACATATATTATATTGGGTAAGAGTAGCAAAACCCAATTGTCTGTTTCTTCTTTTATTGAAAAACTATCGTATATATAATTCCAGAGTGTAAATCAACCGTAACTTCCACTATTTATGAGTGTGAAAGGAGAGGACGGGGGCTATGTAAATAGAACGTGTAATCACGTCCTTTCCATGTGAGATTATGAGTGAGACTGCCCGTGGGAGCCGGCTTATCCGAGCTGACCCATGTGCTGACATACAGTCAATGGGCCGCACCCCAAAGGGGCTACCAATCACGTGATAAGAACATGACAACTCATGGCCAGTGGAAAGTTACAGGGGATGAATCAGTATAAAAATCAAATGTAATGAACCCATATTCAGAGGCTGATTGGACACGGGAGGAGACGGACGTTCTTGCGTTCTTGTAACGGTTTTTTCCGCCATAGCCCGCTGCATCTTGTGCAATTCCACTTGCACTGTAACGGTTTTTTCCGCCATAGCCCGCTGCATCTTGTGCAATTACTTGCACCTGTTCTTGTTGTTGTTGTTCTTGCTACCAAGCATTAACAATTCATCCATCCATTCATCATTCTTTTTAAAAGTGGCTTTGTCACTTTATAATTTTTTGACACCTCACGAGCGCTCAAGATTGACAATCTTAGCATTCCCTCCCCACAGTTAGTGTGAGTGACCCACACAACTGCGAGGGAAGTGCTAACTGTTGTCCTTCCTGACGTGGTTGGAGGGCTTTCTCTCTTACTTTTATTTTTTCTAATACTTACCCTGGCCGAGGCACCTGCTGAATTTTTTTAATTCAGTATTCGTGCTAGAGCCCCCCCAGTGGTGCACACCTCACGGAGTGGGATTGTGTGTCTCCAGTGGGGGTCGGGGAAAAACCTGGGCCAATCCAGCAGTGACGTCTGTGATCGTGCAGGCACACCACTGTTCGGGGGTCGTCCTTAAGTACAAGTATTTTTTTTTTGCACTTAAGGGCCTTGCATAACCTTAGTGCACCAACATCATATATGTAAAGTATCAACAAAGCTGTACACAAGGGGTGGTTCCCAGCCACCCCAACCATGCCCTCTGGGAGGGGAAGCTCCAAGACCCCCTCTGCTCGTCCAGGCAGGGACAGGCAGAGGCGGGAGGCCAATCATGACCCACGACTGCCACGACCTACGACAAACTCTGACAATCTAAACAACAAAACAACTGACAATGTAACGGCTACCGACAAAACTACGCAACAAAGACCAAACATTCAAGTATCAACTGAGAAGGCCCGAGTAATCCACTTTCGGACTGTTGACCCGTCTACCTCGTTTGACAAAATTAATGGCTTCATCATACATAAGGCCATTAAGGATCAGATAGGGGACGTAGAGAAAGTCCGAAAGACAAGAAAAGGCGAACTCCAAGTAACTGTTAAAGACGCACAGCAAATGAGAGACGCCTTGAATCTTAAAACTTTCCATTCAACGACTGTGGAACCATATATCCCAGCATTTCTCAACACCTGTAAGGCTGTAGTTATCAGCTACGAATTTCAGGGGATGACTAATGACGAAATTAAGTACCACATGAAAGATCAAGGAGTCGTCGATGCTTTCGTATTTAGTAGGAAGACCACAGACGGTGAACGTAAACAATCGACTACAGCAGTACTGACTTTTGACGGACTTGTTAGGCCCACTCATGTCTTGGTAGGATATGAGAGGGTCCAGACCAAAACATATATTCCATTTCCAATACGTTGTTTCAACTGTCAAAGATTTGGACACACTGGTAAGGCCTGCCGTAACATCCAGGTATGCTCCAAGTGTGCTCAGACTGGACACAGGGACAATGACTGTACACAAACGGAGGAAAAATGCTACCACTGTTCCGGTCAGCATGCTGCCTCAGACAGGAAGTGCCCTTCCTACCTGAGGGAGTATGAGATCGGTAAGGTGAGAGCAGAGAATAATTTGGACTACAGGGAGGCTAAGAGGCAGGTGGAGATGTCCTTGCAGACACCAACACCTGGAATGTCCTTTGCATCTGCTGTATCCAAAAATACCTCACCTCCCAAAATGTGCACCATTGGAACCCAGACTGAGACCAGGACCATCTCAACACAGACTGACTCCACAATCACCGGTTATTTAACCAATGACGAGAACACTAATACAACCATGACAAATAACGAGACCGAAATTAACAACACGCTATACCTGACCCCAAAACCCAAACGTAAGGAGGAGGAGGAGAACGCAGTCACTAGAGAACTTGACAAGAGACTCATCACAACCACCAATCCTTCGCATTGTTGAAAGACCCCCGGGGCAGGGAGCCCCTGCTGAGCAGAGTACTGGCTCTTTGGAGCCGGGAGACTGCTCACCTGATGAGGGGGATCCTCCCCCTTCATCCGTCCCCCCCCCTTCACCCCCTTCACCCCTTTCCCCTCTACATACAAGAGGACAGAAATATAAAGCCCAAAACGCTGGCCATATCAACTCTCAGACTTAAAATTCAGTATCATCCAGTGGAATTGCAGAGGTGCTAGGAATAAAAATGCTCAATTTCATTTACTTATGTCATTATTCCGGCCGGACGTTTTTTGCCTACAAGAGACGCTACTTGCGGGTCACGACGACCCACCTGTATTCGACAACTACACGTCCTACAGGGGAGACAACCTAAGGGGGGTAGCCCTATACATTCGGAGTTCATTCGCCCAACAAAGAGTCAGTCTGAACTTGAACCTGCAGGCTGTCGCGTGCAGAGTTAAGATTCGGACTGGCTATGTTGCCATCTGTTCACTATACTGTCCTCCGGGCGGGCTCATTGACGATGGTGAGCTTGAGGAGCTATTTAACCAACTGCCAGGAAAAAAAATGATCCTCGGCGACCTCAATGCTCATCATTTGCGGTGGGGCAGTGTCCGGAATGACGGAAGGGGAGAGCAGGTGGCTGCAGCTATCCTCAACTCCAACTTGTCTCTTCTGAATGACGGTAGTGCGACTCGAGTGGACGAACGATTTGGCACAGCGTCGGCTATAGATCTTTCTATAGTTGACGCTGCCTTGCTATTAGATTGTAAATTTTCTACATACGACGACTCTCTGGGTAGTGACCATTTTCCGATCTGCATTTCTTATGAGTGTGGCGCCCCGACGGCTACTCCCGAGGTGCGCTACAACCTTAGGAAGGCAGACTGGGGGGCATACTCAGAAGCCGTTCGTATAGACACCATTGGACAAGACATCAACACCAAAATTACACACATACAACAAGCTATAATACACGCTGCAGATTTAACAATTCCTAAGACTTCTGCAAAAACCCACAGGCCTGGAGTTCCATGGTGGACACCAGACTGCCGACGAGTTGTCTGTGAGCGAAATAAGAGTTGCCGTTTATTTAATAGAATTCCATTACTTGTAAACTTAATTGAGTATAAAAAAGCTAGAGCCAAGGCTAGGAGAGTTCTCAGGGAGTGTAAGAGAGAGTCTTGGCGGGCGTTCGTCTCCACTATTAACAAGGATACCCCTTCCTCTGAGGTATGGTCCGCTATAAACCGGGTCAGATCCAAAGGAGGAAGGAGTTTTATCCCTCAGGTGAGTAGTGGAGGGCGGATTCTCGACGATCCCCAGGCCATTGCCAACACCCTAGGCCAGAAGTTTGCAGATGCCAGTAGCTCCACCAATCATGATCCACGCTTCGGCGTGTTCCGTGATCGTGCCGAGCTCTTGCATCTCGACTTCGAGAACGGGGACGAACAGGGCTACAATCGAGCATTTTCCCCAGAGGAACTTTCCTTTGCTATTAATAAGGGCAAGGGCTCTACTCCTGGACCTGACGGTATACGATACGAGATGATTAAGCACCTTAACCAGGGAAACCTGGACAAATTGCTAGAAGTGTACAATGAGATCTGGACGTCCAGAACGTTTCCAAACTCATGGCACTTTGCCCATGTCGTACCGATCCCGAAGAGGGACAAATGCCCGAATAACACCAACTCATTCCGTCCGATTTCGCTCACAAACTGTCTGTGTAAGGTCATGGAACGTATGATAAAGCGTAGACTAATGTATTTTTTGGAAAGTAACAACTTATTGAATGATCGACAGTGTGGTTTCCGCCAAGGTAGAAGCACACTAGATCATTTAATAAGTCTTGAAACTGACATCTCAAAAGCTCTTTGCAGTAAAGAAACATTAATTGCAGTATTTTTAGACATAGAAAAAGCTTTCGACATGACATGGGGGACTGGCCTCATGATGAAGCTCCACGCCATGGGTCTGAGAGGTAATTTGCCAATTTTCATCAGTAATTTTTTGCAAGACCGGACTTTTTCCGTCAAACTAAAAGGTAACGTAAAATCAGACATATTTGTCTTAGAAAATGGAGTTCCACAAGGTAGCGTTTTGGGCCCGATTTTATTTCTTGTAATTATTAATGATTTCCTATCACCAGCCCCCAGCTTGAGTGACCTCAAATTCTCCTTGTTTGCTGACGATTGCGCAATCTGGCGCTCCTCTCGAGTTGAGAGGCTATCTGCACAAAGGGTGCAAGCCGGCCTAAAAGCCGCGGAACAGTGGGCAATACAATGGGGATTTAGGTTTTCAGTTGAGAAGACAGTAGGAGTAGTCTTCACTAAGAAACGTAACATTAGAAATCCAGTATTAAAATTAAATGATACTCCTATTAAATTTCAGACTTCAGTAAAATTTCTTGGTGTTCATTTTGACCGGAAATTAACGTGGAAAAACCACATTAACGAACTTGAAAGTAAATGTCTTAAAGTCACAAACATCCTGAAAGTTTTATCAGGTACTACATGGGGAGCCGATAGGAAATCTTTATTAATGGTGTATAAGACCCTGATCAGATCAAAACTTGATTATGGATGCCAGTTGTATGCTTCGGCATGCGACACCACACTCGCAAGGCTAACCAGAATACAGAACCGATGCCTTCGTCTATGTCTGGGTGCCTACAGGTGTACACGTGTAGGTAAACTAGAGGTTGAGGCCCACGTCCCTCCACTTCACATCAGGAGGGACATGTTGACGCTAAGGTACGGGTTGAGTGCGGCTGGGAAGCGCGGCACAGGCCACCCAGGTTGGTGTGTTGTTGCCAACTTCCGTTTCCTGCAGCTGCGTAGGTCCCCGTCCTCGGTTGTCCGCCTCCAGACCTTGTGCCAGGGTGCTGGTATCCATTTCGAAGATGTTGATAGATACGTTCCACCGTTGTGTCCGCCATGGGAGAACCCCAACCTCCATGTGGAAACATCGTGGCTTCCGGGAGCAAAGAATGACTTTCATCCTGAGCTCCTGAGGCAACTTTTCTATCAATTTCTTGAAGGATTCAGCGCCTATACTCACGTGTACACCGACGGGTCCAAGACTGACGACAACGTTGGAGCCGGTATCTGGAGCAGAGACGAGGAGTGGAGCTCCCGCCTGCCGCGGCATGCAACTGTTTTCTCTGCAGAAATGTTCGCAATTAGTAAAGCCATTGACATTGCAACAACAAGCAATGTCAGTGATGTTGCTGTCATTTCAGATTCCATGTCAGCTCTTAAAGCAATTGAAGGTGGTGATACTACCAGCAATGAAATACAGGGCAACATTATTAATAAATTACATGAGTGTGCCAAGAGTATTGTGCTGGTGTGGGTGCCTGGGCATTGTAACATTTGGGGCAATGAACAGGCAGACAGATTAGCAAGAGCGACTGTGGGTCTCGGGGAGACAACTAATGTGCCCTGGGAGACTCAGTCGTGTCTCTCCTTGGGGAAGACATATACATTTGAAAAGTGGCAACATGATTGGACTAGGCTAAATCTCCACAACACCTGGAAGCCTAACATAGGTAACTGGCCCTCAGCATACAGGAAGAATAGGAGGGAAGAGGTCGTTCTCGCCAGACTTAGGCTAAACTGCACCTATTTGACCCACCTAGGGGCCTACCTTGACCAGTCCTTTCCACCTATCTGTTCCACTTGCAACCAAATTCTCTCCATCAAACATATTCTAACCGAGTGCAGCCAGTACGAACCAGAGCGCCGGCAGCTGGTTATCCTAGCTGCCGAGCAAGGTTTCGTGCTGACTGTACCCAACCTATTGCAAGATGATGTCACCATCAGTGACGCTGTAATAACCTTCCTCAAGGAGACCCATCTTATCGGCATGCTATGATTGACACACGCATGAACTCTTTTTATATCTATTATATGTATACAACCATGCCTAAAGAAAATAAAAATGAATAAAACTAAATTAAAACATACAACATGAGAAACACATCACAAACCTTATCATTACATACAACACTCACATTTATCAAGTTAAACTGACACCCACCAACACATATTCAAACAAAAAGACACGGGCTACAAAAAAAAAAAAAAAAAAAAAAAAAAAAAAAATCACAGAGAAACTAGTCACCTGACAAGCCATTTCATCTGGTCTGTCAGTAACTCGCCATCATATCACTCATGCATACCATAATTCATCCCAATAAAACAACAAGAAGAAACAATTAACAAAATACCAAGAGCAAGAAGAACACAAGAACAACAAGAAAAGAAGAAACAAGAACATCAGATTAGTTGTAGCAAGTAAGAAGACCAAGATTAAAAGAAGAAAGAAGACATCAGCTCCGGCCGAAATAGCCTAATGGCGAAGAGGCCAGAAATCCTTAACACCTTTGAACTTTGAACCCATATACAGAGGCTGATTGGACACGGGAGGAGACGGACGTTCTTGCGTTCTTGTAACGGTTTTTTCCGCCATAGCCCGCTGCATCTTGTGCAATTACTTGCACCTGTTCTTGTTGTTGTTGTTCTTGCTACCAAGCATTAACAATTCATCCATCCATTCATCATTCTTTTTAAAAAGTGGCTTTGTCACTTTATAATTTTTTGACACCTCACGAGCGCTCAAGATTGACAATCTTAGCATTCCCTCCCCACAGTTAGTGTGAGTGACCCACACAACTGCGAGGGAAGTGCTAACTGTTGTCCTTCCTGACGTGGTTGGAGGGCTTTCTCTCTTACTTTTATTTTTTCTATTACTTACCCTGGCCGAGGCACCTGCTGAATTTTTTTAATTCAGTATTCGTGCTAGAGCCCCCCCAGTGGTGCACACCTCACGGAGTGGGATTGTGTGTCTCTAGTGGGGGTCGGGGAAAAACCTGGGCCAATCCAGCAGTGACGTCTGTGATCGTGCAGGCACACCACTGTTCGGGGGTCGTCCTTAAGTACAAGTATTTTTTTTTTTTTGCACTTAAGGGCCTTACATAACCTTAGTGCACCAACATCAGTATATGGAGAAAACAACTAAAACTGTACCCAAGGGGTGGTTCCCAGCCACCCCAACCATGCCCTCTGGGAGGGGAAGCTCCAAGCCCCCCTCTGCTCGTCCAGGCAGGGACAGGCAGAGGCGGGAGGCCAATCATGACCCACGACTGCCACGACCTACGACAAACTCTGACAATCTAAACAACAAAACAACTGACAATGTAACGGCTACCGACAAAACTACGCAACAAAGACCAAACATTCAAGTATCAACTGAGAAGGCCCGAGTAATCCACTTTCGGACTGTTGACCCGTCTACCTCGTTTGACAAAATCAATGGCTTCATCATACATAAGGCCATTAAGGATCAGATAGGGGACGTAGAGAAAGTCCGAAAGACAAGAAAAGGCGAACTCCAAGTTATTGTTAAAGACGCACAGCAAATGAGAGACGCCTTGAATCTTAAAACTTTCCATTCAACGACTGTGGAACCATATATCCCAGCATTTCTCAACACCTGTAAGGCTGTAGTTATCAGCTACGAATTTCAGGGGATGACTAATGACGAAATTAAGTACCACATGAAAGATCAAGGAGTCGTCGATGCTTTCGTATTTAGTAGGAAGACCAGTGACGGTGAACGTAAACAATCGACTACAGCAGTACTGACTTTTGACGGACTTGTTAGGCCCACTCATGTCTTGGTAGGATATGAGAGGGTCCAGACCAAAACATATATTCCATTTCCAATGCGTTGTTTCAACTGTCAAAGATTTGGACACACTGGTAAGGCCTGCCGTAACACCCAGGTATGCTCCAAGTGTGCTCAGACTGGACACAGGGACAATGACTGTCCACAAACGGAGGAAAAATGCTACCACTGTTCCGGTCAGCATGCTGCCTCAGACAGGAAGTGCCCTTCCTACCTGAGGGAGTATGAGATCGGTAAGGTGAGAGCAGAGAACAATTTGGACTACAGGGAGGCTAAGAGGCAGGTGGAGATGTCCTTGCAGACACCAACACCTGGAATGTCCTTTGCATCTGCTGTATCCAAAAATACCTCACCTCCCAAAATGTGCACCATTGGAACCCAGACTGAGACCAGGACCATCTCAACACAGACTGACTCCACAATCACCGGTTATTTAACCAAAGACGAGAACACTAATACAACCATGACTAATAACGAGACCGAAATTAACAACACGCTATACCTGACCCCAAAACCAAAACGGACTCGCGACCTTACCTACCCCGACGTAAGGAGGAGGAGGAGAACGCAGTCACTAGAGAACTTGACAAGAGACTCATCACAACCACCAATCTTTCACATTTTTGAAGGACACCCGGGGCAGGGAGCCCCTGCTGAGCAGAGTACTGGCTCTTTGGAGCCGGGAGAGTGCTCATCTGATGCGGGGGACTCTCCCCCGGATCCTCTTTCCCCCCCCCACTTACAAAAGGAAAGAAATCTAAAGCCCAAAACGCTGACCATATCAACCCTCAGACTTAAAATTCAGTATCATCCAGTGGAATTGCAGAGGGAAGAATAAAAATGCTCAATTTCATTTACTTATGTCATTATTCCGGCCGGACGTTTTTTGCCTACAAGAGACGCTACTTGCGGGTCACGACGACCCACCTGTATTCGACAACTACACGTCCTACAGGGGAGACAACCTAAGGGGGGTAGCCCTAAACATTCGGAGTTCATTCGCCCAACAAAGAGTCAGTCTGAACTTGAACCTGCAGGCTGTCGCGTGCAGAGTTAAGATTCGGACTGGCTATGTTGCCATCTGTTCACTATACTGTCCTCCGGGCGGGCTCATTGACGATGGTGAGCTTGAGGAGCTATTTAACCAACTGCCAGGAAAGAAAATGATCCTCGGCGACCTCAATGCTCACCATTTGCGGTGGGGCAGTGTCCGGAGTGACGGAAGGGGAGAGCAGGTGGCTGCAGCTATCCTCAACTCCAACTTGTCTCTTCTGAATGACGGTAGTGCGACTCGAGTGGACGAACGATTTGGCACAGCGTCGGCTATAGATCTTTCTATAGTTGACGCTGCCTTGCTATTAGATTGTAAATTTTCTACATACGACGACTCTCTGGGTAGTGACCATTTTCCGATCTGCATTTCTTATGAGTGTGGCGCCCCGACGGCTACTCCCGAGGTGCGCTACAACCTTAGGAAGGCAGACTGGGGGGCATACTCAGAAGCCGTTCGTATAGACACCATTGGACAAGACATCAACACCAAAATTACACACATACAACAAGCTATAATACACGCTGCAGATTTAACAATTCCTAAGACTTCTGCAAAAACCCACAGGCCTGGAGTTCCATGGTGGACACCAGACTGCCGACGAGTTGTCTGTGAGCGAAATAGGAGTTGCCGTTTATTTAATAGAATTCCATCACTTGTAAACTTAATTGAGTATAAAAAAGCTAGAGCCAAAGCTAGGAGAGTTCTCAGGGAGTGTAAGAGAGAGTCTTGGCGGGCGTTCGTCTCCACTATTAACAAGGATACCCCTTCCTCTGAGGTATGGTCCGCTATAAACCGGGTCAGATCCAAAGGAGGAAGGAGTTTTATCCCACAGGTGAGTAGTGGAGGGCGGATTCTCGACGATCCCCAGGCCATTGCCAACACCCTAGGCCAGAAGTTTGCAGATGCCAGTAGCTCCACCAATCATGATCCACGCTTCGGCGTGTTCCGTGATCGTGCCGAGCTCTTGCATCTCGACTTCGAGAACGGGGACGAACAGGGCTACAATCGAGCATTTTCCCCAGAGGAACTTTCCTTTGCTATTAATAAGGGCAAGGGCTCTACTCCTGGACCTGACGGTATACGATACGAGATGATTAAGCACCTTGACCAGGGAAACCTGGACAAATTGCTAGAAGTGTACAATGAGATCTGGACGTCCAGAACGTTTCCAAACTCATGGCACTTTGCCCATGTCGTACCGATCCCGAAGAGGGACAAATGCCCGAATAACACCAACTCATTCCGTCCGATTTCGCTCACAAACTGTCTGTGTAAGGTCATGGAACGTATGATAAAGCGTAGACTAATGTATTTTTTGGAAAGTAACAACTAATTGAATGATCGACAGTGTGGTTTCCGCCAAGGTAGAAGCACACTAGATCATTTAATAAGTCTTGAAACTGACATCTCAAAAGCTCTTTGCAGTAAAGAAATATTAATTGCAGTATTTTTAGACATAGAAAAAGCTTTCGACATGACATGGCGGACTGGCCTCATGATGAAGCTCCACGCCATGGGTCGGAGAGGTAATTTGCCAATGTTCATTAGTAATTTTTTGCTAGACCGGACTTTTTCCGTCAAATTAAAAGGAAACGTAAAATCAGACATATTTGCCTTAGAAAATGGACTTCCACAAGGTAGCGTTTTGGGCCCGATTTTATTTCTTGTAATTATTAATGATTTCCTATCACCAGCCCCCAGCTTGAGTGACCTCAAATTCTCCTTGTTTGCTGACGATTGCGCAATCTGGCGCTCCTCTCGAGTTGAGAGGCTATCTGCACAAAGGGTGCAAGCCGGCCTAAAAGCCGCGGAACAGTGGGCAATACAATGGGGATTTAGGTTTTCAGTTGAGAAGACAGTAGGAGTAGTCTTCACTAAGAAACGTAACATTAGAAATCCAGTATTAAAATTAAATGATACTCCTATTAAATTTCAGACTTCAGTAAAATTTCTTGGTGTTCATTTTGACCGGAAATTAACGTGGAAAAACCACATTAACGAACTTGAAAGTAAATGTCTTAAAGTCACAAACATCCTGAAAGTTTTATCAGGTACTACATGGGGAGCCGATAGGAAATCTTTATTAATGGTGTATAAGACCCTGATCAGATCAAAACTTGATTATGGATACCAGTTGTATGCTTCGGCATGCGACACCACACTCGCAAGGCTAACCAGAATACAGAACCGATGCCTTCGTCTATGTCTGGGTGCCTACAGGTGTACACGTGTAGGTAAACTAGAGGTTGAGGCCCACGTCCCTCCACTTCACATCAGGAGGGACATGTTGACGCTAAAGTACGGGTTGAGTGCGGCTGGGAAGCGCGGCACAGGCCACCCAGGTTGGTGTGTTGTTGCCAACTTCCGTTTCCTGCAGCTGCGTAGGTCCCCGTCCTCGGTTGTCCGCCTCCAGACCTTGTGCCAGGGTGCTGGTATCCATTTCGAAGATGTTGATAGATACGTTCCACCGTTGTGTCCGCCATGGGAGAACCCCAACCTCCATGTGGAAACATCGTGGCTTCCGGGAGCAAAGAATGACTTTCATCCTGAGCTCCTGAGGCAACTTTTCTATCAATTTCTTGAAGGATTCAGCGCCTATACTCACGTGTACACCGACGGGTCCAAGACTGACGACAACGTTGGAGCCGGTATCTGGAGCAGAGACGAGGAGTGGAGCTCCCGCCTGCCGCGGCATGCAACTGTTTTCTCTGCAGAAATGTTCGCAGTTAGTAAAGCCATTGACATTGCAATAACAAGCAATGTCAGTGATGTTGCTGTCATTTCAGATTCCATGTCAGCTCTTAAAGCAATTGAAGGTGGTGATACTACCAGCAATGAAATACAGGGCAACATTATTAATAAATTACATGAGTGTGCCAAGAATATTGTGCTGGTGTGGGTGCCTGGGCATTGTAACATTTGGGGCAATGAACAGGCAGACAGATTAGCAAGAGCGACTGTGGGTCTCGGGGAGACAACTAATGTGCCCTGGGAGACTCAGTCGTGTCTCTCCTTGGGGAAGACATATACATTTGAAAAGTGGCAACATGATTGGACTAGGCTAAATCTCCACAACACCTGGAAGCCTAACATAGGTAACTGGCCCTCAGCATACAGGAAGAATAGGAGGGAAGAGGTCGTTCTCGCCAGACTTAGGCTGAACTGTACCTATCTGACCCACCTAGGGGCCTACCTTGACCAGTCCTTTCCACCCATCTGTTCCACTTGCAACCAAACTCTCTCCATCAAACATATTCTGACTGAGTGCAGCCAGTACGAACCAGAGCGCCGGCAGCTGGTTATCCTAGCTGCCGAGCAAGGCTTCGTGCTGACTGTACCCAACCTATTGTAAGATGATGTCACCATCAGTGACGCTGTAATAACCTTCCTCAAGGAGACCCATCTTATCGGCATGCTATGATTGACACACGCATGAACTCTTTTTATATCTATTATAAGTATGCAACCATGCCTAAAGAAAATAAAAATGAATAAAACAAAATTAAAACATACAACATGAGAAACACATCACAAACCTTATCATTACATACAACACTCACATCTATCAAGTTAAACTGACACCCACCAACACATATTCAAACAAAAAGACACGGGCTACAAAAGACAAAATAAAAAAAAAATTAAAAAAAAAAAAAAATCACAGAGAAACTAGTCACCTGACAAGCCATTTCATCTGGTCTGTCACTAACTCACCATCATATCACTCATTCATACCATAATTCATCCCAATAAAACAACAAGAAGAAACAAGTAACAAAATACCAAGAGCAAGAAGAACACAAGAATAACAAGAAAAGAAGAAACAAGAACATCAGATTAGTTGTAGCAAGAAAGAAGACCAAGATTAAAAGAAGAAAGAAAACATCAGCTCCGGCCGAAATAGCCTAATGGCGAAGAGGCCAGAAATCCTTAACAACTTTGAACTTTGAACCCATATACACTTGAGACCTGAACCTCGGCGAGGTAGGTTCTCCCGGCTCCCCGCTCCTTCCCCCCGAGGTACCGCGTGACCATGATCATGATCACCCTAGCCCAGGCGAGGGTTGTGAGACTGATTCCGGTCGAGCACCCTTCGCGCAAGAAACTCAATCTTCTTGTTATAAAAGATTTTTTTGACCACATCGGACTAAAGGGGGTGACAGGGGTCGTCCGGAGTAGCGGTGGTACCCTTGTCATCACGTTCGAGGAATGGGGGCAGGCCCACAAATTACCCTACCGAACGATTATCAATGGAGTCGACGTCATGTTTGACGCCTTACTTCAGGATAACTTAGTTTTGGGAGTCATTTCCCACTCTGAAATTGAGTATCTCGAAAGAGACGAACTTGCCGAGCTGATTGGAGATCAGCTCTCAGTACTTAGGAAGCTGACCAGCACAACTGCCCTGGTTGGTTTTCCTAGGAAACTTCCTAGCTCCGTTATACTGGGTTGGGAGAAAATCCCAGTAAAACCTCAACAGCAAAAACCCACTCGCTGCTACAATTGCCAGAAATATGGCCATCTGGCGAGGAAGTGTCATGCTCGCGAGGTGTGCTCTAGCTGCGGGGCACCCGGCCACACCGACGCTGACTGCCAGGCGGCCGTTAAGAAGTGCGCGGCTTGTGGTGGCCCTCACTCCTCCTCCGACCGGCTTTGTCCCAAGTGGAGGGAGGAGTGCAGGGTGGCCAGGCTGCGGGCGAAAGAAAAATTGACTTACAGGGAGGCTCTCCTTGTAGTCAAAAAACAAGAAAAGAAAAAACAAGAAAAGAACAAACAAGACAAAAACAACCACGACATGAACAACCGAGAACCCGATATCCCTACAGAAGACCAGAAAAAAGAAGACCAGAAAGAAGAAGATCAAAAAGAAGACGAAGAACAAGATCAAAAAGAAGACGAAGAACAAGAAGAAGAATGGAAAGTAAAAACTAAAAGAAGAACAAAGAAAAAAAAGAAGTCCAACCAATCAGCTTCGGCCGAAATAGCCTAACGGCGAAGAGGCCAGAAATCCCAAACAACTTGAACTTGAACCCATATACACTTGAGAACTGAACCTCGGCGAGGTAGGTTCTCCCGGCTCCCCGATCCTTCCCCCCGAGGTACCGCGTGACCATGTTCACTTTTGACCAGGCGAAGGTCGTTAGACTGATTCCGGTCAGAAACCCTTCGCGCAAGGAACTCAATCTCCTTGTTATGAGAAAATTTTTTGACCTCTTCGGTAACACGGGGGTGACAGGGGTCGTCCGGAGTAGCAGCGGTACCCTTATCGTCACCTTCGCCGAGTGGGGACAGGCTCGGCAATTAGAAAACGTTAGAACCCTCAATAGAATCAGCATCTTACCTCAAGCCTGCCCTCAGGATAACCTCGTGTTAGGAGTCATTTCCCACAAAGAAATTGAACATCTCGACAAAGAAGAGCTTGCTGAGCTGATCGGAGATCAGCTCACAATCCTTAGGAAGTTGACCAGCACAACTGCCCTTGTTGGTCTTCCTAGGGAACTTCCTAGTTCCGTTTTACTGGGTTGGGAGAAAATCCCAGTAAAACCATACGAGCAAAGACCCACTCGTTGTTACAAGTGCCAGAAGTATGGCCATCTGGCGAAGAAGTGTCGTGCTCGCGAGGTGTGCTCAAGCTGCGGGGCACCCGGCCACACCGACGCTGACTGCCAGGCGGCCGTTAAGAAGTGCGCGGCTTGTGGTGGCCCTCACTCCTCCTCCGATCGGCATTGTCCCAAGTGGAGGGAGGAGTGCAGGGTGGCCAGGCTGCGGGCTAAGGAAAAATTGACTTACAAGGAGGCTCTCCTTGCAGTCAAGAATCTAGAAAAAAACAAGCAAGACCAAAACAAACAAGAAAAGAACAAACAAGACAAAAACAATCAAGAACCTGATAACGTAGAAGACCAGAAAGAAGAAGAAGACGAAGAACAAGAAGAAGAAATGAACAACCAAGACAAGAATAAACCAAAAAAACCCGAAGACGAAGAACAAGAAGAAGAATGGAAAGTAAAAACTAAAAGAAGAACCAACAAAAAAAGGAAGTGCAACCAATCAGCTTCGGCCGAAATAGCCTAACGGCGAAGAGGCCAGTAATCCCAAACAACTTGAACCCATATATATAATACTTCTGTCGATGAGACAGGGGGCATTACATAGTGAAGTGATAGATATATTTATATATGGACCCTCTTCCAAAAATTTTGGGTATCAAACAGGAAATTAGTGACTCAGACTCTGATAGTCATTCATCTAATAATTCACAGGAACTAGTGGCAACTGAGAGGGAGGAAGAATTACCACTGTTACGAGCTGGGGATTTAGAATATACTTAAAAGTCTACCCAGATCCCAACAAGCAACAACAAAAAAAAAACAAAGACAATCGGACTATAAAAGGGTAGACAAAGGATGGGAGTTTTTGTTGTGTATAATAAAGTACCATAAATTCCTTAACAAAATATTCAGCTTTCTATAATTTACCCTTAACCATACTTAACCTAAACATTAATAGTATATACATATTTATACAACATACAATAATTTGAAGCAAGGTGGAGGTGGGGGAGGCAATACAAGATTACAAATACTTAAGTGCGGAGCTGAGATGGCTGCCGAGTAAGGCTGAGTATTGTAGAAGACGGTAGGTAGTCACTGAGCCGTAGGTTTCCAGGATAGGTGATCCTGTGGTCACTTCCCAGAGTGAACTGCCCTCTCATCGAACTGGAGCTTATGAAGAAGACTTGGAGGAGGTGACGCAACAACCAGGATATGGAGAAGGGAAACCCAGGAGTGGTAACTAAGAGTAGTCATACTCGGGTTTCGTCCCTAGATGGCGTTGCTCGTAGTGCTGGGTAGGTAGATCAGGACAATAGATGGCGTGGTTCGTAGTGCTGGGTAGGTAGATCATGACAATTGGTGGCGGGGTTCGTAACACCACAAATTAGCCAAATAGAGTTAACACCTACCGAATCTTTAGCTTGTTGTGAAAATTTCATAGATTCTCAGTTTGAGGATTGACACAGAAGACAATTAAGGTCAGGTAACATTTACCCTTTGCCTTCACCTGTTACTAACGCTAGTGCTTTAACTAACACAACAAAAATGGTAACAGGAGGTTCTAATAACCCACAGACTGCATCAATCTGTCAAACGGTAAAGGTACTTCCAAATAACATTAAGGTACAAGAGTTTACTGCCGAGGATCCAGATTTTAATAGTGTTGCACTTTTGCGTAAATGCAAAGATGTAATGAGAAATAACGATGTCACTAATGACATAGATAAAATTTCATACGTCAGAAGCCTTATCAAAACCGGTAGACGGGCAGCTAAAGGTATCTATGCTTCAGGCATTGATGAAGAAACGGATGATTATCAAACGTCTAGGAAACAATTAATTTCTTTTTTTGGGTCAGGCTCCAAAGGAGGTCCAATTACTTGGATTTTTAAGATGGCAAAGCAGACAGGTGACACTCTGCTCGCACATTAAGCATAAGACGCCCAGATTTGTGCGGGACTCACTAAGATACACCTCAAATCTTACATGGATTTTTCAGAATGGTTCGATAAAATTACAACTTGTCTAAAGAATATTTCTACAGGATTATTGAATTCCTTCAGTTTATTTTGTTATTAAAAGAACCCTTACGCACGGAAGCCCAAAAGAAAGAGTTTAAAAAGGGATTAACTTGTAGAATTCGTAGAAGAAATTGCGGAACCCAAGAAAAATATTCCTAGGGCTATGTCAGTGGCACCAGTCACCAGCTTCAAGGAGCAACCACAGTCTGTCACGGGAACCAAACCCGAAAAGATACCTTTTTGCAAAGTTTGCAAACGTAAGGGACATGCCACATAAATATGCTGGTTTGCAGGACAAGCAGTTAACTACCCAACCATCCAGAGGCAAGATCGAAGAAAAGAATCCTTGCAGGACTTTAAATTTTCAGAGTCCTGCTAAACCAAAAATTCCAAACGGACATTGCACAGGAAATAAAATGTCTCCAAACACTAAAGGCACTCCGAATAAATAGTGTATAGTACATCAGTCTCCATTCCACCACACAGAAGATTGTAGAAATATACAGCGTATGAGGCAAGAAATTGAAAATCGATGGGAGACAGGTACACAGCCTTCGGGGAAAGAGGTGCGCGTCCAGCAACACGATCTAGGATAGAGTCAACAGTTCAAGAAAACAACGCTTCCATCACCGACTCACCAATCGCTGCGTTGAACAAAGTGGAAGTGTTGACTGTACCAGCGAGGATAGGTAACAATTAGTTATCCTTAGATATAGATACGGGGGCCTGTGTCAATGTTATCTCATTAAAGTCGTGCAATGAACTCCAGCAGCGAAATCCTTCAAATAAGTGGCCAATAAGACCTACAGACATTCGTCTGTCCGGTGTGTCAGGAATCCAGTTAGACATAGCGCGGGTGATAACACTGCCAATCCGTTTTTCTAGGTCCAGTAAAGCGTTTCTGGCGGATTTCTACACAGTCAAGGCATTTTCTTTGCCAGCAGACGGGTAACTTGGTCTCAACACTCTAAGGCAGAATAACATTAACGTTCAGTCATGAGATGAAAGAATCACGCATAATTGTAAAACATTTCACGCAATACAAACTTCACATTCAATGCTTACTACCGGTGTTCATGTAATAGCTGCCTCGACAGGCACGGGGGAGTCTTTGGCACAGAATCAATTAGTTAGGGAGTCATTCCCTGAAACTACACCTAGTAGCCCAAAGGACATTTCTGATAAAGCGGCCAGAACGGGACTCTAACGCCTGCTGTGTTAACTGGTGTACAACGGTTACATAGCCAGGAACTAACTAGAGTAACAGTACATTTGCCAAATATGAGTGACGGAACAAATGTTGTGTGTCTGAGTGAAAGTTCATGAGTGAAAGATTTGTCACTTGAGTCTACCTTAAGCACTGTTAGATTAGGTAGTCTCACAGATGTCCTCGTTCTCAATAGAACTGGGGGACCCATAACCTTAAGAAAGGGATGTTCTTTAGGTAATTTCCTTGTTTACGACAAAGCGGTTGTCGAAGAGCCAATAGAATTGCAGATAAAGTAGCGTTAATCGATTATCCTCATGGCACAAGTGATCTTTTAGAATTACTAGCCAAGTTCAAGGAAATCACAGCATTACCTGGAGAACCCCTAAGTAAAACAACGTTGACAAACCATCATATTCCACTCAAGCCGGACACAAACCAAATCTACATCACAGCTTACAGGATATCTCACAGCAGAAGGGCGGTAGTCCAGCAGACAGTACAAGACATGGTGGACCAAAATATAAACCAACCTTCCTCATCACCATGGCAATCACATTTATTTTTAGTTCTCAAGAAAGATGGAGGATGGAAACCAGTCATAGATTTTCGACGAGTCAACCAGGTAACTGTACCAGACAGGTTCCAAATGCCTGTAGTAAATAACCTACTACAGTCACAAGGAAAAGACAATGTAGTCTACAGTAACTAAGATTTACTTAGCGGGTACTGGCAAATTCCTTTACATGAGGGCTCCCGCGAGATAACTGCGTCCAGTATGTCTATGGGACATTTCAAATTCTTACGAATGCCATTTGGCCTAAGAAATGCGCCGCTAACATTCCAAAGAATGATAAACACCTTGTGTGCTGGAATGATAGGTAACACAGTTTATGCCTATCTAGATGATCTTATCATAGTAAGCAAAGATTTACAAAGCCATTTAAAGAAACTACGAAAAGTTTTCACAAAGCTCCATCTAGCTGGATTGAAAGTGAAAGTTTCCAAATGTGAATTTTCCAAATCCAAATTTCATTTTCTAGGACACGTAGTCGATGGCAATAGTATACACACAGAAGATTGCAAGGTAAAGGCGGTGAAGCAATTCCCTTGTCCCAAGAATGTAGATGAAATTCGTAGTTTCCTAGGATTATCAGGATACTACCGTTCTTTCATGGAAGGTTATGCCAAGCTGGTGCATCACCATTCACTAAACTCCTCAAAAAGGATGGGGAGTTTACATGGAATAATAAACAGGAGGAAAGTTTTAATGCCCTCATGAGCGCCTTAACGAAAGCTGCAGTGTTAGCCTTTCCGGAAAACACAAAACCATTTACTATGTGTACTGATGCCTCAGGCCTAGCTTTAGGGGCAGTGCTCATGCAAACTGATCATCGAGGAAAATGGCGGGTAACACATACGCCAGTCGCACCCTCAACGATGCAGAAACACGTTATTCAGCGTCTCACTTAGAAGCATTAGCTGTAGTGTGGGCTCTTAAGCATTTGCAGGACCTCATTTTGAGATATCCGATCACAGTCCACACAGATCATGTAGCCGTGACAGAACTATTGAATGGGAATAACTTATCAAGGCGATTATCATTCTGGTATCTAACCATACAGGAGTTCGCACCCGACTTCAAGTATTTGCCGGGCCGTGCGAACGTGGTAACTGATTCACTATCTAGACACAGAGCTCCTGTCATGCCACTACCTACGCTTACCCTGTCACAGTTACAGGATCCACTGTGGTCCAAGATTATATAAGCCTTAGCATCGGGAGATGAGCTAAATTTGATCAAATTACTTCTACCAATCTCACAGTTTGAGCTGCTGCACGACGTACTATAACGCTCAGGGAAAACACAACAAGAGTCAATCTCTCAAATTGTTATTCCGACATCATTAAAGGAATACATCCTCACCCTCTTCCATGATGCACCCTAAGCTGGGCATCTAGGGCGAGACAAATGTCTAACAGAAATTAGACAAAAATATTTTTGGAAAACTGTATCCATGGGATCCAGTTGCGATCGATTTATTGCAGCTACGAAAAAGCCATCAAGGCTCTAGTTACGTCCTTGTCTTTGTTGACCACTTCTCTAGAATTGTGGTACTAGCACCATTGCAGAACAAGTCGGCCAAATTAGTGGCTCATGCATTAGTCACACTGTCCTTTTTCTACACCTAGAGTGATAGTCTCGGATAACGGGCAGAATTTAAGAATCAACTCTTAGCTGCAATATGTCAACAATATGACATCACACAAACCTACACCACCGTCTACCATCCATCTTCAAATGGGTTGGTCGAGCGTACAAATATAAAAATTCTTGAGTTTCTCCGACATGTGGTGAATCCAATGCATAGTTCATTGGAGGACTGGCTTCCACAGGTTGCAGTGTCCATCAAAGGATCTATAAATAGCATTACAGGCAAATCGCCATACTACATACATTACGGTACCGTTAAACAATTACCGTATGGTCTACTAGCAGGAACTCCAGAACCCCTTTACAACATGGATGACTATGCCAAGAAGCACATCAGTGTTTTCACAAGCATCCATGGGAAAGTACGAAAACACTTAGCAGTCTCACGAGCTGAAATGATCTGCAAGCAAAATAAAAAAGCTAAGCCTATAAACTTAGATATAGGAGACAAAGTAATGATAAAAGCGCCGGAACGCTCATCAAAACTCTCGCCTAAATTCACAGGTCCGAACGTGATTAGAGCAAAAGAACATAGAAACAAATTCCAAGTAGTTGAGCCAAGGACAAATGTCACAAATATAGAAGATGTAGATATTTTTAAAAAAATCAGCAGAGACTTAGTAGGGACTCCTAATGTAAATCAAATACATAATACTTCTACGACAACAGATTCTCAACAAAATATTAATACAAACAATACATATCGTCAAAAACTACGATCAACGAACAAAAAACGTTAATTACTCCTGTTGGTCTGGAGTGCGGTGACAACAGCCGCATCCCCAGCAGTCGTTGTCAAACCCGGAGCTTTAGTTGTTCCACCAGGCAAAGTACTGGTAGTACAAGACGTTGTAACTGTCAAGTACGAGCTCCATGACTTAATGCGCATTCCGTGCATATGAGGTCAATAGCTGTCCACATTGAAACAGCTTTGCAAACTCTGCAAAATCTCGAAAAACAATCTACAATCTTTACAACGCTCCGTCAAACCATGTCTCTTCAAAACGACGGAAAGCTCCCTATATCTCCTGAAGACATCGGGAATAATATACATTCTCAGCGGCATCAAAAAAGCAATCTGTTTAGCTTTGTAGGGTTAATAAGTAACACCTTGTTTGGTACTACAACCACCGTAGATATAGCTAAACTCGGGAATAAAATGAATGCAGTTTCAGAAGGGGCTAAGAAACACAATAGAGCTATTGAACAGTCCTACAAGGCAATACAAACTCTTACCTCTCACCTGAATGCTATTGTAGACGAAACTAATCAACTAACACGCATTGTCTAGGGATTCACACTGTCAGAATCTACACTGGAATAGTTACTTTGCTTCACAGAACATAATTACCTGTATATGCATACAGAATAGGCCTAGGTACAAGCTTTCATAGATACCAACAATTCGCTCATAGCTGATCTCGTAAATGCAGGGCTAGGTCGTGTTGATACACAGTTGTTGTCAGTTGGTCAACTAATTGCCGCTTTGCATATAACTGAAACTAAATATCATCTAACTCCTATCTTTCAGGAGCATGAAGTGAGCATGAAGTTGAATTTATTACCCCTGAATAGAGGACACCTTAACACATAAGGAAATACTAATACACATTCCACTAAAATCGCACCAAAATTTTGATGCATGGCATTTGGAACCATTTCCAATGAAAGCGAATGGTGGATTTTTAATTCTGAACAAACACTCTGGACTAATAGTAGTATTAGAAGATTTTTCATTAGTTGCTGTGACTAAGCATGAAGTCCTAAATCATTGTAAGTCAACATATTTACACTTACAAAAACAGTATGTCCTGCATTTGCTTTCGCTTTTCTACGGGCTGCAGAACCTACATGTGAATTAGCTGTAGTACAGACTAATGCCTCTACAGCTCTACAGCCATGTGAATACACTTCAATACCACATAGGTTAGTGTTTCACGCACATGTCAATAATGTGCAATATTTCTATTATCCAAATCAAACCAGTGTGATACTTATATGTCAGGATGTAGGCAAACATTTAGTAGTAGAAAGTTGTCATATAGCACCAAAGTATTGTAAAATTAGCAGTAATGCAATCACAACCTTTGACTACTCGCCATAATCTTGCATTTGTCACAAACATTACTTCTGAACTGGTTTCCATACCATTTTCCCCAAATATAAATTCAGTAGTCTTCATATTATATCTGATAAGCTTAAACTTCTATCTTACAGGATTCTCTTCCTTTGTATTTATCTTCTGTATATGTTCTGGGTACCAAGTTCTATCTAAAGGAGAGAACACAAACACCTGTAGAGTTTTCGTAGGTTCTATTTACTGGACAAACAGAGATACACAAGGGAGGTGGCACTCCTTACTCTGTCTGGATGTCAACTAGCCTTTCAGGGGACATGTGGCAAGTGATACATTAGCAGCTTCCATATGTCGCCAGGCACATTAATTAAGTGTGTGGGACATGGTAAATACATTGCCACACGCTGCTAGCTAGGCTGAATAAATAATGTATATAAATGGAGCACATACATAATATACATACAGCATACATAATATACATACATCTTCCAGTATAGTCCTACCTGGTTTACTTGTACCTACCATCATATTTATCATTCCTTGATTGTTATGATTATTTGTTACAGAGAGATTTCTTCTTGATTCACAATAGTTTCTACGAAATCTTTTCGGAAGGAATTGCAAAAGCATGTGCAAGAGAAAAAAGTTTAGCTAAAGCACACTTTATTGGAACAAGGTTAGGTACACCTAGGTTTTAAACCATGGGGTTTTGGTTGTAGGTAGCCAAGCAGTGTAGCAGCACCATTTGTATTATATAAATATTCACCCAAATGGATAACACCAAAATTATTCACTAAGATATTCATCAATGACTGTAATTATTCACTAAGTTATTCAACTATGACTCAGTAGTGTTTTTTTTTTTTGGGGGGGGGGGGGGCACCCCCTACATCCTAGTGTAAGGTGAAGCAAAGAAGCGTTTACAGCACCCAACAGGGAAGCATGCTAAGTTCATGCAGGCCTTTATGTCTCATGAGTTAAGGGCATAGAAGCCTGAAGAGTCAAGGGCGTAGAAGCCTGAGGAGTCAATGGTTTATGTCTAAACAAGTTTTTGGAAGCTCCAACAACTTGTCCCTGAATAGGAATTCGCAACTTTCGATTTACAGCAGGTACCTACATTGTTGTTAGGTGAACAGGGACCATAGGAGGCTGGGAAGTGTGTTCGAACAACTTTCCACTGGCCCGGGAATCGAACCCGTGACATCTCGCTTGCGAGGCAAGAGCAGTACCGTTCTACCAACCGGCGTTTCATGTCATACATGCTGAGTCTATAAATTCATCAGAGGATGAGGGAGGGCAAGTTTCGTTAGCAAATACCTCGCCTGCTCCTGTTTGACTCTCACGCTCTGTGCGAGAGAGGAGGGCAGATTCTTACCACGCACTAAAGTGTGAACACCTCACTTTAGTGTACTCATATATAAGTGCACTCAAGACATTTATCTGGAGAGCATTCAAAATACAATCTCTCCCGAATTCAGAGCCTGTCTATTTAGTTTTGTAAAAATAAAGAAACTCCAAATTAAGTGTGTACATCAGTAGGGTGTGTCATACGGAGGCGAATTTTTTTTGTTTGAGTTTGAAAAATCGGCCCATGGTATTAATGATGTAGTTCTATGTGCAGAATCATGTGATATCTTCAGATTTGAAAAGTTTTCATTTTTTGCTTGGTAAATTTTAACTTGAAATCTTATGAAAATTCAGTATTCCCACCCTTTTACCAACACCACTAAATAGCTTATTTAAAGTAAAGTAAATGTATCAGGTTAATTTATTAGGATGAAAATGATCCAGAATAGTGAAACGAATGATCTTGACACATTTATTAAATTTAATATTCCTTTAGAAAACAAAATCATCAAATACAAAAACCGGTTTTACTACTACGACCCGGTGTTGCTGCACACTATAGAGAACATGTCTTTCTTGCTTCTGTTTCTACTCATCACCTCCCTGCTGACCACCTGAGCTCGGATGTAGCCTTCCCTCCTCTCCTGGCTGTACACGTGACTGCTGGCCTCGCTCACTTGCTGTACACAACGCTCTATACTCTGGGTGTGCGAGGGCCAGGCAGGGACATGCATGGGGCTGTCCAGGAAAGCTCTGACTTGAACATTGGTGAGGCTGCAGGTAAGAGGGGGCTCACTGCCAGCCTGGATGTTATCCAGATCTATGAGATCAGTGAGGGTCTTGGCACCTAGATTGACTTCAGGAGTCTTCCTGACCCTGAAGGAATCGTCACCAACTGATTCGTCAAGCCCAGATCCTCTCATAAGTCTCATATCCAAGATCTTTTTGACTGCCACTCTTCTCTCCACCTCATCCTTACTGCAGAGCATTGTCTGCAGAACTGCCTCGGGATGAGCATACCAGGAAGATCTCCTCACAGTCTGCTCCACAATCTGAACAACCTTCCTTGGCTGACTCCTCAGGAGCTCAAGCTGGAAGAGAACATGCCTCGGACCTTCGGAGAACGATGACTTGACCTTGGTGTTGAACCAATTTGGCAAGTAGACACTCACGATGAATTGGACAATAAGTCTCAGGTTGTGAAGCTGGTTCCCTTTCAGTTTATGATGAGCGACCCAAATTCTGCAGAACCTGAGAGCCGTTGTGAGCCACCTAGAATGTGAGACTGGACCTATCTGCAGGTAAGCAAGTCTATCAGGCATGACCCTAGTTTTGATGGCACTGCAAATCATGTAACCATAGTACTGGTCAGTACTCAGGTCGTCAATGACAGTATGTGCAAGCTCAACGAGTGGAGGGCCAACTGTGATTTTTTCAAAGCTCGGATTTATTTCTAACTCAGTTGCAGAGTCCAGCATCTTGCCAAGAGGACCAGACCATCTGTTGTTTGAAAGAGTCTTGCCATCCAGCTCCTGGATCAGATGTCTGAGTGGCAACTCGTTGGTGTGGAGGTCACAAACAATCCAGACCAGCTTCCTCCCAATCTTCCGCTCTATCCACTGTATGACCTCCCCTTGCCACCCTGTGTTCGCGTTGGTGCTGTCCCCTCCAATGGCCTGCAGGGTCTGGTCTACGTTCCTCTCTCTGAGCCAGTTCACAATGTTATCTGCCACTATCTCAGCTGGTTTCCTGATGTCATCTTTCTCTGGAGTGAAATGCCACAAATACTTCCCTCCTGGTTCACTGCAGCAGGAGTAGTGTTCCTCCTTCACCATGGCAGGGAACAACTTGTCAGAATCTCCAACTTTCATGAACACTTTAGTGTCATCCCTTCTCCCATCAAAGAACAAACAATTGATTCCATTTTCTCTTATCCCCTTATCAAACTCCTCTTCTAGGTTACTGACAAGTTTCTCCTGAGCTCTCCTTACTTTGTTATGATCTATCACCAGGTGAACATCATCAGGTGTTATCAAACCACCGTCAATCCAGGCAGCTGTTGCTATCTCTGCAGTTTCTCTGAGACCAGTGTGGTGTCGCATGCTGGCCAGAGCTATGCTCGGGATATCTTTCCTATTTCGAATCTTATGCCTGGAAGGTTTGGGATAATTATTTTCTGGGTTTGGGACAAAGTCACCATTCTCCTGGTCAGCACTCGGATCAGCCATGGGGAAGTCATTATACTCTGAATCAGCTTGACTCCAATCATTGGCCTTTTTTACCTCACCCTGGGCCTTCTCAAGTCTCTTTTCCTCGGCAACTCTTCTCCTCTTCTGTCTCTCTGTGGCAGCCTCCTGTCTCTTGGACTCCGGAATATCTTGGCTAGAAATCATGAGAGCCCCTATACTGCCAGTCTTCTCTCTCTGTGCTTTGACAAATGCCAGTTCGATGACAGGAATCTTCAGTTCACGCTTGCAAATACAGGAGATGTGGGCCTCGGATTTACATTCACGATCGCATCCAAACTCAGGACAGAGAACAATTGGGCACTTGCAAGTAATTATGTCAAATAACTGGTCCAGTTGCTTGGCAAAGCTGTCCTTAACTGCAAGTTTTCCTCTCCCAAGAGAGATATCTCTTGCCTTTTCCCAACTGGCTAGCAGTCTCTCACTAATCTTCTTCTGACTTGTTATGACTGGAGGCTTGAACTGAGCGTTAGCCAGAGTGTACTGTGCCAAGACAGCTTTGGTCATATCACTGGCAATGTCTTTGTTTGTGTAAGTTCTTTGGTTTTTTTCACTGATTTGCCTGATTAAAATACCGTATCTCAAAGCATCTCTCAATGTAGGCAACTCCGACTTCAGGAGCTCTCTCCAAGACCCAAGATAGTGACTGAGATGGCTAGATTTTTGGTTCCTCGTCCTGACACAAGCAGCCATCGCAAATATTATCAACTTATAAATGCATCAGAATCTGAAACAGAAAAAAATATTGTTAGTTGGGTTGTTAAAGAATGAAATCAGAAAGCAATGTTCACTATTTAATTGCAATGCACTAATGCAGCTGTACGTTAGATTTTCGATAAATTTCACGCTAAAATTTACCTAGCAAAATGTTGCAAATTATTGAAACTGAAATTATTTTCTGTTTATATACACTAAAATCTACCAAAAAAGTGATGGGCCATTAGTTTTAGCTGATCTTCCCTCCTATGACACACCCTACTGCTACACTGAACATCGGATTGTCAGGGCCAAGCTAACATTCCAATTTGCCCCAAAACGGCGAAAGTAGCAAGCCTCCAAAAGAAGTTTTAATACTAACCGTGTGGAGAATCCAGAGGTAGCACATGCTTTCAGAGAGCACCTCGAACATGGGCTGATAAACAGCCCGACAACAAACAACCCAAAGCCCAGTACCGAATGGGATATTCCTGATACTGTCATGACAAAAACCTGCATAGAGACCCTCGGCCAGATTGAAAGAATACACCAGGACTAGATTGATGAAAATGACCCGGCAATCAATCTACTCGTCAATAATTAAACGTGCTGCTTGAACTAACTGGCAGAACATCCCTCAGTCTGGGACCAATGTGATACCTTCCTGCAAGAATAAAGAGACGTCCCAGCGGGAACTTCGCAATCTAAAGAACGACTGGTTTAAAAATAAAGCACATGAAACACAAGAAATTGCAGATCAGCGCAAGATATGTGAATTCTTCAATTCCACAAAAAAGAAAATTATGGGCCAATCACTCGTGGCGCAGCTCCCCCTCCCCTCATCCGACGGTAAGTCGAAACACCGAAGCGGATGTCCTGACGACCCAGCAGGTCCCTCAGCATCCAGAGCTGAACCAACTCAGCTATTCTCCATCCTTGGATGAGGTAGCTACTGCAATCAAAGAGATGAAAAACAACAAAGCCTTAGGGCTTGAAGGAATTCCAGCCGACCTGCATACAGCAGGAGGACTTCTGCTTATCAGCCGTCTCCACTCTCTCCTGGAAAATATATGGGAAAAGGAGGAAATACCCCAAGGTCTTAAAGACGCCTTCATCGTCAATATTTATAAGAACGAGGGAAACTAGTCAGACTGTGGCAACTACTGGCAAGATTATCGCCCGAGTCCTCCTGAACAGAGTTTTTCCTGAGGAGGAAACCTTCCTACCAGAATCTCAATGTAACTTTAGACCATCACGTGGCACCACTGACATGATCTTTATTGCTCGTCAAATACAGGAAAAGTGAAGAGAACTGCATCTTGACCTAAATATAGCTTTCATCAACCTAACCAAGGCCGTCAACTCTGTCAACAGGGAAACCCTCTGTTGGACCCTCAGCCGTTTTGGCTGCCCACCAAATTTTATCTTCATATTGAGGGAAATCCACGATGGCATGAACGACAGCATCCTGTACAATGGCACCCAGTCTGAGTTCTCCCCATCCAAACGGAGATTAAAAAGTGTGTACTGGCACCAATTCTCTTTTTCATTTTCTTGGCTGCCTTCCTCACACGTGCCAGTACTAGCTTAGACTGACATCGAGTACCGGGTGAAGGGGAGTCTTTTCAACATAAGAAGAATCCAGGCAAGAACAAAGGTGTCGGCAGCTTCCATTACTGAACATCAGTATTAGGGTGTGTCAATTTTGTCAACATGTTAAAAATCAAATTTGGTAGTCAAAATATTGTGCCTCTTTATGTCTAAACTTGAGATTAGCAAACAAAAATGAATTGAAATAACCCTCACCTACATCAATTATACCTTAAAGTTTCAAATATCAGTATTTCAACAATTAATGAGACTTGATTAGAATTATTCACTTGATATTAACTAATCTCATGTAAGCATATGGATTATGGAGTATTTTATGGTTCTATAGCTTGTGTACAATATGCATGTCAGAACATGAACATGAACAGGCTCTCCGTGTGGGACAGTTTAATCCTTGTTTTGACTTGTACCAAGCGTGAGGATAAGGCGCCCGGCTCACTCTCCTTCTAGATATCATAGACGGTGGTTTGCTCTCATTGCACTTGCACCTACTCTACCAGACGAATTCTACATTTTAATTATTGTAAGTAGGGCATATTGATTGTCGCAGTTACTTATATCATTGTATAAAACATTATGTTCTAAGAAATTATTATGTTATTTCTGTTACAGCATTTTTGATAAACAAATTGATATTTTTTGAAACAACAATTGAATTATGAAACATTGAAATATTTTTCTATTTGTCAGATAGTGTGAAGATGTCAAAATTGAAGACAAGAAGTCAGTTGTCAACCCACTTGAGCCTGCTAGTTGGTAAAGGGAAGGAGCTTCCTGTATCAGAACTTCCAACAGTGAGAGACATGCTAAGATTAGGGTTACTCCTTCGAGAAAAAAATTGCAAAGGACAGAAGGAACTATACAGATAAAGAACTCATAAATGACATGATAGTCCCTCTTCTGCATCAATGGACAAAAGCTAATGCACTATTCAAACCACCTGTGATTAATCAGTGTCGAACTATTGAGCTAAAACTAACGAAATTATGGCACAAAGCAGTTGAAACATCACTTGGTAAAGGAAACTTGGCCAGGAAAAATGAATTTCTGCACACACTTGATACTCTGTTTGACATTTTGACCTGCAAGTGCTCCATACAATTATGTTCTGAATCCAACTGTTCTCACTCAGGTAAGAGAGAAAATAATTCCCACATTGATTGTGGTTGTCCTCGTGAAAAGAAGATCCCTGTTTTAGAGCTTGAATTTATAAAGGCACAGAGGACAAAGGCAGAAGGCCAAGGAAGTATGCAAATGGGTTCAATAGATTATTCAGAAACAAAGAAGCAGATTGCTAATGCCAAGAAGAGAGAACAAATCCGAGAGAGGGAACAAAAGAAGAAAATGAAGAGTGAAGAAGCCATCCAAAGAGAGGAAGAGCTGTGTCAAGATGTTTATCACTTCTTTGATAGTTCTTCTGATGAACAGGAAGCAACATCAGATGATAGTTCCAAAGAGCCATCTGAACCTTTACCAAAGAAAATGAAATACAACACAAGAAATATTTCAAACATTGCTTTAGCTAGTATTCGCCACCATGCTGGACTTCGTGAGGCTGCAGAAATTTCAACTGCCGCTTGGATAGATGCAGGCCTCATCAGCCGAGAGGATGTATCTTTGGTGATAGATCATAATAAAATTAGAAGAGCACAAGAAAAAATAATGAAGGAAATATCTGATCAGCATGAAAAAGATTTAAGCGAGGGAGGGCTCTCCTGTCTTTTGTTTGATGGAAGAATAGATGACACAAAAGTTTTGCTAGAAGTAGAGGGAGTGAACAGAAAGTTTCCAGGTGTCATCAAAGAAGAACACTACTCGGTCTGTTCTGAGCCTGGTGGTCGGTTTTTGTTTCACTTTGCTCCCGAAACTGAAGTAGAAGGGAAGAAACATGCAGAGGTCATTGCTGATCATATTTTATGTTGGGTTCAGGAGAGAGGACTTGGCAGTTCACTGCAGGCTGTTGGTGGAGATTCAACTGCAGTGAACACCGGATGGCAGGGGGGTGTAATGACGCATTTAGAGAAAAAACTAGGAAGAAGACTTGTTTGGATTGTATGTGATTTACATACAGGCGAGCTACCTCTTCGTCATCTCATCCAGGAACTTGATGGTCCTACAAAGAGCAACAACAAGTGGTCAGGTCCCCTTGGCATCATGCTGGACGAAGCAACACAACTAGAAATAAATACAACCTTTCCAAAGGTCGAAGTTGGCCCTCCCCTTCCGGCGTTGTCTGAAGGAGTCATCAAAGATCTCAGCACAGATCAATCCTATGCTTATCGTATTGCCCAAGCAATAAGATCAGGAGAAGTGCCTCAGTCATTGGCTCTCTTGGAGATTGGACCTGTCAGTCACAGCCGTTGGTTAACTACAGCTCTTCGTTTCTGCAGGATTTGGATTTCCAAACACGAATTGAAGGGCAAAGTGCTGAAGAATTTGAGGTTAATTGTTGAATTTATTATTGGAGTTTATCTTCCCCAGTGGTTTAGTGTGAAACTTAATCCTATGTGGGTGGATGGGCCCAATCACCTTTTGTTTCAATTGCAGCTAGTAAGAACACAGAGGAAGGTAGTGAGGGACATCGTGTTACCTGTGGCAAGAAGGTCCGCTTGGTATGCTCGATCAGAAGCAGTTTTGCAAGCAATGCTTTGCAGTCAATGTACCAATCTCCGAACCGAGGCTGTAGAAGTCATTCTAAAGATTAGAGGAACGCTAATAGATGACGACCAGTTGGGAGACTGTTCGTTTCATTCAAGAAAAGTTCCCCCAATAAACGTCAATGCCACCAAATTGTCAGAATTGGTTGACTTGAGTTTGGAAGTCTTAGAGCCACCATTGACAACAAGTCTAACTTGCCAAGAATTGAGAAACCTTAAAGAGACTCCAATGCAGGTGCCGAAGTGGCCTTCCCACACTCAAAGTGTGGAGAGATGTGTGAAAATGGTCACAGAAGCAGCGGGCCATGTTTACAGCCACGAGAGGCGAGAAGGTTACATCAAAGCACAAATAGCAAGCAGACTACTGATGACAAGAAACCAAAGCAAAGAGAGTATGAAGGCATTGGTTACTTTCAAATAGACTACGGATAATAAAATATAATAATTTGAAACTTGAAACAGAAACATGTGTGCAAACGCTGGTTATGTTATAAATTCACAAATATGTACATTTAAAAATCCATTTGATGTAGGTAGGACTTATTATAAAAAAAAATTTATGCCAGAATATTGTTTTGCATGCTTAAAGACTACAATAAATTGCTACCAAATTACTCGATTTTCAATTTAGCCAGTTCACCCCCTAAATTGACACACCCTAATCAGTATGCAGACTTCCTCATCCTTGTTGCTCACACTGAACGCGACCTATAGGAGATCCTGAACACCTACGCAGATGCATACTTCGGCCTTGAGGTAAATGTACCTAAGACTCAGATTCTCTTTCAACCTGCACCTTGGTTCAGACACACCTCCACCATCTATCTATCTTAATGGTACTACCCTCTCTTATGTTACCCACCACTGCAAACATCGATGAAGAGATTCAGCATTAAATCAGATGTTCATCTCAAGCCTTTGGCAGATTCCGAAACTGTGTCCTTAGTTGTAGGGAGCTGAAATTATCTTCAAAGTTATTCGTATATAGAGCAGTGGTCCTACTCACCCTGCTATATGGCAGAGAGACAAGGGTTACGTACAGGCGGCACCTCAAGGTACTTGAAATCTTTCATTAACGTAGTCTGCGTTCCATCCTCTGAGTTTTCTAGGAAGACAAAAGAACAAATGCCAATATTCTTGCTGTCACCAACTGTAGGAGCATCGAGTGTAAGGGCGGTAACGAGCAGGAAGATAGTTGCCGTCGTTCACTCGCTTGTTTGCTGGCTCACGACTCCCACAGGGGGTTAGACGGAGGTGAGAAGATCGCTGCTACCAGTGACACCGGCAGACATTACCCAGATCTCAAACCAGACACACCTCCCTGTTGCTCGTCCAAATTCTGGTTGTGTTCTCATCAAAGGCTCTGGACTCGTGGGCTGTTTCCCCAGATCTTCACAATTCGTCTTTTAATCTCCGGACACATAACCCAACCACTATCGCGGCTTCATCTCCATCGTCTGTGCCCCCGGTGTTTCTCCTGCGCCAGCAAGACGTCGGCTGCTGTCACTCGAGTGAGGAGCTGAATGGATCTTCCCCCTGAGAGTGGATCACCGCTTTTCAGAACTATCCCCAGGGCCGCTGCCGTAGGAAATATCTGTTCATTGTTTGATTCTATTGCTTGTTTGATCCCATTAATTGCTGACTCCCATTAATTGTTTGATTCCATTAATTGCTGTCTCCTATTAATTGTTTGATTCCATCATTTGTTGACTCCCATTAATTGTTTGATTCCATTAATTGCTTGATTCCATTAATTGTTGGACTTCCATTAACTATTTGACTGCATTAATTGTTGATTCTCATAATTGTTTGACTCCCGTATTTGTTATTTGATGTTTGTTGAGTGGTGTCAGAGATTTGTGTTATATCTTTATAGTAAAGAGATGTCCATCTCAAACGGTTGTTTGTTATTCCTCGGAAAACCATGGTCCTTGACTTTCCTTTTATAAGAGCCTTTACATCGAGGCTACCATTATCCATGAGCAACTACTCTGAACTGGCCATGTTATCGACATGGACGACAGTTGACTACCAAAGGAGCTACGAAGTAAAAGTAACTCCGGCGGGCAATTGAAAAGGTATAAGGATAGTCTTAAGACAAACCTGAAAAAGTGCCAAATCGACCACCTCACATGGGAGACGATTACTCGACAAACAACGTCTGGATGAGCACCACACGAGAAGGTGTCAATACTTACTAGTTACCCTAACTGCAAACCGAGGCAGACAAGCGCCAACGCCGGTAAGATGGTGCCACCTACCCTCCCGCACTCGATGTAGTACTCCACATGTGCAAAATTTGTGAACTAATCTACCTCTTTAGTTACCTAAAAACTCACCAATAAAGGTGACATCCCTAATAACTTATATCATTGTATCATAGATGGATGATCGTCATACTCTATTCCGAGTGACAACAAAGTAGTAGTAGTAGTAGTAGTGTGTGTGCGTGCGTGTGTAATAATAATAATAATAATAATAATTAACGGTTTATTGAAAGAGCTTGGCAGCCAGAAGGCTGAAAATATACAGTTACATATTTGGGGAATGGGTTTCGAATTACAAATAATATACAAGTAACATAAGTGATACAAATAAGATATATAATAACTAGATGGGGAAAAGCTCAAACTACAGTTCATTTCAACATAGTGACAGTGCAAGGAGTAGTGTTTACTAGGAGTGAATACACTGGTTTATTACAAGTTATTGATAACACAGGACAACAAATTTTTTATAATTCCCAGTTGCATGAGATTTCTTTACTGTTTCTTACCATTTTTGATCTGCTGATTTCATATTTGAAACCAGTTTTGTTCTGCATGCTCCAGTTTTCATGTAATTTGAGGTTTTACATTCTAGCCGTTTGCGGTCAAATTAATTAATTACACGATTATGGTATCAATAGGGAGATATAATTTTGTCTGTTTTTTCTTTCAGATTTGGTCATGGCTACAAAGAGAAATCAATGTGTGAACAAACCTGATGCCTTCTGTTATATTTGTGGATACTTCACGCTTATTCGTCAGAGGCGCAATATAACATCGTTTGTGAGGCGCGGCTATAAAGCGTACTTCGGACTTACTCTTGGCGACCAAGACAAAAAATGGGCTCCACATGCTGTGTGTCATAACTGCGAAGAAATGCTGCGTGACTGGACAAAAGGAAAACGTAAGGGCTTACCGTTCGGAATTCCCATGACCTGGCGAGAACCGAAGGACCACACAACTGACTGCTATTTTTGTCTGATCAATACGAAGGGTGTTGGCAAGAAAAACAGACATAAAATATCGTATCCTAGTATCCCTTCAGCAATTCGACCTACTTTGCACTCTGATGAGCTACCAGTTCCAGTTTTTAATGGGTTGTCTCCAGCTGAAGAGGAGGGAAGCGACAAAGACCAAGAGAGTGAACATGAAACTCAAGAAATACTTGCAGATTCCGACGATTCTTCTGATGGTACACCAGAGTCATCAACCCCTCAGAAGTTTAGTCAGCCAGAGCTGAATGACCTTGTGCGTGATTTGGGTCTCTCCAAAAATGCAGCAGACGTTCTAGCTTCTAGGTTGCAAGAAAAGGCTCTACTGAACCAGACCACGAAAGTTTCAGACTTCAGAAAGCGGGAACAGGATTTTGTGCCATTCTTTACAGAGGAGAATAAGTTTGTTTACTGTCATAATATCCCGGGTCTTCTCCAGGAATTAGGGATTCCATTGTATAGTCCAAATGACTGGCGATTATTTCTAGATAGTTGTAAGCGTAGCCTGAAATGTGTGCTACTACATAATGGTAATGTCTATGCAGCTGTTCCAGTGGGTCATTCTGTGTGCTTACGAGAGGAGTAAAATGACATTAAAACTGTGATTCACCTGCTAAAATACCATGAGCACAACTGGACAATTTGTGTTGACCTCAAAATGGTGAACTTCCTTCTTGGCCAACAAAGAGGATTTACAAAGTATCCCTGCTTTCTTTGCATGTGGGACAGCCGAGCTAGAGACAGGCATTGGAACCTGAAGGAGTGGCCCTTACGTGAGACTCTGGAAGCTGGTATGCCAAACATTGTCAATGATCCAATCGTCAGTCGAGAAAAGATCATATTTCCTCCTCTCCATATCAAGCTGGGCCTGATGAAACAGTTTGTCAGAGCATTAAATACTGATGGTGAATGCTTCCAACACATAGTCTCTGCTCACCCTGCTTTGTCATTTGAGAAGATAAAGGCAGGTGTGTTTGATGGACCACAAATTCGTGCACTTGTACGTGATCAAGACTTTGTCAGAAAGATGGACGACAAGGAAAGGGGTGCATGGCTTTCATTTGTGGCGGTAATGGAAAACTTTCTTGGTAATAAAAAGGCTGACAACTATGAAACCCTTGTAGCAACCATGTTGTCAGCCTTTCATGACCTTGGATGCAATATGAGTGTCAAACTCCATTTCCTATATAGTCATCTTGATAGATTCCCTGAGAACCTAGGGGCAGTAAGTGACGAGCAAGGCGAGCGGTTTCATCAGGATCTCAAGACCATGGAAGACCGCTACCAAGGGAGATGGGACAAACATATGATGGCAGACTACTGCTGGAGCATTAAACGAGAGTGCCCTGAGACATTTCAAAAACGCAAGAGCTTCAAGCGCAAATTCCTACCTGGCTAAAATGTGATTGGGCTTTGTCTCCTCATAGTAACAAATTTCTTACCTAACAATGAGTTTTATACAAATTTCAACCTTTGTTTTAGATGGAACATGTTTCAAATTGTGTTGTTGAATAAATTTAGAATATGTAATATTTTATTGTTTATTACCCAGCTAATTTAATGACAGTTTAATAACATATTTTTCAAGATAGACGACGAGGTCAATAAGACGAAGACGAAATTTTGAAATTTCAAAATACCTTGATTGCAAAAAAACTAGAGCTTACAGAAAGAAACTAACTTCAGATATGAGATCAGCACACCCAAATTAGGTAGAATCAAGTGTTTATAGCAATGCAACAAAAACTTTGTTGACCAGTGTAATTTTTACAATGGTTGGGACTGGGCTGTTCTTATAGCGATCGGTTCGTGCACGTATGGGCTGGAGGCGGTTGTGGTGTCGAACAGCAATTCTCGGGCTAGGGATCTCAGGTGGTAGTAGGAGCCGGTGTCGAGGATGGTGTAGGAGCTTCTTACCAAATTTGCAGATGAGGTCGTGGTGATGGTCAGTGAGAGTCGAAAGGGTCAGTGTGTTGAGCGCTTCTTGATATGTGGAGTAGGAAGGGGAGAGAATAATCTTGCATGCCCTCTTTTGCACTTTTTCTAGGTGTTTACGTTGTGTGGCATTTAGGGAGGAAGACCAGGTGGGGGAGGCATAGGTGAGCTTGGGAAGTATGAATGTTGTGTAAACACTGAGGAGTTCGGGTGCAGGAACTCCGAGGGACTTGAGTCGGCGGAGGAGGTGGAGACGGAAACTGAAGGATTTGACAACTTCACTGACGTGTGGTTTCCAATTTAGTTTGTTGTCTATGGTGACACCGAGGAGCTTCGTGGAATCTACAACCTGGAGTGTGTTCGGACCTAGAGCAATGGAAGGAGGTGGGACAATGTCGGAGGAGAGGTTGATGTGCATAACCATGGTCTTGGTATGGTTGATGATGACATGGTTGTTGGTGACCCAATTTCGGAGACTGTTCAATAAATCCTGAAGGGCGGTATAGTTGGGAGCAGAATTGTTGACGAGGATCCCAATGGTGGAGTCGTTGACATATTTCCAGCGAGCAGGGTTTTCTCTTATGGCATCATTGGTGCCTTGGGGGACGCCACAGGTGAGTGACTGAAAGGAAGCGTACAGCTTGGCGACGGTCACTGAGGAAGTCTGTAAGCCATGGTATAAGACTTCTCCGAAGCCCGAGGTCAATAGCTTTGTTGATGATTATATTGTGGTCGACTAGGTAGAATGCTTTAGTGAAATCAATGAAGGCGACAGCTACAGACGTTTTTCGTTTCTCGAGATGGTGGTATATGTAAACGAGACAGTGAGTGGTGGAGGAAGTTTTCATGTTGCCAAATTGCTGAGGGTCTACGACTCCTGCAATATCAGCATAAGCCCAGTCGAACACAAAACTTTCACAGATTAGGCTGGGTATTGGGGTGATTGCAATAGGTCGTAGCTGATTTAAGGTTTGTGGGCTGGTTGACTTGGGCACTGGTGATACATAAGAGGTCTTCCAGTCAGCTGGGCATCTGGCTTGACTGAGAGAAGCATTGATGATGGAGCATAGGGGTTTAGCAAGCTCCGGGGAGAACTCCTTGACGAGTTTCATTGGGGGTGGTAGAGCGTTTTAATTTTAGTTTGTCCAGGCGTTTTGCTACTTCAAATTCTTCTACTAAGTCAATGGGAAGGGGGGCTGGTAGGTAAGCAGGGAGAGTGGTTGTGTCAAGCCGGGGGAGCGTCTGGCATATAGTAGCGAAATGGTTATTTGTTTGCTCAGCTGCGTCAACATTAGTGAGATGGCTAAGAAAGGGGAGGGGGTGTGTCTTATTGTTTAGTCCACAGAGTTCTTTAAGCTTACCATACCATTGACTGATGTTGGTCTGCTTCAGGTGTTGTAATTTGGTTGGGTAGTGGGACTTCTTTGCAGTGCGTATTTCGCGGATGACTCGGTTGCGAAGGGACCTGTAGCAGATGTGGTCATTGAGATGAAAGGCTCTGTCTCTCTGTTGCATAAGTCTTTTGATCCGAGGTGTGATCCAGGGCAAGTCAGCTGGGTGAGATCTGACGGAATTCTCGGGGAAGAAGTAGTGGTGAGCTTCCGTGGTGGTGTTGGTATAATTTATCCATTTGGTTTCCACGTCATCCACGCTAAGTACTTCAGTCCAGGGATGGTGAACTATCCACTGCCCGAAGAGGCGCACTGCAGAGTCAGTAATCGGCCTGTAGGTCTTGATGTAGGGTCTCTGTACTTGAGTGGGAGTGGCAGCTGGGGACCAGAGCACTGATAAGTGTGTGCTACACCCGATAGGAGGCATTGGTTGAGGTGGTTGGTACTGGTCCGCTAAGTCAGTTAAGATAAGGTCAAGGGTATTTTGACCGTGTGTGGGAAAGGTCACAACTTGTGATAGTGTTAGCTGGTCCTGGATATCAGTGGTGTCAATTTCATTAAAATCCCCACATAATACTAACTTGGCACATGGGTACCTAACTCTGAGGTGGTAATAAGATGATTGATAAGAGTGTCTCTGGTGGGTGAGCGAGGCGGATGGTATGCCACAGATTATGATGGAAGCAGTGTGGCGCCGGTGGGCTGGTGGCACAACACGTACCCATAATGCTTCCACATCTGCTGGGACTTGAACATCCAGGCGTGACGGGCGTAGGTCATCTTGACAGAAGAGGGCAACGCCCCCTCCGCGTCTATGTGAACGAAGGTGATGAAAGAGTTGATATCCCTCAATATGACACGTTTCAGGCACAATTTGCCAAGCCTCACATATGGCAACGACGCTCGCGGCGGCTGACCTGACTGTAGTTGCCAGTTCGTCGAACTTGTTAGCTAGGGAAGTGACGTTGGATAGCAGTAGAGACGGGAGATCATACCATATCCGTGGAACTTCAGTGTAGTGGTACGGTCTGTCAGGGGTGGGTTTCTCCGGTTTCCTAGTGGAGGTTCTAATGGGCTTATGTGTATGACGGCCTTGTCTACGGCTAAGCGCGTGGAATATGTTCAGTGACTTGAGTCGCGCGATAACACTGCCATCAGGATAACAGTTCCCACGCTTTAGATGGTACAGAGTGCGTCGGAAGTAAGTGATTGGTGGCCATCTGTTGATATCTGTTGTGGGCGGACGGAAGTGTTTGTCACTGACGGCACTTTGAGGGCCACTGACACTGGTAGACATCTGTTAATATTTGTCAGTCGTAAAGACCGTGGGTCTTTGTCCCTGGTGCTTGGGGTCGCCGACACAGTTTTCACGATATATGTAAACACCGCGGTGGTCCTTGTCACTGGCACTTTAAAGGTGACCGATAAAGTGCCCACTGTCTGACTTTTCCTTGGGGTGCACTATCTGAGCACTGTATGATAATCGCTTATTGCACTGATGACTTGAATGATTTGCTGAGAAAGTCCCGGTCAGGTTAGGTCGGGTCCAGTGCTTTTGTGGTTTTGTGCTTTTCCTTAAGTGCACGATAGGAACACTGCAAGGTAATCAATCGTTCACTAATCACTAGAATGTTTTGCTGAATAGATCCCGGTGTAGTAAGGCTGGTAGGGCGTTGGGATATAGCAGGGGGAGTGGCAGGGCCAAACAGACTCGGCCTGGCTGCTAAACCCGGGAGCGCCTTCGGGGCACGTCTTGTCTCACTGACGGTTGACAAGTGTGTGTGTGTGTATATGTGTGTGTGTATGTAGATCCATAATGGAAACGTGGGTCAGATAGATGTTGATAAAAATCACACAGGAAAAGGGAAACATTTAAGCACCTTATCTTTTGTTGTTATTCAATACATCTTCAGGGGCCTCTGAAGATGTCATGAATAAACACGAAGGATAAGGTGCTCCAGTGTTTCCCTTTTCCTGTGTGAGTTTATCGATATTTATAAAGATTGAATTACAGAGCAACCTAATATTAATATGTATGGTATACAACCTGTCGGCTATCTTGTTTATATCTTCCCTGTCCTACTAGTTCCCTCAATATCATATGTGCCAACAGTGATAACATAAAGTAAATCTTGCGGGTCTTTGCACTGTTCCCCTGTAACGATCTTGGCCCTTCAGCGAGCGCTGTTAGGTGTCTCTAACTCAGGTCCATTATAGTAAAATGTCATCTTCAGTAATGGCGGCCATCACGACATAATTACAGCAGCACATACGACCGTAATCACCCTTTCGGTCGTTTACCTTCAACTTGCAGGGACATCACGCCCCCATGTAATCCCTCGTTACTTATACATTACCTACTCTCAGATACAGAAGAAAAAGAAGGTTGAACATCAGGGAACTAGCAGGTGGAGGATGTCATATTACCCTGCTAAGCAGAGGTCACAGAGATAAGAGACAACAATTACATGGGACCGAGTAGCAGTGTGTGTGAGGATACTGGTTGCGTTGTCTAATGGCAGGCGGCACTGTGGAGCATTAGTGTCTCGTAGTGTAGGTTACTGACTATTATGACGCTTTCGTTATAGCCTTCCACACTCCACCCCCGACACCTCCTCCCTAAAATAATCAAGAATTGTGAACCTGTAACCTATCTTTAGTGAGATATTACTCTAATGTTAAGGACTAAGGTTTTGAATTGTATAGTCTTAGTGCTTCAAGGTTTTGTAGGGTTTAGGTAATACCGACTGGATGTAAAGAAAAGAAAACAAATATTGTAAAGGGACTTATTTCGTTTGATTATTTGTTCTGCCGAATTTTGTACCTACATATTTTCACTACCTACGCATTAAGGCGATGAAATAACTCTTTCACTTCAAAGATTCTCCAATCAGTTTATCTGATTTACCATTGTTTTAGGTATAAGTATTCAGTAGTGTTCGTACATTTCAATTTCTAATTGTCAATAAGGGTATCTTACATTTTTAGTTAATTTATACCGAATGAGGTTAATCGGAATTTTATAGGCCATTCCATCAAAGGAGAGTACAGGGGTAATCTATTTTGGTTATATATTTTTTGATTAACTAATATTCAACTGTTTAACAGGAACTGAATGTATGAATGAGTTAATCATGGCGGTCCTTTCCTGTGTGGCTCATTAGTGGGAGTCCTAAAGTGTGTGAGTATTAGTGTGCAGAACTTGATTATAATATATACAAAAGGGTTACGAATTCTCACTTTAACTCAGGCATCTCGTGAACTCTATAAATTCCCTCTCCCCAAAATAGGTGAAAGTTTGATAATAACTTACAAAAAAGAAATAATAGTTTGCATTTTTTATATTTTCATTAATCCACTGTCACATAATGTGCGCGAAACTCACAAATCATACACACAGGAACAATGTTAGTTTATTGATGAACCCAATCGTTAAGGATGCCTAACGTTTATACGGGATAGTTCACTACACTCAGTGTCACCGAGATGTCTTCTAACTTGATGAATAACAAGGGAAGTGATACATTAGACTGTAGATAGCTGTGGTCGATCTGCCCAGATAAAAGGAAGTAATAATGTAGCTAGCAGATTTACAGTAGGATTGTTTAATTAAAAGAACTCGATTATACTGATGAGTTAGAACACAAATATCGTTAAGTATCGTTATGCGAGTGAGTTATCATTTGTTTGTTTTACTATTAACCTGCAACATCTGTGTTCCTCAAGGTGGTTACCTTTAAACCTTCAGATTGGCCTTCTCAAGATCATACCTGAAGAGATGTTGGTTTCTGTTTATCTCAACATTACGTTTATGCAAAGTGTTGACCCATTAAGAGATATCTTTCATTTTTATTATTTAATTGTTTCAACTGTCATGTTCTTTAAGCGACATAAGTAAATCATTTTTTTTTACCATATAACACATAAAATTGATAAAATGAGACTGAAAATTGGTTCAACAAAACTAGGATCCACAAAAATCCGAAGACAAATAATCTTTATATGATGGGTTTCGTGTTTCACTGAGATAAGTAAATAATGTTAAATTGTCAGAAACTAGATTGAGTTTGCTGGGAGAAATGTTGGCTTTAAGTAATAAAGATATCAGTTTTGAAGTTAGAATCAAATTAAAGGCAAAAAAAATATGGCTGGCAAAGTTATGACAGCACAACTGGTAGGTTCACAATAGTCTGAAGCCATATCAGAAAATAATAACCTTGAACTACAAAGTGCTTGCCAGCATCCTGGCATAGTCAAATGACACTGGGTTGGTCAGCAAAAAAAAAATACACGTTATGAAGTTGTGCATGTAACACCATATTTATGGAACTAGGTGTATAAACACATTGTGTAAGTGCTATGTGAGCAGTCGTTTGTATGAGTGCCAGTTTGCATATTCCTTCTGCAGCAGGAATAAATGCAAATGCGTAGGCTGGACATATATACATATATAGATATGACGATTTACACTTTGACCTCACCTTAAGATCAGCCATTGCTAAAACAAATGAGAAGTGATCAGGCACTACTAATGTTCAGTTTGTTGAACCAGGGTCACAAGTGTGCCATTACATATTTGGGGAAAGATTCCATTTGCCATGCGGTGAGAGCATTGGACTGTGAGCAACAATATAAATACAGTATGCTGTAGTATTGCTTCTACTTAAAGGAGAAAAAAACACAGAATTGCGGCATGCAAATTAGGGGTTAAATATGGAGTGTGTGTACAAGCGTCTTGAACCTGTATTAATTAAAGCAGCAATGAGCTTGTCATTAGTATTAATTTTCTTCACTGAGACTTTCATTGGTATTAATGTTCTTTAAGAAGAGAGGCGCTTCCCAGCCAGGAGTACTGTCACCCAGTCTGGTCCCCGAGATATGCTAGAGACTGTCAGTTGATTGAAAATGTGCCAGCACTTTTGCGCCTCAGCTACCCTGAGAGATTAGAGCGCCTGAAGTTGCCTAGCTTATACTACAGACGGGCAAGGGGTGACCTAATTGAGGTGTACCGTATAAACATCTCAAACTGCACTACTCAGTTGAGTGTCCGTATCTGGCGCAGGCGGACGCTCGCCCCACAAGGCGTCACAGCTCAAGGTTGAAGCTCCATGTCCAGGTGCAGGGTCAGATACATTCAGGAGCCAGTGCATCATGCCCAGTACTTGCCAACAGTACGTAACAGAGACATGACCGATCGCCCAATCGGCTAACGAGCCGATCAGTAGTCAAGAGGACGGGAGAAAGAATGGCTCTCAACCGACTAAAGTGGAAAGTAGGCAGCCCACACCCTCACATCTTTGCTTACACCGAGAACACCGGCACAGGCAACAACATCGCCGAGATACTCAGCACAGTGGACAACAAACCAGCTCTGGTGGTCTTCCTCGACCTGGAGAAAGCCTTCGAACTAGCCAATCCATTGGCCATTACAACTACGCTCGCAAAAAAAGGCGTCAAAGGAAGGTTGCTGGGGTGGATCCAGAACTACCTCACACAAAGGGAAGCACGAGTACGCTTTCAGGGAACAACCTCAAGCTACAGGGTCCATGAAAACGGAACCCCACAAGGAGGCATCCTCAGTCCAATGCTGTTC
This sequence comes from Homarus gammarus, assembly GCA_958450375.1. Lineage (NCBI taxonomy): Eukaryota > Metazoa > Arthropoda > Malacostraca > Decapoda > Nephropidae > Homarus > Homarus gammarus. Next base: position 435,636 of record CAUDMG010002415.1, on the reverse strand, counting down.
AATGTCCTGATGGAAAACCTAGTCAAGCTTCCGTTCAGACAAACAGCCAAGCTCCTATGCTATGCAGACGACTTACAGCTCATAGTAAGAGGATCGAACAGACTAGCCAACACGCAACACGCACTCCAACTTATAGAAGAGGAGTGCAACAGACTTGGACTCAAGATAAATCCAGCCAAGTCGAAAGCGATGGCCATCTGCACTGACACACCAGACAAGATGCTCTCCATACAAAACACGCCGGTAGTCTGGACCAACGCCCACCAGTGTCTTGGAATCTGGTTTGACCAGAAACTCACCTTCAAGCCACAACTCGAGTATCTCAGGCACAGGACGAAGAGCAGACACAATATAATGAGGTCGCTCACCAGCAAATCCGCAGGAGCAAACCTTCATGTGCTCAAAGCCTACTACACGGCCGCCATCAGATCGCTGGTAGATTACAGTGCTCCAGCACTCATTGGACTGAGAGAAGACCAAATGGCTAAGCTAGAAGTCATTCAAAACAATGCTCTCAGGACCATGCTCGGAGCACCCATGTGGACCAGAATTTGCAATCTGCAAATGGAAACCGAGCTACCACCCCTGGCAGTACGAGTCAAGCAGGTGACAGCCGGTCTCCTCGCCAAAATCTGTAGAGCAGACAAGCCCACAGCTGCCAAGATTCGAATCAGTGCCTCCCTCCACCTCGACCACAGAGTGCGAGGGGCCACCTGGTCGCACGAGGCAAGCGAGGTCATCCGACACCTGCAAGCAGAAACACTCGTCAAGAACAACCAAGACACATGAGACAATGGTTACGCTGTTCCTCCACCATGGAGCCCTCCACCAGCCACACTCAAATTCACCGACCTAGGTGATAGTAAGGCCAACCTCCAGAAGGAGGACCTCCAAAAAATAACTCTCAAAGCCATAGCCACCGAGACACCGGCTGATGCAGCATCATACTTCACAGACGGCTCGGTGGACCCAAAACATCATAGATCCGGAGCGGCCTTCTACACCCAAGGTCAGACCCTCCAATGGAGACTTTCCAATGACTGCTCCACCCTACAAACAGAACTGGTAGCAATCTCAAAGGCCCTACAACACGCTGCAACCCAACACAACAAGTCCATCATAATTCATACGGACTCGAAATCGGCCATGCAGGCGCTGCAACACAGTCAACCAAGAGACAACGTCCACATCATCACCTCGATCCTTGCACAGCTACAGGAATTCCAAAGCCAAAACCGACCAGTCGTCTTACACTGGATTCCCAGCCATGTAGGGATCGGAGGAAACGACGTGGCAGACGAAGCAGCCAAGGCAGCTACACGTTCTAGTAGCGTACACATCCAAGTTCCAGCAAGTGTGCAACAGATAAAGAATCACCTCAGAAAGACCAGCAAGCTCCACATCAAAAAGAGCTTCCTTCATGCACTCAACGCCGGGTCCCAATCAGCCAAATGGTACCTGGCGGCCACAAAAGGGGAACCACCTTTCGCTGACAGGAAAACCCCAAGACAAACCCAAGTCAGTCTTCATCGACTACGACTAGGGTACAAGTGCTCCTGGCAGATGATCGGCAATGACGTCATGGATTGCACCTACTGTCAGGAGCCCGCAGCCAACCCACTTGAGCATTATCTCCTCGACTGCGAGGTCACACAAAGCCTCCGCAACAAAATTCAAATCTCCCCAGAAACACACACAACACCTGCGGCCACTCTAACCCGAAAGGCCCATACAGACCACATTCACCACCTACTCCGGGTCATCACACGATACCCACCACCCAGATAGCTTAGTAAGCATCCTTTCCCAGCAAGTGCGGACCCCAGTTCGGGGGGCGCGCCACTCCGAAACTGACCACGTCCAAGAGTGGGGGTTGGTGGTAAGCGTCCACTGATCGGGGGTCTGCTCACACTTGCAACCTGCAGTATCCTTCCATCTGCAGGTGGGACCACCTCCATCCCAATCCGGTCTGGCTGCTCCTCGAGCTCCAGCCGGAACCACCAAACGGGCCGCCTATAGGCAAAGGCCCGTGTCGGACTACGGTCCGACAATCTCAACAACAACAACAACGATATGTTTCCACTTGAGACCTGAACCTCGGCGAGGTAGGTTCTCCCGGCTCCCCGCTCCTTCCCCCCGAGGTACCGCGTGACCATGATCATGATCACCCTAGCCCAGGCGAAGGTTGTGAGACTGATTCCGGTCAAGCACCCTTCGCGCAAGAAACTCAATCTTCTTGTTATAAAAGATTTTTTTGACCATATTGGACTAAAGGGGGTGACAGGGGTCGTCCGGAGTAGCGGTGGTACCCTTGTCATCACGTTCGAGGAATGGGGGCAGGCCCACAAATTACCCTACCGAACGATTATCAATGGAGTCGACGTCATGTTTGACGCCTTACTTCAGGATAACTTATTTTGGGAGTCATTTCCCACTCTGAAATTGAGTATCTCGAAAGAGACGAACTTGCCGAGCTGATTGGAGATCAGCTCTCAGTACTCAGGAAGCTGACCAGCACAACTGCCCTGGTTGGTTTTCCTGGGAAACTTCCTAGCTCCGTTATACTGGGTTGGGAGAAAATCCCAGTAAAACCTCAACAGCAAAAACCCACTCGCTGCTACAATTGCCAGAAATATGGCCATCTGGCGAGGAAGTGTCGTGCTCGCGTGGTGTGCTCAAGCTGCGGGGCACCCGGCCACACCGACGCTGACTGCCAGGCGGCCGTTAAGAAGTGCGCGGCTTGTGGTGGCCCTCACTCCTCCTCCGACCGGCTTTGTCCCAAGTGGAGGGAGGAGTGCAGGGCGGCCAGGCTGCGGGCTAAGGAAAAATTGACTTACAAGGAGGCTCTCCTTGCAGTCAAGACTCTAGAAAAAAACAACCAAGACCAAAACAAACAAGAAAAGAACAAACAAGACAAAAGCGAACAAGAAAAGAACAATCAAGATATGAACAACGAAGAACCTGATAATATCATTATAGAAGACCAGACAGAACAAGACCAAAAAGAAGAAGACGAAGAACAAGAAGAAGAATGGAAAGTAAAAACTAAAAGAAGAACAAAGAGAAAAAAGACCAACCAATCAGCTTCGGCCGAAATAGCCTAACGGCGAAGAGGCCAGAAATCCCAAACAACTTGAACTTGATATGTTTCAGAGGCTGACTAGACACCAGAGGAGACGCACGTTCTTGCGGGAACAGTACTCTGCCGTAACGGTTTCTATACGCCATAGCCCACTGGATCTTGTGCGCATGCACTGATTCTTGCTGTTGAACAGCAAGTTCATATTAAAAGTGACTCTGTCACTTGACAAATTTTTGACACCTCACGAGCGCTCAGGATTGACAACCTTAGCATTCCCTTCCCACAGTTAGTGTGAGTGACCCACACAACTGCGAGGGAAGCGCTAACTGTTGTCCTTCCTGACGTGGTAGGAGGGCTTTCTCTCTTTACTACATTTTTTCTATCACTTACCCTGGCCGAGGCACCTGCTGATTTTTCCATACTTCAGTATTCGTGCTAGAGCCCCCCCAGTGGTGCACACCTCACGGAGTGGGATTGTGTGTCTCTAGTGGGGGTCGGGGAAATAACCTGGGCCAATCCAGCAGTGACGTCTGTGATCGTGCAGGCACACCACTGTTCGGGGGTCGCCCTTAAGTAAAAGTATTTTTTTTTTTGGCACTAAGGGCCTTACATAACCTTAGTGCACAAACATCAGTATATGTAATAAAACAACCAAAACTGTACCGAAGGGGTGGTTCCCAGCCACCCCAACCATGCCCTCTGGGAGGGGAAACACCAAGCCCCCCTCTACTCGTCCAGGCAGGGACAAGCAGAGGCAGGAGACCAATCATGACCCACGACTGCCACGACCAATGACAGATAAAGGCAATGTAACGGCCACCGACCAAACCACCCAACAAAGACGCAACATTGAAGTGTCAACTGAGAAGGCCAGAGTAATCCACTTTCGGACTGTTGACACGTCCACCTCGTTTGACAAAATTAATGGGTTCATTATCCAGAAGGCCATTAAGGATCAGATAGGGGACGTGGAGAAAGTCCGAAAGACAAGAAAAGGCGAACTCCAAGTAACCGTTAAAAAGGCACAGCAAATGAGAGACGCCTTGAATCTGAAAACTTTTCATTCAACTATAGTGGAACCGTATATCCCAGCATTTCTCAATACCTGTAAGGCTGTAGTTAACAGCTACGAATTCCAGGGAATGAGTAATGACGAAATTAAGTACCACATGAAAGATCAAGGAGTCGTCGATGCCTTCGTCTTTAATAGGAGGACCGCAGACGGTGAACGAAAACGATCGACTACAGCTGTACTGACTTTTGACGGACTTGTTAGGCCCACTCATGTCTTGGTAGGATATGAGAGGGTCCAAACAAAAACATACGTTCCATTCCCCATGCGTTGTTTTAACTGCCAAAGGTTTGGACACACTGGTAAGGCCTACCGTAACACCCAGGTATGCTCCAAATGTGCTCAAACCGGACACGGGAACGATGACTGTACACAAACGGAGGAAAAATGCTACCACTGTTCGGGTCAGCATGCTGCCTCAGACAGGAAGTGCCCTTCCTACCTGAGGGAGTGTGAGATCAGTAAGGTGAGAGCAGAGAATAATTTGGACTACAAGGAGGCTAAGAGGCAGGTGGAGATGTCCTTGCAGACACCAACACCTGGAATGTCCTTCGCATCCGCTGTATCCAAAAACACCTCACCTCCCAAAATGTGCACCACTGGAACACAGACTGAGACCAGGACCATTGCAACACAAACTGACTCCACACTCACCGGTTATCCAACCACGGATGCCAAAGACGAGAACTCAAAGACAACTATGACTACTAACGACACTAAAACTAAAAACAAGTTATACGTGACCACAAAACCCAAATGTAAGGAGGAGGTCGCTTTCTACCGAAAGCATGACAAGAGACTCTTCACCACAACCAGTGTTTCGCATTGTTGAAACACATCGGGGGCAGGAAGCCCCTGCCCAGGGAGACTGCTCATTTGATGCGGGGTATCCTTCCCCGGCACACATTTCCCCCCCAGAAACAAGAGCAAAGAAAAATAAAACCCAAAACGCTGACCATATCAACTCTCAGACTTAAAATTCAATATCATCCAGTGGAATTGCAGAGGTGCTAGGAATAAAAATGCTCAATTTCATTTACTAATGTCATTATTCCGGCCGGACGTTTTTTGCCTACAAGAGACGCTACTTGCGGGTCAGGACGGCCCACCTGTATTTGACAACTACACGTCCTACAGGGGAGACAATCTAAGGGGGGTAGCCCTATACATTAGGAGTTCTTTCGCCCAACAAAGAGTCAACCTGAACGTGAACCTGCAGGCTGTGGCGTGCAGAGTCAAGTTTCGGTCTGGCTATGTTGCCGTCTGCTCACTATACTGTCCTCCGGGCGGGCTCATTGACGATGGTGAGCTTGAGGAGCTATTTAACCAACTGCCAGGAAAGAAAATGATTCTCGGCGACCTCAATGCTCGCCATTTGCGGTGGGGCAGTGTCCGGAGTGACCGGAGGGGAGAGGAGGTGGCGGCAGCTATACTCAACTCCAACTTGTCTCTTCTGAATGACGGTAGTGCGACTCGAGTGGACGAACGATTTGGCACAGCCTCAGCTATAGATCTCTCTATAGTTGATGCTGCCTTGCTATTAGATTGTAAATTTTCTACATACGACGACTCTCTGGGTAGCGACCATTTTCCGATCTGCATTTCTTATGAGTGTGGCGCCCCAACGGCTACTCCCGAGGTGCGCTACAACCTTAGGAAAGCAGACTGGAGGGCCTACTCAGGAGCCGTTCGTATAGACACCATTGGACAAGACATCAACACAAAAATGACACACATACAACAAGCTATAATACAAGCAGCAGATTTAACAATTCCTAAGACTTCTGCAAAAACCCACAGGCCTGGAGTTCCATGGTGGACACCAGACTGCCGACGAGTGGTTTGTGAGCGAAATAGGCGATGCCGTTTATTCAATAGAATTCCATCTCTTGTAAACTTAATTGAATATAAAAAAGCTAGAGCTAAGCCTAGGAGGGTTCTCGGGGAGTGCAAGAGAGAGTCTTGGCGGGCATTCGTCTCCACTATTAACATGGATACCCCTTCCTCTGAGGTATGGTCGGCTATAAACCGGGTCAGATCCAAAGGAGGAAGGACTTTTATCCCACAGGTGAGTAGTGGAGGGCGGATTCTCGACGAACCCCAGGCCATTGCCAACACCCTAGGCCAGAAGTTCGCAGATGCCAGTAGCTCTACCAATCATGATCCACGCTTCGGCGTGTTCCGTGATCGTGCCGAGCTCTTGCATCTCGACTTCGAGAACGGGGATGAACAGGACTACAATCGAGCATTTTCCCCAGAGGAACTTTCCTTTGCTTTAAATAAGGGCAAGGGCTCTACTCCTGGACCTGACGGTATACGATACGAGATGATTAAGCACCTTTACCAGGGAAACCTGGACAAATTGCTAGAAGTGTACAATGAGATCTGGACGTCCAGAACGTTTCCAAATTCATGGCACTTTACCCATGTCGTACCGATCCCGAAGAGGGACAAATGCCCTACCAACACCAACTCACTCCGTCCGATTTCACTCACAAACTGTCTGTGTAAGGTCATGGAACGCATGATAAAGCGAAGGCTAATGTATTTTTTGGAAAGTAACAACTTATTGAATGATCGACAGTGTGGTTTCCGCCAAGGTAGAAGCACACTAGATCATTTAATAAGTATTGAAACTGACATCTCAAAAGCTCTTTGCAGTAAAGAAACACTAATTGCAGTATTCCTAGACATAGAAAAAGCTTTCGACATGACATGGGGGACTGGCCTCATGATGAAGCTCCACGCCTTGGGTCTGAGAGGTAATTTGCCAATTTTCATTAGTAATTTTTTGCAAGACAGGACTTTTTCCGTCAAATTATAAGGTAACGTAAAGTCAGACACATTTGTCTTAGAAAATGGAGTTCCACAAGGCAGCGTTTTGGGCCCAATATTATTACTTATAATAATTCATGATTTCCTATCACCAGCCCCCAGTTTAAGTGACCTCAAATTCTCCTTGTTTGCTGACGATTGCGCAATCTGGCGCTCCTCTCGGGTCGAGAGGCTATCTGCACAAAGGGTGCAGGCCGGCCTAAATGCTGCTGAACAGTGGGCAATACAATGGGGATTTAGGTTTTCAGTTGAGAAGACAGCAGGAGTAGTCTTCACTAAGAAACGTTACATTAATAATCCAGTATTAAAATTAAATGATACTCCTATTAAATTTCAGACTTCAGTAAAATTTCTCGGTGTTCATTTTGACCGGAAATTAACGTGGAAAAACCGCATTAACGAACTTGAAAGTAAATGTCTTAAAGTCACAAACATCCTGAAAGTTTTATCAGGTACTACATGGGGAGCCGATAGGAAATCTTTATTAATGGTGTATAAGACCCTGATCAGATCAAAACTTGATTATGGATGTCAGTTGTATGCTTCTGCATGCGACACCACACTCGCAAAGCTGACCAGAATACAGAACCGATGCCTTCGTCTATGTCTGGATGCTTACAGGTGTACACGTGTAGGAAAACTTGAGGTTGAGGCCCAAGTCCCTCCACTTCACATCAGGAGGGACATGTTGACGCTAAGGTACGGGTTGAGTGCGCCTAGGAAGCGCGGCACAGGCCACCCAGGTTGGTGTGCTGTTGCTAAATTCCGTTTCCTGCAGCTGCGTAGGTCCCCGTCCTCGGTTGTCCGCCTCCAGACCTTGTGCCAGGGTGCTGGTATCCATTTCGAAGACGTTGATAGATACGTTCCACCGTTGTGTCCGCCATGGGAGAACCCCAACTTCCATGTGGAAACATCGTGGCTTCCAGGAGGGAAGAATGACCTTCATCCTGAGCTCCTGAGGCAACTTTTCTATCAATTTCTGGAAAGATACAGCGCCGAAACTCACGTGTACACCGACGGGTACATGACTGACGACAACGTTGGAGCCGGTATCTGGAGCAGAGACGGGGAGTGGAGCTCCCACCTGCCGCGGCATACAACCATATTCTCTGCAGAGATGTTCGCAATAAGTAGAGCCATTGACATTGCAATAACAAGCGATGTCAATGATGTTCCTGTCATTTCAGATTCCATGTCAGCTCTTAAAGCAATTCAAGGTGGTGATACTACCAGCAATGAGATACAGGGCAACATTATTAATAAACTACATGAGTGTGCCAAGAATATTGTGCTGATGTGGGTGCCTGGGCATTGCAACATTTGGGGCAATGAACATGCAGACAGATTAGCAAAAGCGACTGTGGGTCTCAGGGAGACAACCAATGTACCCTGGGAGCGTCAGTCGTGTCTATCCTTGGGGAAGACATATACAATTGGGAAGTGGCAACTTGATTGGACGAGGTTAGATCTTCACAACAACTGGAAGACTAACATAGGAAACTGGCTTTCAGCATACAGAAAGAATAGGAGGGAAGAGGTCGTTCTCGCCAGACTAAGGCTGAACTGTACCTATTTGACCCACCTAAAAGCCTATCTTGACAACTCCTTTCCACCTATCTGTGCCACGTGCAACAAAATTCTCTCTATCCGACACAATCTGACTGAGTACAGCCAGTACGAACCAGAGCGCCGGCAGCTGGTGATCCTAGCTGCCGAGCGAGGCTTCGTGCTGACTGTACCCAATTTATTGCAAGATGATGTCACCATAAGTGACGCTGTAATAATCTTCCTCAAGGAGACCCATCTTATCGGCATGTTATGATTGACACACGCATGAAGTCTTTTTATATTTATAAGATGTATGTAACCATGCCCTAGAGCAAATAAAAATGAATAAAACAAAAATTTAAACATACAACATGAGAGACACATCACAAACCTTTCCATTACATACAACACGCACATTTATCAAGTTAAACTGACACCCACCAACACATATTCAAACAAAAAGACACGGGCTACAAACGACAAAATAAAAAAAAAAAAAATCACAGAGAAACTAGTCACCTGACCGGCCATTTCATCTGGTCTGTCAGTAACTCACTATCATATCACTCACTCATACCATAATTCATCCCAAATAAAACAACAAGAAGAAAGAAGTAACCAAAATACCAAGAACAAGAAGAACACAAGAATAACAAGAAAAGAAGAAACAAGAACATGAGATTAGTTGTAGCAAGAAAGAAGACCAAGACTAGAAGAAGAAAGAAGACATCAGCTCCGGCCGAAATAGCCCAAAGACGAAATGGCCAGCAATCTCCAATACCTGTCCAGATATGTTTGCACTTGAGAACTGAACCTCGGCGAGGTAGGATCTTTCTGCTCCCGAGGTACCACGTGATCCAGATAATGTTCTGTAAACAAGCGAAGGTCGTTAGGCTGTATCCAGTCAAGCGCCCTTCGCGCAAGCTACTAAACCTCCTTGTCCTGAGGAAGTTTTTTGACGACTCAGGAATCACGGGGGTGACAAGGGTCGTCTGCAATGACAGCGGTTGCCTTATTGTCACCTTCGCTGAATGGGGAGAGGCCCGGCAACTTGAAAACGTTAGAGATATTAACGGGATACAGATCCTAGTTGAAACCTGCCTACAGGACAACTTGGTTTTGGGAGTCATCTCCCACACAGAAATTGAACATCTGGAAAAAGAAGAACTGGCCGAGCTGATCGGAAAGCAGCTCTCAGTACGACGGAAGCTCCCCAGTACAACTGCACTGGTTGGCTGCCACAAGAAACTTCCAAGCACCGTCTTGCTGGGATGGGAAAGGATCCCAGTAAGACCGTGCGAAAGAAGGCCTACAAGATGCTATAAATGCCAGAGGTACGTCCATCTGGCGCGGAAGTGTCATGCTCAGGAAGTATGTTCCAGTTGCGGGACACCCGGGCACCACGACACCAACTGCTCAGTGGCCGCCAAGAAGTGCGCAGCTTGTGGTGGCCCTCACTTCTCCTCCGACCGGGAGTGTCCCAAGTAGAGGGAGGAGTGCAGGGTGGCTAAGCTGCGAAGTCAAGAAAAATTGAGCTACAAGGAGGCTCTCCTTGTAGTGAAAACTGCAGCAAAGAAGAAACAAGACCAGAACAAGACCACAACAACTAAAACTCAAGACCCCAAGAAGAAGATCACGGAAAAAGAAGAAGCCAAAATTAAACCCGACTTCATAACACTATCAGCAATCCCGTTTATACGCGTGTACGAAAATCTTCCGGAGCAAGACCAAGAAGAAGAATGGAAAGTGAAAAGTAAAAGAAGAAACAAGAAACGGAAGAAGTCCAACCAATCAGCTTCGGCCGAAATAGCCTAACGGCGAAGTGGCCAGTAATCCCCCAATACCAGTACCAGATATGTTTGCGGTTTGAGTAGATGTATCTGTAATATCATTAACATCCCTGGGTAGGAACTCTGGGTGTACCCTTTTAAGTCTGGCCGCATTTAGTTTGTGTTTTGCTTCAAATTTATAAATCTGTTTGCCCGTTTCCTTTGTGATAATCAGGGCTGAACCTGAAAATTTGAGCGAAAGTTGAGAGATCCGTTCAGGTTCTCTAACCATTACAGCATCGCCTATTTCTAGTGTTATATAGGATTAGCCTCTTGGTGTTGCTTATAATTCATTTCAGCGCGTGACGCTGTTAAATATGTCCATGCTTGACCATTGATATCTGTGAAGACACTGATTTGCTAAGTAGCGAAATCGTCCATATTGAAAACAGGATGATTTGCCTGTAAGTATGTCTTAAAGTATGACATTTATCTGTGCCATAAATAGTATATTAGGGTGATTTGCCTATGGAGCTATTGATAGACCCGTTAATAGATGTTGCGACTTGAGGTAACCCATCCTACCATGCATTGTGCATTGGATTTACAAGATGATGAAAAATCTCAAGGATTTTACAATTGATTCTTTCAACGAGGCTATTTGCCTGTGGATGATAAACCTGTGGTGAAGCTTTGTTGGGCGCTCACTGAGGAGGCTTGATTTTTAGAGTGCTCCCAATGGAGGCCTGATTTGTAGGATGCCGTATTGTAGACATATTTGTGCTAAAATTTATTTTCTTAACTCTAATCCGTTGTTGGAAAGAAGAACCTTAGGCGTAGTAACTTAGCATACGAGATGCATAACTAGGGCGTGTGCCACAGATTTGGTTGCTTTATCCTGCAGTGGGCCTAAAATAAAAAATGCAGATGTTACGAACCCCTCCACCAATTGTCATGATCTACCTACCCAGCACTACGAACCACGCCATCTAGGGACGAGACACGAGTATGACTCGTCTTAGTTACCACTCCGGGGTTTCCCTTCTCCATATCCTGGTTGTTGCGTCACTTCCTCAAAGTTTTCTTTGTCAGCTCCAATTCGAGGAGAGAGTAGTTCACTCTGGGAAGTGACCACAGGATCACCTATCCTGGAACCCTACGGCACAGTGACTACCTACCGTCTTCTACAATACTCAGCCTTACTCGTCAGCCATCTCAGCTCCTCACTTAAGTATTTGTAATCTTGTATTGCCTCTCCCACCTCCACCTTGCTTCACGATTGTTTTATGTTTTATTAATATGTATATACTGTTCATGTTTAGGTTAAGTTTGGTTAAGGGTAATTTATAAGCTGAATATTTTGTTAAGGGATTTATGGTACTTTATTATACACAACGAAAACTCGCATCCTTTGTCTACCCTTTTATAGTCCGATTGTCTGTTTTTTTTTGTTGTTACCTGTTGGGATCTGGGTAGACTTGTAACTATATTCTAAAGCCCCAACTCGTAACATGGGATAAATACAGCCGTAACAATGCAAAGTAACACTTCCAGTGCAGCTTCATTAATCGCAGCGTTGAATAAAACAAATGTTTTCTGTTCTGGTGATAGTGGGTACCAATGCACTTCCCCTAGATATAGGTAAGGGTGCATACGCAATTGTACTCTCATTAGCGTCCTATCAAGAACTACAGCGAAGTTTACCTCGCCAAGGATTTTAAGTTCGACCGACTAACACCGATCTTTCAGGAGTTTCCGGTGCCCAGCTGGACATTATGGGAGTGGTAACACTACTTCTTCGTTTTTCTAGACGCGGTATACCATTTCAAAGCAGTGTTTTACATAGTCAAGGACTTTAACTTTCCAACTGACGGATAAAATGGTCTTCCAATGCTTATACGCAACATTATAGATATCCAACCAAGTCAACATACTATCACTGTTGGTGGCGTTACCTATCGTGCCATGCACAATTCTGTACCATTGCTCGCCGCCAGCGCAAGTTTTACTCAACTCTCCTACTGAGAGGAAGATGGATCTCTAGTCTCAGCGTGTCCCAGTCCCTACTCACTCATTTACCCGGCGTAACTTTAGCAGCAAAAATTAGATACTAGTACTTGCAGTTTTAACAGGTACTCTTCATTTTCAGAATGAGGAAACAATCAGGGTGAAGGACATCAGTGGTTGGGTCGGGTTGTAGGAGGACAGCCCACACTCCGACACCGCTAGCGTCGATTTGCAGATGGAAGGGCAAGGTGTATTCACGGGGGTGGACTACAGGCTTGGAGGCAAGGAAGGTTTTGAGGCGGTGGAAAGACTGGTCGCACCTCTGGTTCCAGATGTAAGGGACCGCAGAACTGGTAAGGTCTGTGAGGGGTCCGGCCACGCTGGAGAAGTTACTGCAGAACCGACGGTAGTAGCCGCACATCCCCAGGAAGCGCACGAGTTCCTTCCTCGTCCTTGGAGTGGGGAAGGACAAGATGGCTTTAACGTTTGCGTCCTTGGGTCTCACCATACCATGCCCAACAATATGTCCCAGGTAAGTAACCGAGGCCCAGCCAGAAGCAGATTTAGCCAGGTTTATGGTGAATCCAGTCTCTTGCAGTCGTGCGAACAGTATCTCCAAACGCACCAGATGTTCGTCCCAGCCGTCCGACACCACCACCAGGTCATCCAGGTAGGCGAACGTCCCACCTAGGTCCTGAATTAGGTAGTTGATGACCCTCTGGAATGTGGCCGGAGCATTAGAAAAGCCAAACGCCATAACCAAATATTGAAAAAGACCAAATGGAGTTATAAATGCCGAGATTATTTTTGCCCTATCCGTGAGTCACACTTGATAATATCCTTTCAATAAGTCCACCGTACTGATAAATTTGGCACAGGCTATGCTGTCTATTATATCTTCAATCAAAGGTAAAGGGTAGGAGTCTGAGACAGTGACCTGGTTCACTTTACGATAATCGGTACAGAAACGAAAAGTGCTATCGGGTTTTGGAATGAGAAGGCAAGGTGAAGCCCAGGGGGAGGTACTAGGCTCAGCTAAGTTATGTTTTAACAAAAAATCTACCTCCTTTTTCATAATCTCTCTTTTTTGTGGATTTTGTCGATATGCGGATTGCCTAGTGGGTTGTACATCATCTGAGATTATCTTAATATCATGTTTAAGTATATTGCAAAAACCTGGGAGGTCTGACGTGACTTTAGGAAATGTCGATAATAACTTAGTGAGATCTTTTGCTTGAGATGGATTCAGAACAGAAAATACTCATCCAAGTTGTTGAGTATGTGACGGTTAGCAGGGTTTTCTTTAGGTAGAGGGAAGTCTAAATTCTCCAATAGGTCCGTGTCATCTGTCTCCGGCTCGGGCCCTGACAAAACCGTATGCAATACAGGTAGACTTATAGCCTCTGGGATGTCTTCCTCTGACTGCCTGGAATGGTAAAGTTTCATGAGATTAATGTGAACAAGTTGTGAATCTTTCCTGCGATCAGGAGTATGGACTATATAGTTGAGGGGAGATAGTTTATTAGCATTGATGTGAAAGTTTTGATGGAACCGTTCCAAGCAACCATGGGACGGTGGGTGGTAAGCCGAAGATGTACAATGGTCCACACTGAGGTCTTACATCACCTGTTTGAACAAAGATGGATCAGATTGTTGGGCTGTAATGAGCTCATCCTTACTAATGGTCTTATGGTACAGATCTTCTGTGGGTAGGAAGATATTAGAGGTGGTTTTAGATGAAGAGGGCCCATTTCGCACATTCTGTGACCGGGTGATAGCACAAGATGGGAAAAGATGAGGAATAGTTTCTTGAAGGTCAGTGGTGGAGTTGACAGGTAAGGGAGAGTCGACTGTCTTTATGTTAGGAACCACTAGATCTCCTACCAAGTCATTACCCAATAATGAATGAATGCCGCACACAGGCATTGGGTCTTTCCTAATGGCTATTTGCACTTCCCCAGTAATCAAGGGACATTGGAGGGGCACTTTAGCTAAAGGATAGGAAGAATGGGATGAGAGATCTGAAATTAGAACACTCTCATTAGTAAATGCGGTAGATATATCAGGAATGACGTTAAACAGGAGGATAGATTGTGCTGCGCCCGTATCATGTAGTATATTCGAATAGGGAAAGAACGAGACCCCTCTATGATTGAAATTTTTCCCTCATAGGTGAATGAAGAGAAGAAATCCTGATGGGGCCTTTCCACATTGGTGTTTGCTATTGGTTTGGATTTGGGATCCAGGGAACTACTTTTAGCAATTCGACACTTTGGGTGTTTACAAGTCTGGATCGTATGGCCTGGGTTTTTACAGTAAGAACAAGTAAACTTGGTAGCATCAGGGGGGTAGGTGTGGGACCTTTCAACCTACCACTCACGCCCCCAAGGTTATCATCAGAGGAGGACCTAACATGCCGAAAAGTACCACGTTCCCTACGGCACAGTTACTCCACCAGCATAGCGTACACATCAGCCAGCTCAGCCGCACGCCCTAAATTAACCTCTCCACGCTCCTCCACATGCTTCAAGATGTGAAATGGTATCTTGCTCTTCCACTCCTCCAGGACTACCAAATTTAACAAATCCTGAAATGTGGAGGTCTCTGTAGCCTCTAGCCACTTCTTAAAAAACCTAAGCTTTTCTTGAGCAAATTCAACAAAGGTGTGTGAAAATGGTTTGGTTAGTTTTGGAAACTTCTGCCAGTATCCATCTGGCGTGATAGCATAAGAGGTGAGGATATTCTTTTTTTACGTTATCATAGTCATCAGTCTGGTCTAAACAGTTATAATCTCTACGAGCCTTACCATATAATTTAGGAACTAACACCGACACCCACTGGTCCTTTGGCCACTCATTCTTCCCGGCTATTTTCTCAAAAGTCCTAAATGACCCGTCCATATCGGATTCATCAAACCCGGGAACAAGGGAAGAAGCAGTAGCAGGGTTAAAAGCAGCTAGTTTCTCTCTTAATGCCACTTCTTTTGATTTAAACTCCGATTTTAAGGTGACTTCTATCTCTCTCACCTATAGTTCTTTCAGTCTAACCTCCTGCTCCAACTTGGCCTGTTCCATCCTTTCCTCATGCTCCAACTTGGCCTGTTCCGACATTCCCTCATGTTCCAACTTGGCCTGTTCCAACTCTAGTTCTTTCATTTTGATTTGGAAGTCGAACCTAGCTCGTTCTAGTTCTAAGGCGTCTACTCTTTGTGCTTTTTCTTGAGGGCTAGCCAGACCTGAGGCAACTTCTGAGTGACGAGGGGTGGTGGATAGTGGTTGAAGTTTCTTGGACATGGGCGTTAATCGGTCAACAGCGGATTCTTTTAAAACTTCTTGAACCAACATTTCAATTACATGATTTTTTAACATTTCCTTAGCCATTCTTTCTTCAGGATATTAACGCGTAATTTAGCTACGGAAGGATTTTCAATAAAATCCTGGAGATCAAAACCTGAGGTGGCCATTGTTAAGAAAAATAGGATAAATTAACTAATAGTCAAAAGATAAGATAAGTGGATTACCCTAGAAAATATCACGGCAGTGGATAACCAGAAAGTCCCGGAAACTACCCAAGTTATACCTAGGGAAATTACACTTATGAATATTGTTCTTCTGATAAGATCCTTAGATAAGGATAAGATACTTGAAAGAGGAAGGGCGTATTACGGCATTAATATAAAGATCCGGATTAACAACCCTGAGATACTTGAAAGAGGAAGGGCGTATTACGGTATTAATATAAAGATCCGGATTAACAACCCTTGAGTTATTTGATTATTGACCCTGAATGAGGTAATGAGAAGAACAATAATTGAGGCTTTATAATTATGGGGTCCTGGTAGAGCGGGGCGTCCCAAGATATCACGTCACCCTAAACTAGTGACTGTGGAACAGTAGGGTGTGTCATACGGAGGCGAATTTTTTTATTTTTGAGTTTGAAAAATCGACCCATGGTATTAATGATGTAGTTCTATGTGCAGAATCATGTGATATCTTCAGATTTGAAAAGTTTTCATTTTTTGCTAGGTAAATTTTAACTTGAAATCTTATGAAAATTCAGTATTCCCACCCTTTTCCCAACACCACTAAATATCTTATTTAAAGTAAAGTAAATGTATCAGGTTAATTTATTAGGATGAAAATGATCCAGAATAGTGAAACGAATGATCTTGACCATTTATTAAATTTAATATTTCTTTAGAAAACAAAATCATCAAATACAAAAACCGGTTTTACTACTACGACCCGGTGTTGCTGCACACCATAGAGAACATGTCTTTCTTGCTTCTGTTTCTACTCATCACCTCCCTGCTGACCACCTGAGCTCGGATGTAGCCTTCCCTCCTCTCCTGGCTGTACACGTGACTGCTGGCCTCGCTCACTTGCTGTACACAACGCTCTATACTCTGGGTGTGCGAGGGCCAGGCAGGGACATGCATGGGGTTGTCCAGGAAAGCTCTGACTCGAACATTGGTGAGGCTGCAGGTAAGAGGGGGCTCACTGCCAGCCTGGATGTTATCCAGATCTATGAGATCAGTGAGGGTCTTGGCACCTAGATTGACTTCAGGAGTCTTTCTGACCCTGAAGGAATCGTCACCAACTGATTCGTCATGCCCAGATCCTCTCATAAGTCTCATATCCAAGATCTTTTTGACTGCCACTCTTCTCTCCTCCTCATCCTTACTGCAGAGCATTGTCTGCTCCACAATCTGAACAACCTTCCTTGGCTGACTCCTCAGGAGCTCAAGCTGGAAGAGAACATGCCTCGGACCTTCGGAGAACGATGACTTGACCTTGGTGTTGAACCAATTTGGCAAGTAGACACTCACGATGAATTGGACAATAAGTCTCAGGTTGTGAAGCTGGTTCCCTTTCAGTTTATGATGAGCGACCCAAATTCTGCAGAACCTGAGAGCCGTTGTGAGCCACCTAGAATGTGAGACTGGACCTATCTGCAGGTAAGCAAGTCTATCAGGCATGACCCTAGTTTTGATGGCACTGCAAATCATGTAACCATAGTACTGGTCAGTACTCAGGTTGTCAATGACAGTATGTGCAAGCTCAACGAGTGGAGGGCCAACTGTGATTTTTTCAAAGCTCGGATTTATTTCTAACTCAGTGGCAGAGTCCAGCATCTTGCCAAGAGGACCAGACCATCTGTTGTTTGAAAGAGTCTTGCCATCCAGCTCCTGGATCAGATGTCTGAGTGGCAACTCGTTGGTGTGGAGGTCACAAACAATCCAGACCAGCTTCCTCCCAATCTTCCGCTCTATCCACTGTATGACCGCCCCTTGCCACCCTGTGTTCGTGTTGGTGCTGTCCCCTCCAATGGACCTGCAGGGTCTGGTCTACGTTCCTCTCTCTGAGCCAGTTCACAATGTTATCTGCCACTATCTCAGCTGGTTTCCTGATGTCATCGTTCTCTGGAGTGAAATGCCACAAAT
Source organism: Homarus gammarus (assembly GCA_958450375.1). Classification (NCBI taxonomy): domain Eukaryota; kingdom Metazoa; phylum Arthropoda; class Malacostraca; order Decapoda; family Nephropidae; genus Homarus; species Homarus gammarus. Next base: position 417,880 of record CAUDMG010002415.1, on the reverse strand, counting down.
ACTTCCCTCCTGGTTCACTGCAGCAGGAGTAGTGTTCCTCCTTCACCATGGCAGGGAAATACTTGTCAGAATCTCCAACTTTCATGAACACTTTAGTGTCATCCCTTCTCCTTCTCCCATCAAAGTACAAACAACTGATTCCATTTTCTCTTATCCCCTTATCAAACTCCTCTTCTAGGTTACTGACAAGTTTCTCCTGAGCTCTCCTTACTTTGTTATGATCTATCACCAGGTGAACATCATCAGGTGTTATCAAACCACCGTCAATCCAGGCAGCTGTTGCTATCTCTGCAGTTTCTCTGAGACCAGTGTGGTGTCGCATGCTGGCCAGAGCTATGCTCGGGATATCTTTCCTATTTCGAATCTTATGCCTGGAAGGTTTGGGATCATTATTTTCTGGGTTAGGGACAAAGTCACCATTCTCCTGGTCAGCACTCGGATCAGCCATGGGGAAGTCATTAAACTCTGAATCAGCTTGACTCCAATCATCGGCCTTTTTTACCTCACCCTGGGCCTTCTCAAGTCTCTTTTCCTCGGCAACTCTTCTCCTCTTCTGTCTCTCTGTGGCAGCCTCCTGTCTCTTGGACTCCGGAATATCTTGGCTAGAAATCATGAGAGCCCCTATACTGCCAGTCTTCTCTCTCTGTGCTTTGACAAATGCCAGTTCGATCACAGGAATCTTCAGTTCACGCTTGCAAATACAGGAGATGTGGGCCTCGGATTTACAGTCACGATCGCATCCAAACTCAGGACAGAGAACAATTGGGCACTTGCAAGTAATTATGTCAAATAACTGGTCCAGTTGCTTGGCAAAGCTGTCCTTAACTGCAAGTTTTCCTCTCCCAAGAGAGATATCTCTTGCCTTTTCCCAACTGGCTAGCAGTCTCTCACTAATCTTCTTCTGACTTGTTATGACTGGAGGCTTGAACTGAGCGTTAGCCAGAGTGTACTGTGCCAAGATAGCTTTGGTCATATCACTGGCAATGTCTTTGTAAGTTCTTTGGTTCTTTTCACTGATTTGCCTGATTAAAACACCGTATCTCAAAGCATCTCTCAATGTAGGCAACTCCGACTTCAGGAGCTCTCTCCAAGACCCAAGATAGTGACTGAGATGGCTAGATTTTTGGTTCCTCGTCCTGACACAAGCAGCCATCGCAAATATTATCAACTTATAAATGCATCAGAATCTGAAACAGAAAAAAATTGTTAGTTGGGTTGTTAAAGAATGAAATCAGAAAGCAATGTTCACAATTTAATTGTAATGCACTAATGCAGTTGTACGTTAGATTTTCGATAAATTTCACGCTAAAATTTACCTAGCAAAAGGTTGCAAAATATTGAAACTGAAATTATTTTCTGTTTATATACACTAAAATCTACCAAAAAAGTGATGGGCCATTAATTTTAGCTGATCTTCCCTCCTATGACACACCCTAATGGAACAGCCTACTCTGGGGCGAGGGTACGGCATTAAACAGATCCGGATTCTTCCCTACACTCGATAAGACTAACTACACGACTACCACGTGTAATGACAGGTAAGCCTTATGACACTTGGAACCTAATATCCTACGTCTGTCATTCTTACTGTACGATAATACCAATATATGCACACACATATGAAGGAAACTTTAAACCACCGTAAAGCAATTGTGAACAGAAGTGACTGGGAGGAATAATTAGCAAGGAATTACAAGGGAGGAAGGAATATGGTACTTAAGGTCGAGTCCTGTCACGGTCGCCATTTGTTACGAGTTGGGGATTTAGTATATAGTTAAAAGTCTACCCAGATCCCAACAGGCAACAACAAAAAAAAAACAAAGACAATCGGACTATAAAAGGGTAGACAAAGGATGCGAGCATTTGTTGTGTATAATAAAGTACCATAAATTCCTTAACAAAATGTTCAGCTATCTATATTTTACCCTTAACCATACTTAACCTAAACATTAACAGTATATACATATAACATACAATAGTTTGAAGCAAGTGGACGTGGGGGAGCCAATACAAGATTACAAATACTTAAGTGCGGAGCTGAGATGGCTGACGAGCAAGGCCGAGTATTGTAGAAGACGGTAGGTAGTCACTATGCCGTAGGTTTCCAGGATAGGTGATCCTGTGGTCACTTCCCAGAGTGAAGTGCTCTGTCCTCGAATTGGAGCTGACAAAGAAGACTTTGAGGAGGTGACGCAACAACCAGGATATGGAGAAGGGAAACCCGGGAGTGGTAACTAAGACGAGTCATACTCGTGTTTCGTCCCTAGATGGCGTTGCTCGTGGTGCTGGGTAGGTAGATCAAAACAATAGATGGCGTGGTTCGTAGTGCTGGGTAGGTAGATCATGACAATTGGTGGCGGGGTTCGTAACACCCGCGTCTTGTTGAATAAGACAGTGGTCTTCCCCCTACTGCTTATGATAACGACGACATGGCCATTGTGGCTGTCTATCATACCTCGAATCTTAATACCGTTGTAGAGTTACAATGTCCTGTGAATTATGTGAGGAAGAGTCGTGTAATATACATCACATATCACCTGTCGCCACAGTAGTAGACTTGTTCTGAACAATTGTTGAATGGGATGGATGTAGGTCTCGTTGTGACCTTGAATTTGTTGTAGGGGTTGTGTAGCGTTTGGGTATGATACCACCGTGATGGAACTGGTAACAAAAGTCAATAATAAGATCATTAGTGTTACAGTGTCTGCTTAATCGCTGCTGTTTAGGCTTCGTGGAAGTAACCTTAGAAACCTCGTGATGAACCAGCGCCACAGGTGTAACTGTGCTGGCCAGTGGGGTACGGGGTACGTTAAGTAGGATCTTACATACATAAGAAAGTATTGCATTAGACTGGGCATAATCCTCAGTCTTAGCTTGACTGTACGCAGGGTCCCGTAAACATAATACATCAGTCGCAATTTCAACAAAACATGCAAACTAATCTAATAGCATGGTGCCGTCTTTACGATCCTCATCTTCCGCGATTGCAATGTTCTGTACAACATCCTCACATGAGCGAAAAAATATAACGATGTGATAATTATCTTCTGCTGTGAACTCGGGAATGCTTCATTTTGCGGCAACACTTTAAATATAATGGAAGTGTTAATATAATGTCAAGTATGATTATAATCATACTTGAGCCAGCTCTAGCCATTGTCAGTTGGGTGTTAGACAACTTAGATGTCACTGGAGGAATCGAGTGTGTAGGAGGTAAATTATATTGTCCTGACACACTGGGGATTGGTGGGTAGGGAGAATGAACAGATCTGTAGTAAGGTGTTGTGTCGTATGTACAACCTGACCTAAGTTGGGTACGGTGTACAGTCGTTAACAGAAGTCCTGTCGCCCCTTCTGCTGCTCCACGAACCCTGAGATTCAGACTCATGAATCGGAAGCATTTATGGGCAGAATAATGCACCAGTGTCTACTGCTTCGGGTTCATGAGTCTGAATCTCTTGGTTCGCGGAACAGCACAAGGGGCGACAGGACTTCTGTTCATGACTGTACATTACTAAATGATTGATCGGTTAATTGTTCACTATTCTCAAAGGAAGTGTTTCGATGTAGATAAATTTGTGTTCCATGCAATCTTTCATGATGCTAGTAATAATAACAACTCCGATTGGGAGAACTGCATCAGTTAGTATTGCATTTTCTGTTTATTCACGGGTACTATTGTAATCTTTTCGCTAAATATGTAATGTTTAAACCAAAAAAAATAAATAAAGCATCCATAAATGATAATTTAATCATACAAGATTATATTCAATAACAACCGTCCCTTCCCATTTACAGTAAATTAATTAAATTATAAGTAAATGAGTAAGTAAAAATACTTAAATAATAAAACGTCAACAATATATAAAGTAAGGTACTTATAAATGAAAAACTAACCTATCACGACCACTGACGTGTGATGGTATGCTGTAGAACATGTTTATTGTGTGCAAAAATCTGCTGCATGTCTGTGAAATACCTAGTGCGGAGGCTTGACTGAATTACAAAGACTTGATTGAAGTACAAAGACTTGATTGAAGTACAAAGACTTCATTAAAGTTCTGGTCTTGAAGTTTTGTCTATAAACGCTTTGGTTAAGGACGTTCAGGTGACGGGCAAGTAGAAGGGAATGATTGAAACCCGCCTTTTGACGCATTCAATATTTATTGATGTGATCAAAACCTGCAGAGATGTTCGTAATATTACATGGTGATTCATCTGATGCAAAATTAGTTAGTCTCACACAACTTTTTCTTCATTACAATTTATTAAACATACTGACATAACACAAAGTTCATAACTCTATTAATCTTAGCTTCGCTTCATTCTGCATTGTCTTTTTACTCCAGGTTAGGCAGAAACAAGAAGACGTAATTAGTCAACAATATTTCGGTACCAAGGGGTATGTCATCACTTAGGCTGTATTTACAAGTGCGGGTCAATGCAGATCAGTAAGGTGTTCCAAGAGTCAACAGTACTGAGTAAATTGTCTCAACACAAATTCTTCGACAGGATTGTGAAACGGTGTTTACCAGTGCGAGCAGAAGGCTGGTTTTCACAGCATCAATAGAGAGGGCGAACTGTCTCATGGCATGGCAGGGCGGGCAGCACCGCCACTAGTCGAACACAGTCCACTCAGCAGAACCAGGACTTGTCTGTAAACACTTTTACATCTGGCGAGGTCACAGGACGAAAGATTTAATGGCATCACACGCCAGCAGTGTAGCTGAAGCCAGCGGCGATAACACCCCCGGCGTTGGGCAATCGTCAAAGATTTACGGTGTGGTGTGTTCAATAAGGCATACACGGGTCACTGGCCTTCGGAACTCCCCAGATATGGTTCGCACACGCACATGGCGCACTAGACCATTGGCTCCCGGGACTGTTGCCGTGACCCTGCCCAATGGCCATTTGCTGAGAGGAAGATCTTCTACGGTGACGAGGACAAGGTTGCCCTTCTAGAGATTACAGGTTGGTTCTATGTACCTCTGTCTTTTGCGGAGTAGTGGAAGGTACTCCCTCACCCAGCGTTTCCAGAAGTGGTCTGTTAGGAACTGCACGTGCCGCCACCGTCGTTGATATGAGTCCTTCTGAAGACAACCTCCCAGTGGCAGATCGGCATGTGGGCCACCGTGGAGGATGTGGGCTGGTGTAAGCACTTCCAGGTCTCTCATGTCGTTCGACGCAGGTGTGATGGGTAGACTATTTATTATTGTGCCCACTTCACTAATAGCATCTGCAGTTGGTAATCATCCCGGACTTGTGTCCCCTGAATTGTTCTGAGAACCTTCTGACAGTTCAAATTTGTCATTCCCAAACTCCAAACGTCGTGCTGCTTCCCTTTCTTCCCCTTTGTGAAATACGCCTCCAGCATTTCAGTAACAGTTCGTCGCACTTCTGCCATCATGTTGGACCCGGGATTTTGGTCAGGTGCTGAGCATTCTGGCTCAGGCAGAGGGTGGCCCCCTTCAGCTTCTGTTGCCGTAAAGTTGTGGTCGCTGAGCCCTGGAGGGATAACTTCTACCTCTGGATCCAATTCCACTACCCCTTGTCCTTTTATTGATATTCATTTACAGCTCCGGTTAGGTTGTGAGGGCGCGTGTTCCCACTGTATCTACACCACCCTCATCTTACTTACTTCTCTTAGTTCTTACTCTTACTCTTTTGGTAGCATGGACATTCTTTTGGTAGCATTTACATTCTTGTGGTAGCATGGTCGAGGGTCTAGGCACATGGGTATGGTAATTCTGGTATCAAGTCACTTAGACGGAAATAAAGGTAATATACTATGGGAGAAATGAATACACCTAAAGTACTCTAAGAACAAATTTATTAATATGAAATCAAAGGGAAAAAGATATAGTATTAATCATATAACTACCAAGCTCAACTCCTGGGCTTAGTGCAGACTCAGTTTCTTCTTCTTTACTTATTTTCTTATTTACTTACTCAACAGTAATTACTCAGATCTTACATTCTTACTGCACACAACATTACTGGTGTTACATTACCTGGCTTAATAGGACCAATTCCTTGGCCCTACTCACAATACATAGTACATGGCACTCAATTTAGATTACTTTACTCAACATACACGTTAATACTGACACTAGCCTATACAGGGGTCCACTACCCAACATGGGATAATTATTTCCAACTAATTATCCCTAACATACATGTTACAACACTCTCTGTGGACATATACTTCTAAGGAGTAACCCAGGGTAGAACACTAGGGCTCACGACCGTTGTTATTGTGGGGTAGCCTGACACATGGCGAGTCTGGGGTCTGGCCCAACGAAGCAGTGAAGCACATTAATCAGGCAGCTGGTTGGTTGGTTGTACGGAGAGAATAGAGCATAGCTCTAAGAATAGGAGAAGGATAAAGTAGAAGGTAAAGTTCAGAAGTGGGAAGTAAAGGAGAAGGTTAACAGCAGGTGGGCTATCCACCTTGCGGAGACGGGTTTTTTTTTGTCTTCCGTAACTGTGCTGCATTAGAGGTTCAAGGTCTTAGGGAAGGCCGGTCTCAGCCAAGCTAAGCTAAGTTATTCTAAGTGTCCATGAGACATATTATCTTAGGGTAGGGGTGGGGGGTCCCTCCAGGTCCTTGTGGCACTGTAGGGATGATCCTCATCCTTTTTTTTTTTTTTTTTTTTTTTTTTTTTTTAACTATTTTGGTCTTTATTTATTTGTGGGGTCCCTCCAGATCCTTGTGTGTCTGGAGAGTTGGGCCCATCTTTTGGTTCATATTTGTTGTGTTTTTTATTGTTGTTTTGTTGTTATTTTGTATATAGAGGCTCTGGTTCTTCAATTTCATTTTTCCTACTTCTAGGCCACCATCTATGTGATATATTGTTGTTTTCATCAATTAGTTTGCTAAGTATGGGATCCTGTTCTTGTTGGATTTTTTCCCATATTGCATTTGCTTGGGTGTGTATTCTGATGTTGAGTGGGTCTATGCCGTGTTCTGTGTGTATGTCTTGTACTGTTTGTGTGTATGGTGGTTGGTGTTTTGCCGCTCTTCTGAGGGCTGTATTTTGCACTGCTTGATATTTCAGCTGATTAGTTCTTGCAATTGTGTTCAGAGGTATCGGAGGGTATTCTAAGTGTGGCCTGATCAGTGCTTTATATAGGTGCAATTGCGTGTTGGTGTTCAATTGGCGGAATCTTCTAAGTTTTGTAAGTTGTGATCTTGCCATAGCTAATCTTTCGTTGATGTGAGGGATTATTCCGCTTCTGGAGATCTTGAGTCCTAGTGTTTTTCCCTTGGCAACATATGGTATTTGTTGATTGTTAATGATAATAGGGCATGGGTTCATTTTTGCGATGTGAATTATTTGGAGTTTTTGGACATTGGTTTTTATCTTCCATTTTCGTTCATAGTTGTTTATTAACTCTACTTCTCTGCATGTTCTAATGGCCATCATTTGTTTGGATTTTCCCGGGTACCTGATTATCTGTGTAACATCATCTGCATATGCTATATATTCTGATTGCCGTGGTTGCGGCATATCTGCCGTATATACAGTGAATAATGTTGGTGATATGTTGCTCCCTTGGGGAACTCCGCTATAAAGGTTGAAGGTTTGTCCTAGATGGTTGTCAATGATAAGTTTAGCCTTTCTGTTATCTAAGAAATTACACAGTAGTGCTGTGATATTGGTAGGCATATCCAATTTGATTATTTTATATTTCATTCCTTCATGCCAGACTTTGTCAAACGCTTTTGAAACATCTCTTAAAATTATATTACATTGTTCTTTGTTACTTGCAGCATTTGCGATTGACTCGTATATTAAAGCTATTGCTGTATTGGTTCCTCGGTTTTTTCGAAAGCCGTGCTGTCTCGGATTATATTTATTTTCTTGGTCAAGAAAATTTCTGAGTCTGTGGTTAATTATTTTTTCCAATATTTTCCCGGGTGTTTCCAGTAGTGAGATGGGTCTGTAGTTTTCTGCTTGAGTATGGTTCTTTCCTGCTTTCGGGATGAGTCTGATTTTGGCTAATTTGAATTTGGTAGGAAAAAAGCCAGTTGCAAGTGAGGCATTGTATATATTTTTGAGCTGTTCGATCATATTCTGAGGAATGTTTTGTAGTACGACTTTATTAATTTGGCTTATGCCAGGTGCTTTATTCTTAAAACTTGCTATTGTTTTTACAATATCATTTTGAGTTAGAGGAGCAATTATTGAGTTGTTGATGTTTAAAGAGTTGAGGTTAATTTTTTCTGTGGGTTTCCATTTCTCTGTGTTCTGGTTCAAATATATTCTGGTAGCCTGTTCAGTTTCTTGGCAGAAGCTTCTATTATCTTCGTCGTTGATTGTAAAAATGTTTTTCCAAAATTCTCTAAATATTGGCTCTTTTTCATGTGGTTCTGTTGCTTTTCTACCATTTTTGTCCTTAATATAACTCGTGTCTTCCGAATTAGTTCCCATTAGGTTTTTAATTTTTTTCCAGAATGCTTTTGGGTTTCTGTGATCTGCTTGTGTGTCCTGAATCAGCTTGTTCCATGTTTCATTGTATTTGTTCTTACTTATTTCTTTCAGTTCTTCTTTTAAATTCCTGTATAATATTCTGATGTCATTGTTCCACCCGTGTGTTTTGGTGAATTCATATAGATTGGTAAATCTAGTTTGTATCATTTTCTCTTCATGTGTTAATTGTGCATGTGGTAGTGTACGGTATGTTGTTTTTGGGATATTGTTTTGCATTGCTGATGTTACTTCATTGTACCATTTGTCCAATGATTTGTCGATCTCAGTTGTGTCTTTATTGTGTAAGAGTGTTGGTTCGTTTTTGCTGAGATCCAATTTAAATTTTTCCCAATTTGCTCTATTAAGTGAAAATCTTGGGATTGATGGAATTTGTATCGGAGACGTGGATAAAGTTGCTATTATGGGTAAATGATCACTGGTTGTTGTGGGTCCAGCTTTTAAATGTACATTTAGATGGTGATGCCTGTTGGTTAAAACAATATCAGGTTTCCCAGTGTTACCGGCTGATACGTAAGTTGCGAAGTCGGGCCCAAGGTGAGTTATTGTCCCGTGTTCGATGAAAGCATGTAGAATTTTTCCTCCTGGGTTTCTGATATTATTTCCTAGGGTTGTGTGTTTAGCATTGAGGTCTCCTATAAAGTATGCTGGTTTATTTTGTCTCATTAGTTTTAAAATATCACCTGTAGGGAATACTGGCCTTCTAAATGTTAAATAAGACGTTCCAATTAATATTGGGCCTCTGGTTGTGTTTACTTCGGCTGCAAGAAAGTTGCTATGAAAGTTGTCTATGATTTTATACTGTATATTGCGTTTTATAGCTATTGCTATGCCGTCGTGTGGTTCATCATGGATGTTCATTTGATGTACATGATAGTTAAAAATCTTGATTTTATCACCTTTTTTCCGACCATGTGCGTTGATAAGAATAATGTCTGGATCTATTGTGCTATATATATTGGTGAGTTCTGATTTCCTCATCAAATTCCAGGCAAGGACGTTGTGCTGGATTATCTTTAATAATTTAGTTTGTGTAATCGTGGATCCCGCGAACTTGGTGTAGGATGTTTGCTAGCTCGTGCATCTCCTGGTGAGTGTCTACTCCTTTCCTCCTTGAGTCCAGTTCTGATTTTCTTAAACTTGGTGACATCCACTCTTTCGATCCTATTATATTTGGTACTTAAAAGTCCTGCAGTTATTAATTGGTCTATATAGGTTTCTTCTACCCTATCGTCTTCGTAGGTGAATTTTACAGTGCCTTCCTTGATTTCCTGCAGAAGTCTGTCATTTGATATTGTAGGTGGTGTGTTGACTGAATAAAAGCGGATGCCGATCTCATTGCCCAAGTCTGCTGGCTGCACATCGCTTGGTGAAGATGGGGGGGCACGATGGCCAGAGTGGGATTCTTTTCTTAATTTTGCTTTGGTCGGATCAACTTTTGCAGGTAGTGATTTCTCTGTTTGCTGAGTGGTGGAGTCTGATGATTTGCGGTGTGGTGTGACTTCTTGGGTGATAGGGTCTGTTTCCATGACGGTTTCTTCTGTGAATTGTTTGGTTTTGTGCTCCTGTGGTTTCATTGCTCCCAGGCTACTCTCGGTGACGATTTTAAATATTTCTGTTGAGGGGGCGTCGTCTGGAAATTTTACCTCTGGCAGATTGTTTGCCGCAAACATTTCTCTAATCGTTTTTCCGAATGTTCCTGGTTTTGCAATATTATTGAGGTGTGCATGTATTATACTAGTTAGGATAGTGAAAGGTAATCCTTCACTCAGATTGAGGTATGTCGGCTGCATGAGGGGATTTTCTTTAGTTTTCTTCAGTACTTTAGATGTGGTATCTTGCAGCTTTGCAATTGCTGCATATGTTTTGTTGGGGTCTGTTTCAATCTTCTTATTTGTTCTTTCCTTTTCTCTCAGGTTTCTAATTATTTCTTTTCTTATGGGACAACGCGCTGCTAGTGTTCGATGTTCCCCATTACAGTTCAGGCATTTTGGGTTATCTTTATTGCTACATTCTCTGAATGTATGGCCCTCTGTTGCACATTCAGAGCAGTACTTCTTATCTTTTAGAGGACAGTTTGCAGCTAGATGATTATATTTGTAGCAATTCCAACAGGGTGTTATTGGAAAAAATTCCTCCTGCTCAATTTGATATTTTGTCAGATGATAATGGGATATACACAGGCCATTCTCTAGGGCTTTTTGTGCCATGGAGATCTCTCCAAACCTGACCTTCATCATGGTAGGAGCACCAGGCATTAACACAACCTCCTCGACTCTGGCCCATGCGTTCTTCTCTTGTATATTATTAGCAATATCATTTGGTGTTTGTTTCAGTATGCTCTTATCTACCCTTTTAATCACTATGGACTTTTTGGCTCGTAGTTGAGGTGGTATTACAATTTCGAATCCGTGTTCTTTTAGTTTCTTTGTTGATTCGTCTGAGAGCATATTGTCTACATCTTTTTCTTCAAGACAAAGGACTATGTAAGAGTCCTTTGTTTCTATTAGTGCGGCAAATTTGATGTTTAACTGGGCACACAGTAGTATACCCAGTTCCTCTTTGCGTTTTTCCGATACTCCCCCCAAAAGGGAGCGTACCCGTATCCTATTTCCGGTTGTCCTAGTCATTGCATATGGTCGTTCTCCGTGGCATCAGTCTTATTGTAATTTTGTACAGTTGCCCTACCTATCCAGGCGAGCAACCTAAACACAGGAATTACAGCACCCCCCACCGCCACTTGCTGGTCGAATGGTCGTAGGGTGGTTCCTGTGTCACTCACCTAGTAACCCCGTTAGGGGAACCTATATCCCTATTGTTGTAAATGCTCACTTATAGGCGTGAACTTGATGTGTACCTAATCGGGGGATGGGTGGAGGATTAAGGATTTGCGACCCCCTTCCTAGGTGGAACACGCACGATCACGGTTTCCCAGGAAGGCTCGGCGGAGGGGTGGGTTCTGCTCCTACCCCCTTTCGTGTTCACAAACCCCACCAGTGGAGGTGAACAGTTACAGGGGGGACCCAAGGACGAATACACCTCTAGGGTGCAGGTCCCCAGGCCAGAGCGAATAAAGAAGGAAGAACAAGGTAAAACAGCCAGAGGTGCAATTGACACCAATGGGATCGCGGCCCAAATCCGCTACAGAAAGCCGTTTCAGATCACCCGATCAGGGCCGCCTCTGATCAGGAGTCACCCCTGATCAGTAGGGAAGCACAGAAAGGGCGTTGTCTGCAACGAGCTTACCGGTTATGTGTAGTGATGGTGGTGAGGTGGTCGATTTCGTTCAGGTCGTCAACGGTTGAAAGACAGGCTGGCAGGCTTAAGCAGTGAAGGTTCTAGAAAGAGGTCCGTTCACGGCGAAGGCTGGCTGGCGAATGATTGAAAAAGTTGAGTTGTGAAAAAGTTGAGTTGAATCAGGCAGCATCGGTGCCATCGTTTCATATATGGTCCCTGCTGGGTATTTACTACATCCGGGGCCGTTGTTGAGTGGTTGAGCGAAGCAAGAATCACAATGGGATCTGGAGAAACATGGGAGCAGCGTCAAGGAACGGACTGGGAAGCATGACAACACAAACAACTCTCTTGTCTAGACGACAGACGTATTTACGTTATATTACTTCTACACTGGGTGAATGACAATTCAACTGTTAAATCATGAACACTGGTGAACCCTGATATTCACTACAATTGACTGAATTAACTAATGGCTACACATAAACATACCTGGAGAAACATTGGAGTAGCATCAGGGAACGCTTTCCCTGGCGATGCACGGGTATAAATACCCCTGAGTTGCCAGTGATCGCTACTCACGCAGTGACAATAATTACAAACAAACTAACTGTTACTCATTCAAAGATGACCCTCAGTTGACAAAGGTCTGGCGAATTACTTGAGTTGATTACACAGACTAATTCAAGATTGAGCTTCCCAGGAGAAAGTGGAATAACAACGCATTGATAACTGTCTTCACAAAGGCTGGGCAAACTAGGAGGGAAACACAAGTGTAGCGTCTATGGGGAAAAACAAGTCTTCTCAGGGGTCGCTAATTCACTCATATTTTGCTGTCGTGGAGTTTAATAAGAATCATTAGTTAAATAGATCAGCAGTCAACGTGACCATGACAAGGTCTCAAAATTTGTTTGATGAACCACTGCTCACCGCATGTATTCGGTGGTGCAACTCGTTGCTTGTATTTATGTTTGATGATAGTAGGTCACTGTTGGCTGCTTGTGGTGTTAAAAGTGGCACCTCACTGCTGGTTGCTTATAGTGTTACAAGTGGCAGGTCGCTGCCGATTGCTTATGGTGTTACAAGTGGCACTTCACTGCCGGTTGCTTACGGTGTTACAAGTGACATTTGACTGCCGTTTGTTTACTGTGTTACAAGTGGCATTTCACTGCCGATTGCTTACGGTGTTACAAATAAATTTAATTATGCTTACCGTGTACTTCGTTGAGTTTGATATTTGTTACCTAAAACCGTACGAAAAGGAACACTCTCAACCTGTGGTCCACACTCATATGGCAGTGTCCCGACCAGTGCTGCTGTAATGTATGTTTTCCAATTTAAGGGTACAAGTATGCAATACCAAAGGAGGACATGACATTCATATATCATTCGATGATTTCCTTATTTTACGTAAGGTTTAGTAACATAATAATTCGTTGCTGATGCAGTAGAAAAGGCGATGAGGTTGACAGGTCATCGGGTATGGTCATTTTGGCATCGTCGTGTAGTGAAAGCAGAAGGATTGTACACTGATTAGTACTTCTGAAGTCTTCGTCGGGCAGTCACTATGTAAGGTTCCTTATATCATCAGCGAGTATCGTCTCACATATGGTCTAATTGTATTTGTTATGATGAATTAGTTTATTTACTAACTTTGGATAAGTGTTCCATGAACCATTTCGTGCCTTTTCATACATAGAAAACGTAAACTGGTATCATTCATGATAATCTACTTAACATTTCTTAATACACACCTGTATTTACGACCTTGGATCACGGTTATGTCAAACTATAACAAATTAACTCCGACTAAATTGTCTGTGTATTGAATCTCATAGTATAATCTTCCTTTTGGATTACTGTTCACTATCATATTTGGTGTTGCTTATGAATTAAGAGGCGCTGATTCATGCAGTCATCAGTCTGTCTTGGTAATTGGTGTATTTACTGTCGTTATTACACACTCAATAAACATAACTAACATCTTCCACGTGGATTACATGTATGTGCAAGTAAACTTATGTTCAACTAGAGGTACTCTGCAATACCGCTATATTTGGTGACATCCTATGCATAACACATGGGTGCACGGAGATTATTTAATGCTTGTGAGAGTCATCGACTAACATATTCTCAACAACTGACATCTCCAGGTTATGCTTCCTTGTCCCCATTTCCAAGAAAATTGGCTATCGAAGGACATTTTAGCTCTAGACTAGCTTGAATACCAGGAACTCCGACGAAGGCATATCGTCAGGTTTGCCATAAACACTTAAGTGCCGAGACATCATCGTTGAAACGCCACCGCACCTCAAGACAACGTGCAGGTGAGGAAGAACTCCTCAAATCTAGCACCTCTGCTCCGGGTGGCACGTTTGCTCCTGCTTTTTACACTTCGGCTGGGATTCCTTTAGGCCCTGAGGCTTTGTTACTTTTCAGCTTTGTGGTGGCAGTAGCTACCTCATCTAGGGATGAAGGATAGCCGAGGTGGGTCAGTTCTGGATGCCGAGGGAACTGCTGGGTAGTCAGGACATCCATATCGGTGTTTGCTCATCTTTTGTTGATCTGAAAGTTTTTGAATTTCACATGCCTTATTGTTAAAACAGTAGTTCTTCATATTGCGAAGTTCGCTGATCCGCCGCTTTCTTCTTGCGGAAGGTATCTGCTTTAGTTCAAGACTGAGGGATGTTGTGCAAGTTAGTTACAGCAGTACTCATCGACGAGTACATTAATTTCCGGCTCATTTTCATTTATCCAGTCCTGGTGTATTCTTTCGATTTGGACGAGGGTCTTTCTTCAGGCTTTTGTCATGACAGTGTCGAGACTATCCCATTTGGTACTGGGATTTGGGTTGTTGCTCTCTGAAGGCAAGTGCCACCGGTGGATCTTCCAGACGCCCAGTGTTAAAATTTCTTCTGGAGGCTTGTTGCCTTCGTCGGTTTGGAGCGACGTGAAGTGAAAGTGTGGCAGTGGTCTGAGTCACGCATGGCTCTGGTAATGAGGACATCTCGGCGATCTCTTTTTCTGACAATAATGTAGTCAATGAGATACCAGCGTTTGGATCATGGGTGTTGCCACGAGCCCTTGAAATTGTCGGCCTGCTAAACAAATGTATTGGTGATAGTGGAGTTGTGTGCATCACACTTGCTTAGCAGGAGTAGGCTATTGAGATTTCATTTGCCTAGTCCATTTCTCCCTATGATTCCTTGCCAAATGTCAGCATCTCTGCCAACTCTGCGATTGTAGGAACACAACCTTATCCTTTATGGGGATAGAGATTAGCACTCTGTCAAAGTTGGCGTAAATGGCTTCCTTGAAGGCATCTCCTGCATCCAGTGTTGGGGAGTATGCACTGATGAAGAAGGCATGACATGAGTGATTCAATAAGACTCAGAGTGTCATGAGGTGCTCATTGATCCCAACAGGCATATAAGTTCGCTTATGTAGGATGCATTGGCGGATGGCAAAGCGAACTCCATAAATGCAGTTGCTGCATTTCTGCAGCAGGCTTACCATTCCAAAAGAAGGTATAACCAAACCCAGGTTCTATGATTCGACCCTCGTCTGGGAGCAGGGATTCACTAATGGCTGTTATGTCCATGTTATACCTAGCAAACTCTTGCCAAAAGGGCAATTTTTCTTTCAGGACACTTATTTGTGAGAGTATCCAGAAGGATTCTGACATTCCATGCAGATACCATAAGAGGTTGCATAGTTTGTTTTTGTTTTTATTTGTGATTACGGTTGTGTTTTCGACTTGTTACGAGTTGGGGATTTAGAATATAGTTATACGTCTACCCAGATCCCAACAGGTAACAACAAAAAAAAACAAAGACAATCGGACATAAAAGGGTAGACAAAGGATGCGAGTTTTCGTTGTATATAATAAAGTACCATAAATTCCTTAACAAAATATTCAGCTTATAAACTACCCTTAACCAAACTTAACCTAAACATGAACAGTATATACATAGTAATAAAACATAAAACAATAGTGAAGCAATGTGGAGGGGGGAGAGGCAATACAAGATTAC
Organism: Homarus gammarus; assembly: GCA_958450375.1. NCBI lineage: Eukaryota > Metazoa > Arthropoda > Malacostraca > Decapoda > Nephropidae > Homarus > Homarus gammarus. Next base: position 402,120 of record CAUDMG010002415.1, on the reverse strand, counting down.
AAATACTTAAGTGAGGAGCTGAGATGGCTGACGAGCAAGGCTGAGTATGGTAGAAGACGGTAAATAGTCACTGTGCCGTAGGTTTCCAGGATAGGTGATCCTGTGGTCGCTTCCCAGAGTGAAGTCTGTCCTCTCCTCGAATTGGAGCTGACAAAGTAGACTGAGGCGGAAGTGACGCAACAACCAGGATATGGAGAAGGGAAACCCGGGAGTGGTAACTAAGACGAGCCATACTCGTGTTTCGTCCCTAGATGGCGTTGCTCGTGGTGCTGGGTAGGTAGATGAAGACAATCGGTGGAGGGGTTCGTAACAGACTGCATTTGGATGACTTTACTTGGTGAGGTTGCCCAGTCAAGTTGGTTCTTAGGCAGTCTACGTTTTGGGCACCTTTTCTAGCCCTCTTCAAATGTGAGGTGAGCAGAGTGGGTCCTCTAGAGGGTTGCTCAATCGCATAGACAGGACCGGATTGCACTGATGCCTAGATCCCAGTGCATAAGCGACCATTTTAACTATGCCGCCCATGTGATGAGACTAGAGACACCTGGCAATCATCTCTGCCTGTCCCAGTCGCCACTCTCCCGTCGCCGTAGTACTCTTTTCGGGGAATAGGGGTTTTGATGATGAGAAGTATGATGAGCTGGATGATGGCTGTGCGTGAGTTGATTTATGTGGTGAAGCTCTCCCTTTTTTTTATCTATTAGTACAAGTGTTGCAACGACTGGGGAGAAGGAGATTTGCAATGCACTTTTTTTTGAGGGAATTTCCCAACCGGGAACAGGTCATCGACCCACTACAAGGACAGGAGAAAGAAAAATAAGAGTAAAACGAATAAAAAAATAGAAGAGTAAACGTCGATATTAATCTACACCACAAATATGGGAGAAAACCAGCTTTTTGAAGTGAGACAGATGTACTATCTGTAGGTTTTGTATATAAGCTACTGTGCCGAGTAGCAACCCTGTATATAAGCTACTGTGCTGAGTAGCATTTATATATATCATCACGTGGCACCACTGCACGTTATGTGGCAGCATTGCCCCGAGGCTGCCATATGGCAAGGCAGCCTCAGTCTGGCTGTGTGAGCCGTGCATGGCACACGCGAGTCACCACTTGTATTTCTCTCATCCATAAAAAAGGGACTCAGTGTTACCCAGTGTTTCTCTAGTCATCACTGCATTCTTTGGGGAACACTTGTAACCATCACTATCGTGCACGAAAGTCGTGTCCACTACCCAGCCACAGTGAAGTTTCGAAAAGCCTTGAGTCTAAAGTTTCGAAACAGCTGGTGAAAATGCTATGGTCGGCCAACAGATGTAGCCCACTGTAGTGTGTGTAGGAGGGGGGGGGGGGGGGAAGAGGAGGTGGGAGTTAGTCTAGTAATAGTCTGCGTGTAGGTGGAGCATAACATTGTGAATTCCGCTATCACTGATAACAATAAAAACGTCATGAAGATAGTTAATATTATTAAGTATGGTGAGAGATGTATAACGGGTAAATAAAAGCACTACAACGACTATATCGCTGCCGTTCATGGCTACGACGGTGAGACTGATGGGCATACCAGTAATTAATTCTCCGTGACTACCAGTAATGGTAGTCACGGAGAATACATAAGTTGTTACCAAGGTTGGCGCCACCCACACCAGGGGAAGGAGGTGATGTCGAACACTGAAACATACCGAGGTCTCATTCCTACCATCGTCGTCACCAACAGGTAAGTCACATTAATTTGTTAGCATAGCCCATGTCGTCCTTATACTATTGCAGTGTGTCCCATGAGTGACAGCAGATATTTGTAGAGGTGAAAGAATATGTGATATTAAGTTGAAAAGCTTCTATACACATACGCATTTTTCGGTTTACTTTAGGCGTGAGGTGGGTTTTAAAAATTATACAGGACAAAAATTTTGCCATGTTATATTTTATTTTTCTTACCAATTGCACCCATACTGTGTGCTGTAGTAATCCTTATTGGTGGATTACATAAGGCCTATTAATAGCGTGAAAACCCGTTTGAAGATATTGTAATGTTCCATAACTTGCGTTAAACAACATCATACAGTACGTTCACGAGTTCCAACTCCGCGCCTAGCCTCCCCCGCCTCTACCCACCTAACTATTAAACCTCATAATTTGAGCATCGTGGGTTACTACACCTAAACACACTCCCCCTCCACCATCCCCCCACTCCTTCCTCCCCCACCACTTCCCTTCATTCCTCCCCCACCTCTTCCCTTCATTCCTCCCCCAAGACTAATGTCAGTCGAACATTCCATCCCTTCACATTACCTTCCACTGCATTCCCCAACCCCCCTCCCCCTATTCTACCCATGGCGACGAATTGGAGTACTGTAATGAACACTCACAGAACCGACGACATGGCTCCTCCCCCTTGTATTTAGAGTTACCGGTAGTGTTGTGATAGCACCGAGTATGAACTTATTTAAGACCAGACTTGACCATCACTGGCGTAAGTTTAGATACATTCTGGAATCGGTGAATATTCTTTGTAAAAAAATAAATTTTAAACGAATTATTTTTAGGATATAAGTGTGTCATAGCTGAAAATTGTCAAAGAGATATGTAAAGCAGTGGAAAACCATATATTTTGATCATCGGCGAGGCTAACTACCTATAAACAATTAATATTTGACGATTGGCAAAAGTCCTGGGAAAATGAACGAAAAAGTCATACGATAAAATGATCAAATCATCAGTTTATCCTTGGTCATCATCAAAACAATCCTCTCAACATCACGAAACTATTCTGAATCGTCTAAGAATTGGGCATACGCGATTGACGCATGGCCAACTCATGTCTTCCCCTTATGGAGCCCCACCTATATGCTCCAACTGCCGAACATAAATAACAGTCCAACATATTCTCATTGAATGCCCTATATATAATCGGTATCGAACAATGTGCTTCACTAACCCTACAATGTAAGATATTTTAGCAGAGACCTCAAAATTTTCCCTAAGTTCACTTTTGACCTTTTTGAAATACTGTAATCTCCTCCAAACAATATAACACTAAATTATAGAAACACAAATATATGTTAACTAATCCCTCTGGCCAGCCCTAGGAGAGACTCAAATGGGTGTCAGTGGTCTGGTTAAACTAAATCTTGATGATGATTATCGGAGAATGTTCACTCTCAGTCGCAGGAGTGGTGGTGGTGGTTTGGGGGTGGGGGTGGGGAGGATCCACTTGCAGTTCACTATGAATACATGAAATAGGAAGGGTTTCTTGGGCAGTTGATCCAAAAAGATTTACCAAAACGTTATGTCAGAGTAATAATACTTAACCTAGGTGTTACTAATACCATTAATTTACTCTAGTATATAAAAGCCTGCATCAGTTACCACAACATAATATTACTCTGCCATTTCAGATATGCCTGCAGGACGAGCAAATTCGTCGGCAGTGATTGTTGAGAGAGGCCAAATCATCTGGATGTGGAGAGCCGGGGCAACTGTGCCGAACATTGCTCTCGAAGTGAGGAGGAGCACTAAGACGATTAGGAGGTGGATCCGCCGATGGGAGGAAGAGGGCTCAGTGGAGACGAAACCTCGAAGCGGGAGGCCACGAGTAACGTCGGCAAGCATGGACGCCATAATCGTGGCAGCGGCAACGGCATATCTAATGCAAACATCAGTGGAGCATACAAGAAATCTGGGCCTCAACTGCCATCACATGACGGGACGCCGACTTCATGAAGCTGGGATCGACTGCCAAATTCCAGCTCACAAAGGGTGGCTAACACCTTCTCACAAGGAGTGTCGACTCTGCTTTGCATTGGAACACCTTCCACGTAGAGAAGTCTACTGCAGAACCATTATATTTACCGATGAAACGGTGTTCAGGTCAGTGGGAGCAGAAGCAAGGTAGTGCTGGCGGCCCCCCAACACACGCTACCATGAGAAACACGTTCAACATCGCGCAGTGAGTGGTAGGGTGTCAGTGTCATTCTGGGGGTGGATGTGGGCACATGGGCCAGGTGAACTGGTCAAGATCAATGGGCGTTTCACTGGTAAGCAGTATGTAGACATCCTGGAGCAAGTACTAATTCCTATGGCAGTTCCAGCCCCCCACACTATCAGGCTGGTTCATGACAACAGTCCCATTTATACCAGCAACATAGAGAAGGACTACCTCCAGGATCATCATGAAACTGAGGTCATCGATTGGCCACTACTAGGATGTGATTTTAATCCGATTAAACATATTTGGGCCATGATGAAACGTGATTGGGATATTGGGGAGCAACGAACCTGTGCAGTAATAGAGGCCAAAGCTTACGACGTGTGGGAGGAGTATAATTCGCCGACCAGGGGTGTGCCGGAAGCTGGTCGACTCCATCCCTAATCGCCTTGATGAAGGCCTGAATGCAATGGATGGCTGGACCAAATACTAGGATGAATGTATTGGTGTATTGTTTGGATTTAAGAATTGTTTGTAAATACAATTAATATATATTAACTCGCCTACAGTGTTATCTTAAATCCATGTCCTTAATGATGTCTTAAACTATATCATGAAAATTCATAACAAAAGTAACTTAACAGCCACAAATTATGCATTGTGTGGTATACAATGATCTGTATGACACGTCGTGGAATGTGTTGTCTCATTGAAATATTCATGATGTTCAGCACACAATATTAACGGTAAATGAGCACACTCCAAAATACAAGAAGCTTGCATATTGTGGTGGGGTGTTTAAACACTGGAACTTAGAAGAATTGGAACAGTCACCTAGATTAAGTCTGAATACTATTTTACAATACTGATAACTTTTTCACTCCACTCTTTTTAACATAAGTATATAATTATATAATATTGCATTTTATCACAAATATTTTTTAAGCAAAGGATGGGTGGAATATAAATAAATATTGCCATAATCTCTTTGTCGGAATAACAACAAAATTGTGACGTGGTCGCTGAGTAAAACTAGTTGACCAAGGCCCTTCACCCTGATCCTTGCATATTTCAATTTTATCCTCACTATATTCCATTCTTTAAAGTATCATTGTGACCTGAGCGGTAATAAGCACCCAGGGCACTGCACCTGTTCCATGAATTCGTAACCATAAAGAAACGACTGTAAGACAAAACATAGTTAAAAAGGCAGCTTGAAATTATGGTGGTATAAATAATAAATAAACCTTCCCCTCATCCAGACCCTACATCCTCTACCCCCCCCCCCCCCCACACACACACACTACAGTGGGCGACATCTGTTGGCCGACTATAGCATTTCCCCCAGCTGTTTCGAAACTTCAGACTCAAGGCAATTCGAACCCTCACTGTGGCTGGGTAGTGGACACGACTTTGGTGCACGATAGTACTACAGCAGGTTATACTAGTGTGACCGACTTCCACACATAAACAGTGGGCATCTCGGGCAAGACCAGTGTTACGATCCTATGGGCTTGGTGGCGGTACACATGATGCCATATCCACCGAATATTGCCCGTTAAAGTACCTGTAAAAGTGAGAGTGATGCAATATTGCGGCGAAGAGAAAAGGAAGAGAGATATTAACTATAGGAAGAGATTTAATAAGATGACATGCCTTTGATTCCACCCTATCTAACAGATGGACAGAAGAAGAGCCACCCCAGATATGAGAGCAGTACTCTAAATTACGAAGAATGAATCTCTTATAAACTTAAAGAAACTGCTCAGGAGTGAAGTAGCTACGGCATCTGTGCACCACCCTAGCGTTCGGGAGGCAGCTTTAGCATTGTTGTGGATGTGTGGCTTCCATGACATTTTAGAGGAAATGGTAAGGCCTAGCATATCTATTTTAGAATTTGGCAGAATGATTGCGTCCTGAAATGTGATTGGTGGGAGATATCCTATTTTGGAAAGTGTAATTGACAAATACTGTGTTTTATTACAATTGAATTTAACTAAGTTTCTACCTTTCCATTCGGAGATGCTGCACAGATCCTCATTAATAGATAAAATAATATCAGCTCCAGAAACAGATCAACTTTGAGAATTAGGGTGAAGGGAAAAATGTGAAGAAGAAAGAAGAGTAGAATCATTAGCGTAAGAATGGATAGAGTTAATAGTTTTTTTTTTTTTTTTTACCCGGGAATAGCCCACCCCTGGCACAGGTCACATCGGGCCCTTGGGAGCGAAAATGTGATAATAATAATAATAATAATATTAATAAAAATAATAATAATAATAATTCAGATAAGTAAAATTCATAATAAAAAGTACCAAAATAAAAATAATAAAATAATAATGATAGCAATAATAATAATAACAATACTGCAATAATAAAAAAATAATAACAATAATAATAATAATAATATTAATAATATAAAAAATAATAATAATAATAATAAAAATAATAATTAATATATTCTATATACTGTATATATAAAACAAAGAAGTCTGTCTGTCTGTTTATTTATTTGTTTGTGTGTCCGCACGAGAATCTAGGAAACTACTTTACGGATCTGTAGTGATGATGGATGGTGTTATATGTAGTGATAATGGATGGTGTTATATGTAGTGATGGTGGATGATGTTATATGTAGTGATGATGGATGATGTTATATGTAGTGATGATGAATGTTGTTATATGCAGTGATGATGAGACAATCTATCTATACAAAACAAAGGAGTATGTCTGTTTTTATGTGTGTGTGTTTGTTTGTGTGTATGTCAACACGAGAATCTCGGAAACTACTTTACCGATCTGTAGTGATGATGAATGGTGTTATACGTAGTGATGATGGATGGTGTTATATATAGTGATGATGGATGGTGTTATATGTAGTGATGATGGATGGTGTTATATGTAGTGACGAATGATGTTATATGTAGTGATAATGGATATTTTTATATGTAGTGATGATTAGACAATAAAATAATAGCAGTTTAATGCTAAAAGAATATACTTTGCTGCACCGTTGTAGTGAAAAACATGGTGGAACCTACATACACCGTTTATGGACTATTGACGGAAGAAGAAGTTTTGGGGACTGAACAGTGAGACAAAGTGGAGCCTGCCGGAGGGTGGCGTCCTACCGTTGCCTGGCGGATGAGCCGCCCGGATGGCGGCGATTCTGCTAGTAATAATAATAAAGAGGTATAAAGGTTGTAGTTGGACACTTGAAAAGGTTTGGGTGAAGCTGCTTTGGTAAGTTGAAGTTCAGATAGTAGTAAGAGGTCGGGGGAAGAGGTTAATAGATGGTGCACTACAGAAGAAAAATTGGATCTCCTGCCGCGAATGTTGAAAAATAAAAAGTGAAAAAAAGTCGATCCTCCAGCAACGGCGTTGACGTCAGTTGAGGCTCAGTAGTTTGAAGGTGATCACACAGTCGCTTTAATATTATTGTCAACTGATAGCATATGAGAATAACAGAATGGAAAGAATAAAACAGATTAAGAGTGAGGAAATTTATACCTGTCGTGTTGTCAACAGTAAGAGAGACAAATGAGACCCTGCAATGGACGAGTTGACGGTCGGAATTTTTTCTTCAGAGGGGTAAAGAAAACACTTAAATTTACTATGGTAATGAAATTTTGAAAAAAAATTGGGTCAAAACGTGTAAAAAAATAAGGGTTAAAGTTGCTAAGAAATTACGTGACTGCGAAAAGCTCTGTGATTGGTTGTGATGTCACTGGTTGGGGTGAACTTCCCAGCGGGAGGCAGCCAGCTGTAGCTGTCGTCCAACCTTCTCCGCTGATCGGCTCAGAAAATAAATATTATTTGATAATTAATTATGCTATATTGTGCAACACAGTAATATTAATTTGATTATATAAATATTACTAAGCACATTAACTAATTCAATAGATATTAACTGACCATGCAACAAATTTCATAGTATAAACATTCCAAACAATATTTATATTATTTTGGTTTTGGTCATCTGGGGAACCTTAAAATTATAACTATGGGATTAAGTACTTTAAACAATAAGACACATTATCTCTTCAGGATTTCTGTCGCAAAACATTTTTCCATTGCATTAGAAAATACAGATCATAGGTTAGGTTAGGGTATGATGAGTTACAAGGTTAGGTTAGGGTATGATGAGTTACAAGGTTAGCTTAACATACATCGGTAAGGGGGGTAGTAACTCAAAACTAGTGATTTCTGATAGAAATGAAGTTCAAAATCGTTCATAACACATCGCAAACCATCATAAAAAAACATAGTTTGCATGTCTAAGTACAGCAGTGGTTCTCAACCTTGTTTGCCCCATGCACCCCTTTCACCATATGTCAGAATGTCATTCCCCCTCCTTTCCAAGATTGTCTGCCTCAAAAAGTGCATTCCAAATAATATGCATATAATACTGAAAATCCTTTATTTTTTCCATATTAGTACCAGTTTCCCCCCCCCCCCCCCTGAAAACCTGAGGGGGGGAAATTCCTCCCCGGTTGAGAACCCCTGAAGTACAGGGATGACCAAAACTTAAAATTTACCAAATATTGCCTATCTCGAATCTAAACATCAATACACTTTTGGTAGTTTTAGTAAAATTTTACCCATTAATTAATATAAATGATGATAAAGTTCAGTGGTTCATTAGTAAATCAGCAAAATAATAACAGCATTATGTTGTCATGTTTAGCTGGCATCAGTCATTATCAAAACAACGTTCAGACAATGTCATCACTTCTAAATACTCGTATCTCCATCTAGTACTGATATACACTGTAAATGCATTGAAAAAAAAGAGAAAGTCTACCAGGTAAGAGTATATGACAGCTGAGCTGGTGTGAACATGGGAGTTTTATGTCCAAAAGAACATACGAATGGAGGAAACTGCAGTGGGCCATACTGGGCAGTCTCATTTACACCCAGCCCGTTTCGCTCTTATGTCCATCCAACCTATGTTTGAAGCGAGACGACAACCTCCAGTCTGTTCAGGGAACTACAATAGGACCCAGTTGTCAGCACAGTGTCGCTTGTGAAATGTATAGTTGCTGGACTTAGACAATATTTTGGATAAAATATCTGGACTTTCTGCCTGGACCCTCTGGACGGTTATTTTCGCATCTGCGCATGCGCAGTGCGAAGAGAGTGACGTTGTGTGACGTGGTAGTGACGTCGTTGCCTCTCCCTCTCACCTGTGGCCGAACAGAAGCATTGCACCATGCCTGGGGAGAGTGGTGGGCAGAAACCTGTGAAGGCTTTGGCTAAAGAAGAAAAGATTACCCTATTGAACAGCTTAGAAGACGACCCGCGGTTTTCAAGTAGCGAATCGGAAGCAGACGATCCGCGGTCAACAACAATAGAGGTGATAGACAGTTTTCAAGAGGTAATTAGTAAGAAAGAAACGAAGAGGAAGCAAGAGTCGGCGAAGAAAAGTGAAGGAAGTGATAGTAATGAGATCATGAATGATAGGAAGAAAAGGACGACACACACAGAAGTAAGCAGAAAGATTTCAACTGGGAATAAAACACAGCAGGTCTTGACTGAATCCAACACCCTTCAAGAGTCAGACCCCAGTGATTATGACAGCGACGGTAATGTTTCTATGGGAAACACTAGCCACAGTGGAAACACCAATGACATAGACCCTATCACCCCACCCTCTGCCAAACAAACAAGTAAGCTGAATCTACACTTTCCCAAGGACTCATTGAAATCCGTCGTGGAGCTGTTTAATTGGATGATGAAATACAACAGACAGCATGGTCCCAATATTCAATTCCGACAAGGTAAGAACCAGAACTTTATCAAGTGTCAGACTCCTGAAATCTATGAAACCCTTATTACTGTTGGCTTTGACGGGATTGTCCGAGTGCAACCCTCCCCCCCGCCAGTTGACGCTGATGAATTTTGCCACATCCTAGTGAAGCTATTCCCCCTATACGCTGACATCGAAGATGAGCGTGACTTTAATTCTAATATACTCAGTATACATCGACATTACTGGGGAAACACTCCACAAGCTGCTGTTATTGTGAGGTGGAAGGGAAGGGTATGTCCAACCACTGTGGAAGACCATCCAATCCTTCCACCACTTTACGCAGAACCCTATCATCATGGACTTGCATTTTGTGTTATCTGCTCTCATTGGGGTCACACCTTCACTGCCTGCTGCCGGTGTGATCGTCCCAGATGATGCTGCTGTTCACGTAACCACAACTTCGCCGCCTGTGCCCTGAAAATCAAAGACCACCTTAATAGGGGTGGTGTGGGCTAAGGTAGTTGATCCCAGGTGCTGTAACTGTGGCAGCTGGCACAGTGCTGACTCACGGTAGTGCCCCAGTCGCCCGTCTGTCCCAGGGGAGAAGCCTCCAGAGGGCCGCGTCGACCACAACGCCCCCCCCCCCCCCAGTCTACTGGGACACCTTCCCCTGCCTGGCTTCACCAGGCTGCTCCACAACATCACCTACCGTTCCCTAACTCAACCACTACTGAGCCTCCTCCCCGTCTCTACTCTGACACTTTCAAGCCTCGTGCTCCCACCAGTGCCCACCCCTCCCACAAACCCCCCCCTCCAGTGACATGACAGAGATCATGTCCCTCTTCCTATAATTTAAAAGTCATGTTGAGAAACTCTTCGTTACACTATACCGTCATATCTGACCTACAGTACACCGCGAACTCTTGCTCTTTGCTGCCACCCAGTCACTCCCCTTTTCTGGTTTGACACAAGCTGGTAGTCCCCCTGTGAGCCACCCCTGCCTGTGTGTACTGCTGCCCCTGAGCCAAGCCCTGCCTCATCTTCACGTCACTTGGTGCCTCAACCTGCCTACCCACTGCAAGCCACGCCCTCTCCTGTATCTGTGCTGTGTCCACTAGGGCTACCTATTGAACCTGAGGACTCCACCCCCGGCTACCCATACTCCACCGACATGTCGGCACCTAAGGCCCATCCGTCCACGTCAGGGGTACACATGAACCCAAACGGCCCGCCTGTAATCAGTCTATTACACCACAATGGATAGGAACGCTGCAGGACTGCAGGTACTCACCTGGAACATAAACGGCTTGCAAAATAAGTTTAGTGCCCTCAAAATCTACGTCTACACTGAAGATGTCGACGAGCTGTGCCTCCATGAAACACGGTGTGCTGCTGGTACTTATGTGCTCATTGGCTACACATGTGTTGAGAGCCCATCCACCCCTGTTCTTCGCATCGATGGACTACCACGAGGCCATGCATGTGGACTGCTTATCTACGTCAAGAACGATGTCCCCTACCAACCTCTCGACGTCCCCCTTGATGACAACATCACCGACACACACTCCATCACATTCACACTAAAAGGTATGTCCCTCAAAATTGTCAATGTCTATGTGCCTCCCTCCACCCCTACTGTACCTGTCCTACCACACCACATCACTTCCACCCCCACACTCCAGTCTCTGGCCCTCCTACCTACAAACCACCGATGACCCTGTAAGTCTTGTCTGCCCTCCATCACCCACCCATATCGGGGGAGGGAAACTTGACTACATCGCTCTCTACTCTGACCCTCACCGCTCACACTCTACCCGCATCCTCCACTCCCCCCACAGTGACCATTTCCCTTTTCACACTACACTCCAGTACGTGAGAATACCCGCCCCACCCAAGGGCCCTAGTCTCAGCCTACCCCCTGCCAACATACCTGCCTTCATCACTATCATTGATGAATGGTTTCATGGTTACACTGCCACCACCGCAGACCAACTCTACCTTGATTTGTCCAAACAATGCGCTGACCTCCTCTGCCCTGACCCAAAACACCGCCGCCCTAACCGCCAGCCCAGGAGTCAGTGGAACGTTAACCGTGACCCTCATGTTACTTCTATCCGAGTATGGCACCAAATAGCAGTCGACCAGTGGAAGAAATCTCCCAGCTCCCCTGACGCTCTACGCTTCCTGATGCGCACAAATAAAGAGCTCCAATCTGCCATCACTCTCGCACGAGAGAAGCAGTGGTTTGATTTTGCTTCTTCTATTGACCAGTTTATTTCTATAGGTGATATATGGCGCACCATTAACCGTGCAAGGGGCACCAACACTAGAACCGCCTCCATCGATGCGCTACCACCCGCTGTACGAGACCTCACCCTCACACTGCAACCACAACGCCGACAGCGCATCTCCGAGTACCAAGACCTATCTGCAGACACAGACATGCCTTTCACACAGTGTGAACTACTAAATGCTCTTAAGCGCGGTCGGTCCACCGCCCCTGGCGATGACGGCGCCACATATGATGTGCTAAATGCCCTTATTGCCACCCCTGGTAACCCCCTCCTCTGTCTATTTAACCTCTCGTTTGATACTAGACAGCTGCCTAACTTATGGGAAAATGCCACCATCATCCCAGTCCCTAAACCAGGCAGACAAGATGAATATCGTCCAATCTCCCTCACCTCCGGCTTCTCAAAGATGATGGAGAGCATGATACGCCACCGCCTCCACTAGAAAATTGAAGCCCATCTGCACCCTCACCTCTATGGTTTCCGCCCCGGAAAGAGCAGTGCTCACTGCATCGCTCACTACATTGCGAGCACCTCAGCCAAAATCTCTTTCTTTGTCGACTTCAAGGGTGCTTTTGATAAAGCAAACAGTGAAGTATTCCTAGAGGGCCTCACGCACTTTGATGTGAAGGGAAAACTCTTCACATGGATTGCTGACTACCTCTCCCATCGACAGGCCTATGTCCGTTTTCAGGGCCACTTCTCTACGATCAGGGACCTTGATCTTGGCATGCTTCAGGGAGGTTTACTCAGCCCTACACTCTATAAAGTTCTTATAAACTCCATCTGCCGCCTCAACGACAACTTTGCTGACCGCGCCCTAGACGGTCACATCATAAGCCATGCTGATGATATTCTCCTCCAAATTAATACAGTGCAACATGAACAACCTACACTCTCCACGTTCGCCCGGACTTGTCAAACACTCGGGCTAGTCATCTCACACACTAAAGCCAAGTTCTTCTCACTCTTCCAGCGTCAGACACCGCTGACTCTGCAAGGACAAGACATCGATCAAGTACGCACCTACAGGTACGTTGGTCTACCGGTGCGAACCACTACCAGCGCCACCACCTCCGCTGTCGCCTCCTACGTCATCTCCCAGTGCCGCCAACGAACGAGGACCTTCCAGTCCCTCACTCACGGCCTCAAAGGAGCCTCTGTCAGGGTCCTACATCTCATGCACATGCCATCGTCAGAGCTGTCATAGATTATGCCTCTCTTGTCCTTGTAGTTGCCTCCCAGCGCGAAAAACAAAGCATAGAGAAAATCCAAAACAGAGTGATGAGACTCATCCTCGGCTGCCCTATGACCAACAAAATAGAAGTCATGCAACGTAAACTGATTCTGCTCCCTGTCTGCGATCAAATTACTGCTCTCAATTCCATCCTTGGTGTTAAACTTCTTCGCAGTGAGCAACCGACTCCCCTGTCGCGCTCACTGAACTCACATCTTAACACCCTCTTGCGCCGGCCTGTCCCCATTACCTTTCCCTCCCCCTCTCAACACTGGCCTGTCCGCACTGCTGCTGACATCCTGCGTTATCACCTCTACACCCCCTCGACCTCTCTCCCTTTCAAATACACTCATCCGCCTCTACCACCGTGGACTTCCTAGAGTGTTGATGTTGTCGTCCACACCTTCCCTGGTTGTAAATCCACCAAACTGCGGTGTATGCTCAAACTTAATTGCCTTGAGCAGATTAATGATGTCACCTCCTCTCTTACGACCTCCCAACCTCCTATCCTCGTTTACTGTGATGGGTCTGTTACCACGCTGGGCAGCGCTCGGGCAGCTGTGTGAATTCCTGAGTGCCAGGCCCGCAGGAAAATCAGGGTCCACGACTGGGCCTCTTCCACTGACACTGAAAGCATAGCCATCCTCGCGGTCATTCATGATGGGGCGACCTATGACAGCACTGAACGCCGGAACCTCCTTATAATCAGTGACAACACTTCTTCTCTAGCGAGGCTCAAAATCACTCCCCCCCCCCCCCTCCTCCCCTGCCGCCCAACACACCCTAGCCACCGTCGCCGGGCTAGAACAAACTGATGACATCCGTGTCAAGTTTATTTGAATCCCTTCACATATAGGAATAACTGCCTTTGACACTGTTGATCGGCTTGCCAAAGAAGCAACACAAGAAGAAGATATTGAAGCCACCCTAGCAATCTCTCTGAATCATCTGAAATCTCGCATATACGCCGCACAGCGAGAAGCATTCGACGAAAATTGGACACACCTGAAACAACGGGGTAGCATCACACTACGCCACTATGACGCTGTAACCGGTGACGACTATCGCCACTGGAAAGAGTATCAATCCCTGACTCGATCTCGACAGATTATATACATGAGACTGCGCCTAGGGTACAGGTACCTATGGGAGTACATTGGCAACCCTGAGCTAGGCAGCACTGTTTGTAAACTTTGTGGCCAACCCGACTCTCACACCCTCTCGCTACATCCCCACTTGCCCTGTGACCTCCACCTACAGATCCCCAGCTGTTACCAACACCTCTTCCCTCCCTGACCAGATATCCCTCCTCCTGGTGACAGGCCTGGCACTTGATAATATTAGGGACCTGCCACTCTTTGCCATAAACAGATGAAATGTACCGGTAACTTTCGCCCCAAACACTCATCATTCTGCCACTTTATGTAACTTGCTGACAAAACCTATGACCCTTCAGGCTTCTATACCCTTAATGCATGAGTCATAAAGGCAAGCATGAATTATTTAGCATGCTTCCCAGATGGGCGTTGTAAACACTTCTGCGCTTCACCTTGCACAGTAGGGTGTGTCATACGGAGGAGAATTTTTTTTTTTGAGTTTGAAAAATCGGCCCATGGTATTAATGATGTAGTTCTATGAGCAGAATCATGTGATATGTTCAGATTTGAAAAGTTTTTATTTTTTGCTAGGTAAATTTTAACTTGGAATCTTATGAAAATTCAGTATTCCCACCCTTTTACCAACACCACTAAATAGCTTATTTAAAGTAAAGTAAATGTATCAGGTTAATTTATTAGGATGAAAATGATCCAGAATAGTATAACGAATGATATTGACACATTTATTAAATTTAATATTCCTTTAGAAAACAAAATCATCAAATACAAAAACCGGTTTTACTACTATGACCCGGTGTTGCTGCACACCATAGAGAATATGTCTTTCTTGCTTCTGTTTCTGCTAATCACCTCCCTGCTGACCACCTGAGCTCGGATGTAGCCTTCCCTCCTCTCCTGGTTGTACACGTGACTGCTGGCCTCGCTCACTTGCTGTACACAACGCTCTATACTCTGGGTGTGCGAGGGCCAGGCAGGGACATGCATGGGGTTGTCCAGGAAAGCTCTGACTTGAACATTGGTGAGGCTGCAGGTAAGAGGGGGTTCACTGCCAGCCTGGATGTTATCCAGATCTATGAGATCAGTGTGTGTCTTGGCACCTAGATTGACTTCAGGAGTCTTCCTGACCCTGAAGGAATCGTCACCAACTGATTCGTCATGCCCAGATCCTCTCATAAGTCTCATATCCAAGATCTTTTTGACTGCCACTCTTCTCTCCTCCTCATCCTTACTGCAGAGCATTGTCTGCAGAACTGTCTCGGGATGAGCATACCAGGAAGATCTCCTCACAGTCTGCTCCACAATCTGAACAACCTTCCTTGGCTGACTCCTCAGGAGCTCAAGCTGGAAGAGAACATGCCTCGGACCTTCGGAGAACGATGACTTGACCTTGGTGTTGAACCAATTTGGCAAGTAGACACTCACGATGAATTGGACAATAAGTCTCAGGTTGTGAAGCTGGTTCCCTTTCAGTTTAGATGAGCGACCCAAATTCTGCAGAACCTGAGAGCCGTTGTGAGCCACCTAGAATGTGAGACTGGACCTGTCTGCAGGTAAGCAAGTCTATCAGGCATGACCCCAGTTTTGATGGCACTGTAAATCATGTAACCATAGTACTGGTCAGTACTCAGGTCGTCAATGACAGTATGTGCAGCTCAACGAGTGGAGGGCCAACTGTGATTTTTTCAAAGCTCGGATTTATTTCTAACTCAGTGGCAGAGTCCAGCATCTTGCCAAGAGGACCAGACCATCTGTTGTTTGAAAGAGTCTTGCCATCCAGCTCCTGGATCAGATGTCTGAGTGGCAACTCGTTGGTGTGGAGGTCACAAACAATCCAGACCAGCTTCCTCCCAATCTTCCGCTCTATCCACTGTATGACCCCCCCCCCCCCCCTTGCCACCCTGTGTTCGTGTTGGTGCTGTCCCCTCCAATGGCCTGCAGGGTCTGGTCTACGTTCCTCTCTTTGAGCCAGTTCACAATGTTATCTGCCACTATCTCAGCTGGTTTCTTGATGTCATCTTTCTCTGGAGTGAAATGCCACAAATACTTCCCTCCTGGTTCACTGCAGCAGGAGTAGTGTTCCTCCTTCACCATGGCAGGGAACAACTTGTCAGAATCTCCAACTTTCATGAACACTTTAGTGTCATCCCTTCTCCCATCAAAGAACAAACAATTGGTTCCATTTTCTCTTATCCCCTTATAAAACTCCTCTTCTAGGTTACTGACAAGTTTTTCCTGAGCTCTCCTTACTTTGTTATGATCTATCACCAGGTGAACATCATCAGGTGTTATCAAACCACCGTCAATCCAGGCAGCTGTTGCTATCTCTGCAGTTTCTCTGAGACCAGTGTGGTGTCACATGCTGGCCAGAGCTATGCTCGGGATGTCTTTCCTATTTCGAATCGTATGCCTGGAAGGTTTGGGATCATTATTTTCTGGGTTAGGGACAAAGTCACCATTCTCCTGGTCAGCACTCGGATCAGCCATGGGGAAGTCATTAAACTCTGAATCAGCTTGACTCCAATCATCGGCCTTTTCTACCTCACCCTGGGCCTTCTCAAGTCTCTTTTCCTCGGCAACTCTTCTCCTCTTCTGTCTCTCTGTGGCGGCCTCCTGTCCCTTGGACTCCGGAATATCTTGGCTAGAAATCATGAGAGCCCCTATACTGCCAGTCTTCTCTCTCTGTGCTTTGACAAATGTCAGTTTGATCACAGGAATCTTCAGTTCACGCTTGCAAATACAGGAGACGTGGGCCTCGGATTTACAGTCACGATCGCATCCAAACTCAGGACAGAGAACAATTGGGCACTTGCAAGTAATTATGTCAAATAACTGGTCCAGTTGCTTGGCAAAGCTGTCCTTAACTGCAAGTTTTCCTCTCCCAAGAGAGATATCTCTTGCCTTTTCCCATCTGGCTAGCAGTCTCTCACTAATCTTCTTCTGACTTGTTATGACTGGAGGCTTGAACTGAGCGTTAGCCAGCGTGTACTGTGCCAAGACAGCTTTGGTCATATCACTGGCAATGTCTTTGTTTGTGTAAGTTCTTTGGTTCTTTTCACTGATTTGCCTGATTAAAACACCGTATCTCAAAGCATCTCTCAATGTAGGCAACTCCGACTTCAGGAGCTCTCTCCCAGACCCAAGATAGTGACTGAGATGGCTGGATTTTTGGTTCCTCGTCCTGACACAAGCAGCCCTCGCAAATATTATCAACTTATAAATGCATCAGAATCTGAAACAGAAAAAAATATTTTTAGTTGGGTTGTTAAAGAATGAAGTCAGAAAGCAATGTTCACTATTTAATTGTAATGCACTAATGCAGCTGTACGTTAGATTTTCGATACATTTCACGCTAAAATTTACCTAGCAAAAGGTTGCAAAATATTGAAACTGAAATTATTTTCTGTTTATATACACTAAAATCTACCAAAAAAGTGATGGGCCATTAGTTTTAGCTGATCTTCCCTCCTATGACACACCCTATTGCACAGGATGTAAGGGGGTTCCCAATAAACTAGCCCCTTCGGGGGTAATGTAAAAAAAAAAAATCTAAACCTATGTTTGAAGCTGCTCTTCGCGGCACATTTCTTCACTTACGAAGTGTCCATGACTTGACCATAAAAAAAAACACCCTTAAAACTTATCTGAACGTGGCATTTGGGATCTAAAGAGGCCACACTTTCTACTACCTGCGACTGCAGCCCAGCCGTGTTTGAAACTCGTCACGTCATTGCAAATGGCGGTCCTGTTTCGAGAGAAATAGTTATCTCGACTTTTATAGCAGGACTTCAAACTTTTATGACAAATTATATATATCGTATCCTCTACGAACGTGGCAGAGTGTATTTCTTGTGTTTTCCCAGAACTGTCAACTCATCCATTGTGTGTAAATGAGGCAGAAAGACCGATCAGCAACCTGGGACTTAGTCAAAAAAAAATTTATGCCATATGGCAGCAGGGTCTACCATTAGACAACACATTATGCTTCAAATATCTTCCCAGACAGTAGTACCTCCTTGTTTGGTAACTGATTACTACCTATTTTTCATTTTTTTATTTCATAAATGGCCTACATCCTCCCCCAATAGCCATACCTTCACCACCATTTTATTACCTTAAGATTCAATATCCTAATACATAAGTAGCTTTCCTAGCTGTGTTGAGTTAGTAGAGCCGCAGATCTATGCGGCATTCAGTGACTGTTGTCTCATAGCCCACTTTATTGGGTTTCGCCTTATTAGCCTGTCCATCGTTCATTGCCTTTATCGGCAGGTGTAGTCGTTGGGTTCCCATGTTGGTTACCTCTTCCGCCTATACCGGCGTTGGGGTCTTGTTGTAGCTCTGTAAGCATATCTACCTGATGCTGGGCTCCACTGCAGATTTTCGTTCGGGATTTACTCCAGCATGCTTGTACAGTCTCGTTCAGGATTCTTCGAACACTGCTGTAGACAACTGGCAACTCAAGGTCGTTTGTTTACAATAGTACGTAGTAAAAATTATGAACGAATGTAAAAGGTTATCTGCTATTGGTTACTTAGTTCCCCGTTGCTTAATTGATGGGTGGGGTTTGTTGTTTCTTATTATATTATACCATGTACTATTGTATACAAGCAACCTTGAGTTGCCAGCTGTCTCCAGCAGTGTTCGAAGAATTTTGAACGAGACTGTACCTACCAAGGTTAGTCCACAAGGCACCAGGGCAGTGGTTGGTAGGCGCCAGGACGCGCCTTTGTGCCAGTGGGCCTATGCGCCGCCCTCTGGGGTCCACTGCTGCTTCGAGATCCAATGCTGGTCTATCTTGGACCCACGAGGACACCAGTTAGCGTGTGTTGCCACGAGGAGACACAGCAGGAGTTTTGATGGTAAAGAGGCTGTGTACTGGCAGGCGAAGACTTGTGCAAGTTGCTTCCCTGTTCACCACTTGGGCTAGCCAGCGGCGGTAGGTGAAAGCGAGAAGGAGCAAGCAGTGCCTGCACTTTAACACTAGCATAATGCTGCCACACTAGACGCATTACACCACCCTGTGAACACACACACACACACATACACACATACACAGTGGGTGCCAATCCTCTCCAGTTAGTGCAGTCTGCCAAACTCCTGGGTGTTACAATAGGCCACAAACTGGACTGGAGGGCCCATGTAGACAACACAATCAGGGCAGCCTCGTACCGACTCTACATGCTACGACGACTCAGTTCACTTGGGACACCCAAGCCATAGCTGAGGACTATTTACAACGCCTTTATTCTCCCCATATTAACGTATGTGTCACCAGCCTGGTCGTCTTCTCTCAATTCTACCCAACAACGCCAACTAGAGAAGGTACAGGAAAGGGCCTGCAGAATCATGCTCGGCGCAGACTACTCCGGCTACAACAATGCTCTCGCCACCCTGGAAATGCCATCCCTCAGTGACCTCCACCACCAAACACTAGCAAGGTTTGGCAGTGGACTACTGCACCATCCTCGTCATCGCCACCTCCTGCCACCGGCCGCCCCCCCGCCCACATCGCACAGTCCGCCACTGACAGATATAAGACTAGCACCATCCCATCTCTTGTTAAAATAATTAACAACTCCTCATTTATATACTGTATAGCCCTGTAAATGTAATGAACGCATATCATTATGTCTAAATCACATGTAAGTTTGTATATTTTCAGCCACCGGCTGCAACGCTATTAATAAACCGTTTATTATTATTATTATAACACACACACACACCCCTCGTAACACCATCTGTGAGGGAATTACTACACCACGTCAAGCCCCTCATAACACCACCTGTGAGGGAACTAGTACTCCACGTGATGCCCCTCATAACGCCATCTGTGAGGGAGTTACTACACTACGTGTCTGCTGTTCAACACCTCAGCTCACATGATCTACGTGTGTAAACATTAATCTGTATGTTCACTGTATGTTCCTTCACCTTTCTCTAATGAAGGCTTTTGTTAAACCACCAATGTATGTAATAAGTCATTTTTGTCCAATGTATATTTTCAGCCTTTGGGCTGCAAACTTTTTCAATAAACCGTTTATTATTATTATTATTATTATTATTATTATTACACACACAAATACACACACACATACACATACACACACACACACCACCACCACTATAGATATACTAGCATCACCACCATCACAATGACTTTTACCACCATCAAAACACCACCAGCACCACTAACAAGAACACCATCACCACTGTCAACTTACCACTACTACTATCGCGACCTTCATCACCAATACTACCACCAGTATCAACACACTACCACCACCAACACCAGCACCATCAACAACAACACCATTACCATCACGACATCAGTGACCCATACTTCCTCTCCACCTTATTATCAGGTCGGGTTGTTTATGGTCGCGGGAATATTGGCTCCTTCATCTAGAAATTCGTGAGTGTATAACTCTCTGATAATCGAGGCTGGTACCTCTGTTCCTGATGATATAACATGATTACTGTTCCCTCGTATTCGTAGATCTCTTCTAGCGCAGTCTTCCAAAATAATGTAGTGGGTGCGTTGACAAAATAAATATTTCAATGCTCTCTGTGTGCCTCGATAAGCGGCTAGGTATAATTAGAATCCCTACATACTGATAGGAGTGACAACTCGAGAGTTGGATATATATATATATATATATATATATATATATATATATATATATATATATATATATATATATATATATATATATATATATATATATGCTGATAACCACCAGGAAAGAAGAAAACACGAAGTTCCCAAGCGCTTTCGTGTAATTCACATCTTCAGAGAGAGAGAGAGAGAGAGAGAGAGAGAGAGCCAGGACGGTTTCGTATAACAGGAGATTTCCTATGCTTGGGAACAATGCGGTGAGAGAAGAAAGTCTGTACTGCAGTCTATTTGAGCTTCCACTTGTAATCTACTCGCGTGTTCTCAAATTGATCACCCCTCAAAGTGTTCCTGCAGTTTTATGGCAATTAGAAGGCTGATGCAGATAATATTTCAGTCAGACAAGAATACCACAAGGACACACCTTATATAAAACAAAGAAAATAAATAAGGCATAACAGACGACTAGAATTTGCTAGCGTAACCTTTTAGAAGCTACTCGGATTCTTCATCTTATTCCTCGTGTATCTCTTATATTTTTACTGATTTCTATAGAAAATAAGAGTGAGCTTCTCAACTAGTGTACCTGCTCACCTAGTGTATGACAGCACAGCCATAAAACAGACCAGACACAAATAAGATGATGGTGACGGTTTCCAATCCAGACGATAGACTTTGTTTACCCATATTTTCCTTTTTTCTGGGTTTGTAGGAAATCTCTACAGTCTAAATCCCTTCTCCGATCTATTAGTACATCTGATGGCACAGCGGCACAGCATTACATATTACACACTATAGCCACTTCCAACCAGGAATTTGTTCTGCGTGTCTCCACAGGTCAACGTGAAAGGAGGGGGCACGGTGGCGTCAAGATGGCGTCCATTACCAGCGTTTTCTATTTAAACACGGGACCGCCTATGTAAGTAAGGATTCTAGGTATAATACATAAAGATGCTTGCATATGACACACACACACACGCACAGACACACACCACTACTACTACTACTACTTTGCTGTCACTCGGAATCAAGTATGACGATCATCCAGCTATGATACAATGATATGAGTTATTAGGGATGTCACCCAGGTTAGTGAGTTTTGAGGTGACTAAAGTTGCAGATACGGGACCAGCAGCGTCGTCCACATTCGTTGCACAAATGGAGGGCTCCATCTACTGTGGGAGGGGCTGTGGCAGCGTTGTACCGATTTTGGCACTTATCTGCCTTGGTTTGCGGTCGGGCTAACTCGAAGGTATTGACACCTTCTCGTGTGGTGCTCCTCCTTGCGTTACGATGTGGAGTAATCGACTCCCAGGTGATGGGGTCGATTTGACACCTTTTTGGGTTTATCTTAAGACTATCCTTATACCTTTTCACTTGCCTGCCAGCATTACACTTACTATTCGTTAGGTGACTGAAAAGTCTACTGTCGTCCATGAGGGTAACATGGCAAGTGCAACGTAGTTGTTCATGTATAATGGTAGCCTCAATGCTCCCATAGTCAGCAAAAATACTTACATTTGTTCTCTTGTTTTCCCAGCGAACTCGGAGGATGGGACGGAGACTACGTTGGTGAAAGTTTTCAAGTGCCTTGAGGTGCCTCCTGTCTGTGGCCCATGTCTCACTGCCAAATAGTAGGGTGGGCAGGACCACTGCTTGATATACGTGCAGCTTTGTGGATAATTTCAACTCCCTACAGCTGAAGACACGGTTTCGAAGTCCGCCCAAGGCTTGAGATGCAAATCTGATCCGATGCTGAATCTCTTCATCGATATCTGCGATGGTAGACAGGCGGGAGCCGAGATACCGAAAGTGGGCAACATTAGAGAGGGTAGTACCGTTAAGCTAGATGGATGGTGGAGGCGTGTCTGAACCAGAGGCAGTTTAAAAGAAAATATGAGTCTTACGTACATTCACCTCATGGCCAAAGTGTGCATAAGCGTCTGCATAGGTGTTCAGAATCTTCTGTAGGTCGTATTCAGTATGAGCAACAAGGATGAGGTCGTCTGCATACTGAAGTTCAGTAATGGAAGCTGCCGGCACATTTGTTTTTGCCTGGAGTCGTCTTATGTTGAAAAGACACCCCTTAAACCAGGTAATCGATGTTCACCCGCTGGCTTAATTGGCACTGGCATGAATAAAGAAGGTAGCCAAGAAGATGGAAAAGACAGTTGGTGGCAGTACACACACTTGTTTAACCCTTGTTTGGATGGGGAAGAACTCTGACTGGGTGCCGTTGTGCAGGACACTGCCGTTCATGCCATCGTGGAGTTGCCTCACAATGGCGGTGAATTTTGGTGGGCAGCCAAAACGGGTGAGGGTCCACCAGAGGGCTTCTCTGTCGACCTAGTCGAAGGCCTTGGTTAGGTCGATGAAAGCCATGTACCAGTCCCAACGCTGTTCTCTGCACTTTTCCTGTATCTGGCGGGCAGCAAAGATTTATCAGTGGTGCCAAGTGATGGTCTAAAACTACATTGAGATTCTGGGAGGAAGTTTTCCGCCTTAGGAAGAAGTCTGTTTAGGAGGACTCGTGCGATAATCTTGTCAGCTAAGGAGAGCAGCGAGAGCCCACGGTAGTTGCCACAGTTTGACCGGTCTCCCTTGTTCTTATAAATATTGACAATGGAGGCGTCTTTAAGTGTTTGGGGGATTTCCTCCTTTTCCCATATATTCTCCAGGAGAGAGTGGAGACTCCTGGTAAGCAGATATCCTCCTGCTTTATACACCTCGGCTGGGATTCCAACATGTCCTGAGGCTTTGTTATTTCTCATCTGTTTGATGGCATTAGCTACCTCATCCAGGGATGGAGGATAGCTGAGGTGAGCCAACTCTAGATGCTGAGGGACCTGCTGGGTAGTCAGGGTATCCACATTTGTGTTTCGGTTGAGCAATGAATGGTAATGCTCTTTCCAGTGCTGGAAGAGGCATTCGTCATCTTTAATTATGTGTTACCGTCACATGAGCGGAGAGGGGCTGCGCCACGAGTGACTGGCCCATAACAATTTTTGGTGGAAATGAAAAATTTGCACATCTTGTGCTGATTTGCAAGTTTTTGTGTTTCACATGCCTTACTTTTAAGCCAGTCGTTCTTTAGATTACAAAGTTCCCGCGGGACTCCCGCTTTCTTCTTGTAGAAGGTATCAGCTTTGGTGTGAGACTGAGGGATGTTTTGCTAGAGAGTAAAAGGAGCACTTTTATCATCGATGAGTACTTTGATTGCCGGGTCATTTTCATCAAACTAGTCCTGGTGTATTATTTTGAACTGACCGAGGGTCTCTCTGCAGGTTTTTGTCATAACAGTATTAAAAGTATCCCATTCGGCACTGGGATGCATGTTGTTTGCTGTTAGGTTGTTTATAAGCCCATGTTCGAGCTTCTCTCTGAAAGCATGTGCTTGCGCAGGGCGGGGCGAGTGAGGCGGGGCGGTTGGAGTGGGGATTAGTGAGGTCACACTGGGTGCCGGGCGGGGCGAGCGAGGCGGGGCGGTTGGAGTGGGGATTAGTGAGGTCACACGGGGTGGGATAGGGTGGGGCGGGGCGGTGCGGGGCGGGACGGGACGGGATGGGACGGGTCGGGTGGGATGAGGTGGGGTGGAGTGGGGATGGAAGCGTAATGAGGGTGAGGTGAGAATTAGGACAGGGAGGAGGATGTAGGTTGTAAGACATGTTAGGTTTTTACAGTTAGTATAGACACAGCTTTTATCACTAAAACATAATGGCTGCATTTAACACTGACCAACAATTGAAATCCAATAGGGATACTGAGAAAGTTGCAGGTCGCGGGGGGGCAGTAAGAAACTATATTAAGCACTGAATATATTCTGGGTAGTTACGCTAATGACAATTCGTACATACCATGATGAGCGACATTTACTTGAGCTGTAAAGGTGACTCACTAGGACATTTTTCACGCTACTATACAGGAATTCCTTACTACACACTTTTAAGCAATACTCAAACTGAATTAAATGAAGGATGAGGCGAGCCAGGTATTATGGCTAAACGAGGGAGGACGTGGGTTTACGTTAAGTACACTGCCCCAATTATATTGAGTGAAAACTCGTATAGAAGGTATACTTATACCACGGCTGGGATTCCATCAGGCCCTGTGGCTTTGTTATTTTTCATCTGAATGATGGCAGTACATTAGCTATCTCATACAGGGATAGAGGATAGCTGAGGTGGGTCAACTCTGGGTACTGAGAGACCTGCTGGTTAGTCAGGACATCCACATCGGTAGCAATTCATAGACTTCATCCATGACTGGTACAAGGACTACAAGCCTGACAACTACCAAAGTTTCCATGACGATCTGATAGATAGGACTTATGCATACTTCACCAACAATGCCTCCACCAAAAAAAGGAGAAAACGTGGTCAGCATAATGGGAACGGGCAACAGCAGTGCTATAATTACCCTGAGCTAAAAAAACTCAGGGCTAGGGTCAGGAGGGTGGGTAAGGGTTACAGACAAATTAGAACACCTCAAATGTTACAATTGTATCAAGCTTCCCTTGCTGCTGTCAGGGAACGTGGAAACGAACTCAGACAAAATGCATGGGAGACATATGTCAACAGCCTGAACCAACACACATCCCTCAGCAAAGCCTGTAAAGACATAAACATAATCAGAGGTAAAAACAGTAGACACGTCTCCCATCCAAACCCTCTGCAAAAGTCGAATGAGCTAATAACAAAGTGGGCTCATGTGTCTAGTTATGACATGTTACCAGCTGGGACTCGGGGACTCCTTGATGCGAAGTCTGTAGAGAGAAGTAATCTTATTAGCTTTATGCTGGGCAAACAGCACGATGAGTGTGATGTTCCATATACTGAGTGGGAGCTTGACGCCGCCCTCGCCAGGGTAGGTCTACTTCCCCTGGAGAGAACGGAGTCACCTACAACATCGTTAGACTACTAAGGCGCGTGCCAGGCAATCCATTGTTGGTATTGTACAATATGAGTCATGCCGAGGACCAACTACCCACATCATGGACCAGCAGTATTGTTGTAGCAATACCGAAACCAGGACAGCCTGATGCTTTTCGTCCCATATCACTTACCAGCTGCCTGTGTAAAACCTTTGAGAGGATGGTTCTTGGCAGACTCTTATATAGAATCAGAGAACACATGTCTCCTAACATAAATGGCTTCACCCATAGTAAAGGTGTACATAATTGCATCACCACATTCCTAACTGTGCATGGTGATGAAAGGCACAGATACACCACATTTCTTGACCTAAAAGCTGCATTTGATATTACCAATAGGCAACTGATATTGTACGAACTAGCCAAAATGGATATAGGAGGTAGGCAGTTACACTGGATAAGTGGTTACCTAACAAACAGAAGGGCTGCTGCACTGTTTCAGGGTTACAAAAGTGAAGTTAAAGATATGAAACTTGGTACCCCTCAAGGTGGAGTACTTAGCCCCACTTTGTTCAATGTTCTTATGAATGCATTATTAAATTTAATACCAGACAACCCCAGCAATATCTCAATCAGCTATGCTGATGATATTCTTATACATACTAAAACTCATCGTGAAATGCAAACCACCCTGAACCATGTATGCGCAGCCTGTGAACACCTCGGTCTTATTATCTCCACTGACAAAACTAAGGTGTTCAACAAACAAGCTGGTAACTGCAAACGCGGCCCCGCCAAGTTCAAGATAGGTAACAACACTATTGACTATGTTTCTTCTTTTAAATATCTTGGTGTTTCCGTCCCTTGTACCCTACCTGCCATACAACAGCTAACCCGCCAATGTACTGACAGACTGAGACCTCTTAGAAGTGTAGCGGGGTACAGCCCGCACTATGGTGCTAATATTAGAATTGTTAAAACAATGTACCTAGGCTATATAAGATCTCTGATAGATTACCACGCACCAGCCCTGGTCATTCGTGACGGGAAAGGCGTTGACAAGCTCGAGAAAATGCAAAATAAAGCCCTCAGAATTATCCTAGGATGTCCCATGAGCACTAAAGTACTTAATATGATGAAAGAACTAGGTATACCCAGTGTTAAAGATAGAACAATTGAAGTCAACCTCATGATAGCCCTGAGGCTTCTGCGTGGTGATCCTGATAACATAGTTTCCTTAAAATTGCTAGAATTTATGAACCATGGGACTACTGAGTCTAAATGGATCCAAACTACAGCTACACATGTGAAGATGTTTGGACTAGACCACCTGTACAAAGTTGAGACACAACAGCGCTTCCTGCCACCGACGTATCCGCCTAAAAAAATAATTATACAAAGTATTTATCTCCAACACACTGCCAAATTGAGAGCTCTTGAACACATACACACTCTACACACTGATGATAATATCACACTGACCATCTACACTGATGGATCTCTAAACACCGCCTGTGGGAGGGCTGGAAGTGCTGTTGTTGTGACTCAACCTAACGGTAATATAATTGAGAAAGGAGTTAGAATTAACAACTGGGCATCCACTCTACAAACTGAATTAGTTGTCATACTCACAGCTATTAAATTCATTGAAACCACTGTTACTGACAGTCTCATCATCACTGACTCTCTATCCTCACTACTTGCCCTTGGTACCCTCGACTCAGGTTGTCACGCTCTTGTCTCTGAAGCCAGACACAAATATGCGTGCCTTGTTGACCGGGATGTCAAGGTCAAACTGTTGTGGATCCCCTCTCACATAGGCTTCATAAAACATGACAGAGTTGATGCCCTCGCCAAACTCGCGTTTAACAATGACACCGTTGAATACAATTTGGGTCTGTCAAAAAGAACCCTTAAAACTGTAATTAGGAAAGAACTTATTGATGAGTTTGACGCAAGTAGACAAGTGCAAACAGGCACTAGTCGATCCATAGGTTACCATGATGAGATGTATCAAGTGAAACATGTATATGGAGCAAGTAACAAGATCACTAGATTACAAGATGTTGTAACCGCTAGAATAAGGTTAGGATATAAGTACCTTTGGCAGTATGTTCCTCAAGCAGATATAAACAAAACTAAATGTAAAGTGTGTGGCCATACATATGGCCACACACTTGAACACTACGTCCTCGACTGTGTGAAGATAGAACCTTTTACGGACAGGTCCAAGCACACTGTGTGAAATGGCACAACACTTCATCTCTAATGGCAAGATAGCCGACATATTAAGATTGTATCCACTTTTTTGCACTTAGTAACTATATCAATTCTCATGTACAGAACCAAATACGCAATGTGCTTGAATACCTCTCACGTAAATGTGAATAACAAAGTGTGAGGCCAGACATACTGCCTCACATGCCTGTACTCACGCATTTGTGAATAAGTTACCCTTTATGTATAGAACTAAACAAATAATGTAAATGAAATACTGTGTAACATTCAGTGCCATAATATCCTGACAACGGAGGTTAATTATTATGACCCTTTGTAAACCCTACTCTGTAATCCTTTTGCGCTACCGCTCACAGGATGAGTGTGGGGTGCACAACAAAGTAGCCGCTGCAAGCGGCAAAATCAAAAAATCATAGTATGTAGTAGACTGTATTGTCACCTCATCACCTGTAATAGTGTCATAATAGTTGTGTTAGTATTGTAATAGGCGTTTGTGTGTGTGTGTGTGTATTAGTAGTAGTGTAATATTCAGCATGCTCGCCTTGCAAGCGAGCGGACCCGGGTTCGATCCCCAGGCAGGGTGAAACTTTTGGGCAAGTTTCTTTACGCCATTTGCCTCCGTCTACCCAGCAGTAATTGGGGACCTGGATGTTAATCAATTTGCGGATCGTATTCTGGGGTAATGGCTAGCCAATGCAATTAGCGAGTGGTACGGTCTTCTCGGACTATTCCTTGACACTGGGTCATACAACTCGTTAACTTATGGTGTGATTGTTGTGTTGGCGACAGCTTCTACACCGTCAAAAAATTCACGCCTAGGTGACCCTTCGGCCGGCCATCCTCGTTACATGAGGGGCAACAGTTATATAGTACTATGTTTGTGTGTGTGTGCGTGTTCGTAGACAGTGTGGTGAAATGTGTCTAGTGTGGCAGCATTGTGTTAGTGTTAAGGTGCAAGCACTGCTTGCTTCTTCTCACTTTCAGCTACCGCCGCTGGCTAGCCCTCGTGGCGAACAGGGAAGCAACTTGCAAAAGTCTTCCCCGGCAAGTACACAAGACTCCTGCTGTGCCTCCTTGTGGCAACACACTGTAACTGGGTGCTTCGTGGGCCCAGGCTAGACCAGCAGGGGATCTCGGAGTAGCAGTCGGCCCCAGAGGGACGGCGCATAGACCGACTGGCATGTGGACACGTCCTGGAGCCTTCCAACTATTGCCCCACTGCCTTGCAGTTAAATCTTGGTAGTAATAAGGCTACGGGAGTAAAACCCGAACGAAAAATATGCGGTGTAGCCCCGCATCAGGCATTGGTGTTGTAATCACTTTTAATCCAATATCTTCAGCAGGTTCAGGTTGTCTGTTGTGATCAGTCTCCATCTTCTCTTCTTTCCTCTTTATCCTTTGTTTTGTAGACTGTCCTTTTGCTGTTTCTGTCTTCTCCTTGTCACTTCTAGTCATTTATCTGGGGTCTCTATCAGTTACTTGTATTTCTTGTGTATCAGCTGTTGCTCCTTGTTCATACCTCTTTCCTAGCTGTAGCCTTTCTTTCAGTTCACTTGAGTATGTTGCCTGAAATAATTTCTCGGATTCTGGATTCTCTGGAATATCATCTCCGGTAAGTTATTCAATATACAATTTTTCCTTAACTCGACATTTTATGATCCGGGTGCAATGATATTGTGCAGATGTGCGTGGATCATACTGATCATTACCTTGTCGTGTATTGGTTCGCTCAAGTTTAAGATGATGGATTCTGGTCTGTGAGCCTCTTGGACAGTTCTCTTGGTTATTTCAACGTATGTCATGTCTTTCTTTTCTTTTCTTTTTTCTTGTTTTTTGTTCATTGTACTTTATCATATGCTTTTTTATGGCATGCCATTGCTAACTTTCTGTGTCCTGTATGTGCATTCCCGTTTTTCTTACAGTTGAGACAGCCAACAAGTGGGTTCTTACAATCAATGTAGGTACGGTCATCGCCAGCACAGTCTGAACAGTAATTTTTCTCATTTTCTGGGCAGTCTCTCGCTGTGTGTTCTTCGTACTTGTAACAAGAAAAACAAGTTTGCAGACTGATGAATGTTTCCTTCTTTATTTGGTGAGGTGTTACAAACATGTTAAAGATTAGAAATCCTTGTTGTAATACTTTTCAGTCATTGAAACCTCTTCGAAGGTAATTTTGAAAACATGAGTGTAGTCTTTTATCTTAATAACTTCCTCGATATTCTTCCAAGTATTTTGACGTTCCAATTCATCTTTCAGATCCTCAGATTTCTTCCTCCGGATCTTCTGGTCGATTTGGCGAACAAAATCTGATCTTTTTGCTTTGTGTTCTGGGGGCATGACAACAATTCCTTTGTTGTAAAAAACATTTCTAGCTTCTTTTGAGAGGATTTTATCTGAATCAAAGTCATTTTTGCAGATAACTTTGTAACCTTCGTTGGTACTAAATATTCTTAATAATGAGACTTGTAATTCGTTATAGGTGATTTCTGGCACTCTTCTTCTTCCAATAGGGTGTCCCCAATCTCTATGTTTCATCCTAATGCTTGTGGTTATCTTCCCTGTTTACATCACACTCCTGCCTATGACACAGGGCTCCTGCCTGGGAGCAGTGACCCCCCCCCCCCCATCTTGGACGGGTGTCGGGCTCATAGAGTTCTGTGCCCAGGTTATCGGTGAATATAAGTTATGTCTATTTATGTTGCCACCTACCGGTGACCCCCGCACAGGGGGTGCCATGCACTATCACAGGTTCCCTTGCCGGATCGACCGTATCGCTAAGCCCCGCCTCCCTGATCTCGAAGCAGGGGAAGCAAAGACGTAATGCTCACTTCAAATGGCTGACTCCTCTTCTGTGCTTCATGGTGAGCTTCCCACGTGATACAGACTTCATCAGCCACATCCTCAGTGACCAAGACCTCTTCCAGCCAAGCATACTCTTCCTGCAGGCGTGACTGGATTGACTCAGGTGCTGGAAATGACTGAGGTGCTACCAAGGTAGGATTGGGATTCTTCATAATATAAGCTGGTCGGACATTGATGAATGCTTCTGGAAGCTCAGGAACTTTCTTGGCTATCGTATCTGCATTCCATCATAAATAAGACAAATATATATCTGAGATTATCAGAAATAGAAATACAATAATCTGAGCATGCTTGAAAAGGTACATATTGTTACGAGTTGGGGATTTAGAATATAGTTAAAAGTCTACCCAGATCCCAACAGGTAACAACAATAAAAAAACAAAGACAATCGGACTATAAAAGGGTAGACAAAGTATGCGAGTTTTTGTTGTGTATAATAAAGTACCATAAATTGCTTAACAAAATATTCAGCTATCTATAATTTACCCTTAACCATACTTAACCTAAACATTAACAGTATATACATATTTATACAACATAAACAATTTTGAAGCAAGTGGACGTGGGGGAGGCAATACAAGATTACAAATACTTAAGTGCGAAGCTGAGATGGCTGACGAGCAAGGCTGAGTATTGTAGAAGACGGTAGGTAGTCACTGTTCCGTAGGTTTCCAGTATAGTTGATCCTGTGGTCACTTCCAAGAGTGAAGTCCTCTCTCCTCAAATTGGAGCTGACAAAGAAGACTTTGAGGAGGTGACGCAACAACCAGGATATGGAGAAGGGAAACCCGGGAGTGGTAACTAAGACGAGTCATACTCGTGTTTCGTCCCTAGATGGCATTGCTCGTGGTGCTGGGTAGGTAGATCAAGACAATAGATGGCGTGGTTCGTAGTGCTGGGTAGGTAGATTATGACAATTGGTGGCGGGGTTCGTAACAATATCGACACTAAGATCATTTAGATTGACCAACTACATCAGTTTCTAAAAAAAAAAATCATTTTTCGAAGGTCAATTTAACAGCCATCTTGAAAAATGGCCACCATCTTGGATTTCCAAATGGCCAATCAGACAGATTTGACCAGTAGCCCCTAAGGTATGATCATGCCAAATTTCATGCTTATCATCATTTGCACGATTTTTCCATTATCCTCTCTACTTTCAAATGATGGTTTTGCTTACCTTGTATCATTCGGTCTCCAGTTATGTATTCTGCCGTGATTAGTGCTGGTAAACGTTTATTCGTCACAGATTACCACCCTAGACCAGAATGCCAAATCCTTGCCCACATATTGGAGAGCGAAGGCTAGCCTGCTAGTCTGGCGTTCTTCAGTCAGCCGCTCCTCCTTAGCAGGAATCCAATGATGTAGGCCCGCTTCGAACAAACGTCTCCACACTGTCTGTGGTGCCACATTCAGCTGCATGCTTTCTCGAACAGGGCTCGTTGGACATTTACGTCGTCCTGGCGTCACGCCATTAATTTCTTAAACTTTCGAGATACTTAACAATACCGCAAAAGCGGTTCTCCCACACCGTTCTGCCAATTGGTAGCTCACACTTAATGACCGATAATATGTGAGCTGCCGGTTAGGAGAAGTGTTTGGACAGGCCCGCTTTCCGGGTCCCTTTAGGTCATCCTGAAGTTTAACCGTTAAAGGAATGTTGGGTAGAAGTGGTCTCGGCTTAAGAAATTTATTCTGGCTAACGCCAGGTGATTTTATTCAGCCGAGTTAACCCCTACAGCACCAAAAAGGTTAAGGAAAAGCTAATAGGAATACATTTTTTTACAAGGCTGACAGCAATTATTGCATAGTTAAAGTATTTTTCAGTAGCCCAATACTCAAAAACATTTATGGGACTATATATCTTTGTGTACACCGTAACTGGACTTACAGTCTCAGATCGGTATATTCAAAACACAGATGGTATACTCAAAACAAATATTTGACATCGAACTCCGTAATTTAACTCATAATCTAGTTCTAGCGCATAACTTACACCAGTTCCTGAGGTGCTGTAACACTCTCAACCCGGATATAGTAGTCACTAATTCCCGATTGTATAAGAAATAATAATCATATATGTTGTAATAATGCTTGTTAGACTTGTTTTATCATAGAATAACGAAGAAAATGTTTTGTCCATCAACATACTGAAAGATAATATTTCACTTTGTCTTTTTCGTAAAATTCTTGTTGCGATAATAAGAGGCTTGAGTGTTTGTATTTGTCGCAGTTTGGAAGAGACGCATCTTTTGTCTTCTTACAAATTGTTAGGTTCTGAATAATAATTTCTATATACAGGAGAGAACACAAACACCTGTATAGTTTTGTAGGTTCGGTTTACTGGATAAGAGTATGTACACAAAGGGAAGCAGCACTCTCCCGGGCTAGACTCCTTGATCAACTGCTATAGACGACGTATGGCAAGTGATACATTAGCAGCTTCCATACGTCGCCAGGCACATTAATTAGGCATGTGGGATATGGTAATAACATTGCCACACGCTGCTAGCTACATAAATGGAGCACATACATAATATGCATACATGATATATAATCCAGCATACATAATATACATACACCTCCCTCCCCCCTATACGCTCATAGCAAAGTCTTGAGCGGACCTTTTCTTTTGGATCCGTTCTGAGCGTCGAGGGACTTCATCACTGGGAAGGGTATGGGACTCAACACTGGTGGCGGGGCCAGCAGAAGGCATTGTTACGGGTCGGAGAAACGGCGGTTCCTCCACCACACACGACCACTGGGTAACCGCACCTGGTAGTCCCGTGACCTGCCGAGACCCATGACTACGCCTACTTTGTCCCAACGTAGGGAGGTCGGGTCCTGAACACGGACTTGGGTGCCGACACTCAACCTGGGGAGAGAACGGGCGTGGTCATTGTAGCGGGCGACGATGTCCTGAACACGTTCGGCGGCTCGGCGATCACAATCCTCTGTCTTGGCCTGCCACTCCTTGGAAAAGGATTGAGGGTAAGCAGGGACACAAGAACGAAGGGGGCGTCCATACAAAACCTGGGCAGGGGAGCGTCCGGTGTAGTTAGGTGTGTTGCGGAGTTCAAGAAGACCCCTGTCGAAGGCCTTGCAGTCAATGTTCCCAGAAGGGGCCACCTTAAGGATGAGGTGCTTCAGGGATTTGACAGCAGCCTCAGCGTGGCCGTTGGACTGCGGGTAATGGGGCGATGACAACACATGCCGGACTCCCCATCGGTCGAGGAACACAGCAAAGTCCCGGCTTGTGAACTGAGGCCCTCCGTCGGTTCGCAGGCGTACAGGAACGCCCACGTCACGGAAGTAGTGGCGGAACTTGCTGATGGTGGCGGCAGACGTCGTGTCATTACCGCACTTGATGACAACCGGCCAACCAGAGAGACGGTCGACGATAACGAGGAAGGACTTTCCTGACACACAGAAAAAGTCGGCCGACACAGACTCAAAGGGGCGGGTGGGGTTGTCGTCACTCATGAAGGGTTCCTGCTGCTGGCTGGGTTGTAATACTTGGCAGGGCTCACACGCACGGACAACATTGGAGATGTCGGAGTTGATGCCGGGCCAGAACACAGTCTGTCGTGCACGTCGTTTGGTGGCCTCAGCTCCACGGTGACTGTCGTGAAGGCGGGCCAAGGCGTGGGGACGTGATGCAGCAGGGACAACTACACGTGCTCCGTACAGAACAAGGTCTCCGTCGCAGTAGAGTTCATCGCGGAGTTTCCAATACGGGAGCAGGGTGTTGTGAAGATCGTAGCGGTTGCTAGGAAATCCATTCCTCACACACTCGACGAGTCGGACATAGGAGGGGTCATCTCGGGCCGCTGTTCGAAGGTCCTCCATTGCCTTGTCGTCATCTGGTGACGGGTCCGAACGAAGGGATTGGACGGCATGGAGAGTGACCACAGTCCTGACGGAAAGAGCGAGGTCGGCGTCGAGTACATGGTCTTCTGGAGTAGGGCGGCTGACAGGAGAGCGGGATAAGGCATCAGGGATGCAGAGCTCCTTACCAGCACGCCACACTGCAGTGAAGATGTACGCCGAGAGCTTCTCTTGCAGACGCTGGAGGCGAGGGTTCTCAACGGCGTCTAGCGTGTAGTGGTTGAGGATCGGGACAAGCGGGCGATGGTCGGTCACTAGGTGAAAGTGTTGCAGGCCTATGAGGTAAAACCTGCACTTGGACATCGCCCAAACCACAGCCAACAGCTCCAACTCAATAGTGGCGTAGCGCGTCTCAGTGTCAGAGAGGAAACGCGAGCCACACTGGACGAGCCGGAACTGCCCTCCACCATGATCCTGCAGTAGGGCGTATCCCACGCCATACAAGCGTGAGGCATCTGTCTGCAGAACTGTCGGCAAGGCTGGGTCAAACGTGGCGAGGACAGGTGGACGAGACAGGGCCTGTTTCACTTGCTGGAAGGCCTTGTCGTGGTCGGGGGTCCACAGGAATGTCCTCTTGGGGCTCATCAGGGGGCGAAGTGGTTGAGCAGCTGCGGAGATGTCCGACGAAAACTCTGCTAACTGGTTGACGAGACCGATGAAGGACCTCAAGTCGGTCAGGTTAGCAGGGGTGGGAAAATCCGTAATGGCGCGGACCTTTTCCTGGTCAGCTGCGATACCATTCCCTGAGAGGGTGTACCCACAAAAGTCAACTGAAGAGCTGGCCAGAACAAACTTGTCGGCATTTAGGGTAATGCCGTGCTTCCGGCACCTGTTGAGTACCTCGTAGATACGGCAGAGGTGATCCATATAATCCTCGTCGTACACGAGTATGTCGTCGACCACTTTCACGCAGTTTGCCAGACCTTGTAGAGCCATATCACCTCGAAGACAGAAAGCGTCTCCTGTAGCGGCGAATCCCATGGGGCCACGGCAATAACTGTAACGTCCATGCGGGGTGATGAAAGTTGTGAGTGGTCGGTCTTCTTCGGCAAGCTCTATCTGCCAGTATCCACACAGGGCGTCCATCGTCGTGAAGAAGCGCGCCTTCGGGTTCACGCTGCGTATGGCTGCAAAGGGCGTGGGAGAAGGGTGGGCAGGACGAGACACCTGGTTGTTGAGCTTGGAAAGGTCAGTGGTGATCCGAACACCACCTTTAGGTTTTGCGACGACAACCATCGGGTGACACCATGGAGACGGGTCATCGCCGATTGGTACAATAATTTCTTGGGCGACCATGGAGTCCAGCTCGTTTTGACCGCCTCGCGGAAGGCCAGGGGAACCAGTCGAGGGGTGTAAATAGCGAATGGCTTCGCGTCGTCCCTCAGGTGGATCCTCATGGGGGGGCCTGCCATCTTCTTGAGAGGCTTGGATTCCAGAGCGGACTTGGTCACCAGAACGTCGCTGAATTCCTTCAGGAAGTACCTCCGAGCATCCGAAGGAGAGGTGTCACTAGCAAGAGGCAGGGGTAGGGCGGCAGCAGGGTCGTTGCTGCTCCCTTTTTGCATCCTGTTGGCGTGTTTTACCTCAAGAATAGGTTTGGGGAAGTCCTGGGAGATGATGGCCAACTCCTGACAATGTCTGTAGGACAGCAAAGGAGTCTGGACACCGTTATGCACATCAATCCAGGCTTGACACGACCTGTTGCCAAAGGTGACTTGTGCTTGGAGTGAACCCAGGGCCGGGGTCATCTGTGAACCATCTGCCATAAAGCGGAGATCCTTGGGGGGCGGTCCTAGATCACTTGGAGAGAGCCCCAAGCATTGCAAATGCTGGGGACCGATGACTGTAGCATCAGCGCCGGTGTCGGGCAACATCTGAAGACGGGATGACACACCGCCGTAGGTCACGATGACGCTGATGTGCTGGGGGACTTTGGTCCTGGGACGCGGGGGGGAGCACACATTCCAAATGTGGCTCGAGCGTTGTCAAGAGTCGTCGTACCTCTGATTGGAAGACTGTGGGCGGCCCTCTCTGGTGGAGGGGGGCTGAAGCTTCCGCCGACGCGGTCCCTTGGGTATGTTGGAAGGACAACACTTGTCATAGTGGCCCAGACGACCGCACACATTGCACTGGACGCGTTTGGCTGGGCACCGTACTGTGAGTGACCAGTGGCCCTTACGGTCACAACTGTTGCAGGTAGACTGAGCAGCTGGACACACCTGTGTTCCGTGCTGCTTGCCACAGTTGTTGCAAAATAAACCGGGCGTGGACGTGGTGGGCGAAGGCGTAGGAACAGACTTCTTGTCCTTCTTGTACCGGGACACAGCGCGTACAGCTGTAGGGGGAGCGCGGATGGCAGAGGTGGCACACCTGGCAGCCTCATAGGAGCGACATATCGTCGACACATCCTTAAGAGAAGAGGAAGAGTCGAGGGAGGTGAGGCGTTGGACAAGTTCCTCGTCCTTAACACCCATCAGGATCACCTGCTTCAACTGGGTCTCCTCGCACTGCTGGTGGTGGCCTGGACATATATCTACCTCTTCCGAGGCTCTCTTAAGACGCACGTAAAAGGCATCAAAAGACTCACCCTCCAACTGTCTGCAGCTAAACAATTCCCTCCTGCGCAGAGCTTCATTCTGCTGTCCTTTGATGTGCCGTTGTAGAACTTCCAGTACCTCCTCTACAGACAGCGAAGAGGTTGGGGGTACCTGCAACGCATGTTCCAAGACACGCTGAATTTCCAAGGACAGGCACATGCGCAGCTGGATGAGTTGTTTAGGCTGTGGCAAACTCTGGAGATCCACCATTGTAGAATAATCAGTCCACCGTCGCCGCCATTCACGAAAAGTCTGGAAAGTCACATCAGGCTTCAAGATGGGCTGTGTTTGAGCAGCTGCTTTAGGTGGGGCTGGTGGGCGTGAAGAGAGCATTAATGAGGTATCTGAACCAGTCAGTACCGAGGCAGTGTTAGAGCCAGGGGCTTGGTTAACAGTGAGGCGAGATATCAAGGCTTCAAACCGTTCACTGTCTTCCAATCTCCGTTGGTTGTCTCGTTCTGCCTCTGCTTGCCTTCTGTGCTCATCCGCCAAACGTCTGTGAGCTTCATCCTCGCGTTTCTCATCTCTCATAAACTTCAGTAAAGCAATTATCTCTGGAGACAACGCTGAATATTGAGGTGAGGGACTGCGCGATGTGGGGGCTGGAGCGTCGTGGCCGGCCTGGTCATCCATCTCTGCGGGGATATCACCCGCCTGACTCATCCAGGCGCTGGGTCCACGGCTACGTAAGGCTTGAGACATAACTACTTCATCTGTGTACTATGTCTTAAATCAGTGTTGACCGGTCAGCCCGTCGTATCAACAAGATTTCAGACAAAAAAAATTAATTAAATACACAGATTAGTAGATTATATATATAAAATATATATAAGGAAGCCGCGCGGTCAGCGAGTGTTAGTACATGTATGTGTGTGAGTGAGTGTGTGTCCCGGGCGGGCAAAGCGTCTCGCCCCAGCTGTGAGGGGGGGTGGAGGCGGCGCTGTGAGGGGGTGGAGGGAGAGGCGCGGCGACTCCCAGTCAGTCCAGTTACCCTCAGAACGCGGTCAGAGACGGGTGCACTGAACTTTACTCCTTACAAATGCCCAGAACGTGCCGTATACCTTGGGAATCCTTTAGAACAAGGTCACACATGAATGGCACGAACACACAATGCACTAAACACTTCACAGAAAATCACTGACACTGCTCAAAGTTGCTAAATTCTTCGAGGAGAGGTGACGCGCGGGAGTTGACCCAAGCGAGAGCCGGCTTTCCACAAACTTTGCACTATCACTCGTAATTATCCAGTAAGACTACGCACTGCGCCATGTTAGGTTCTGAATAATAATTTCTATATACAGGAGAGAACACAAACACCTGTATAGTTTTGTTGGTTCGGTTTACTGGATAAGAGTATGTACACAAAGGGAAGCAGCACTCTCCCCGGCTAGACTCCTTGATCAACTGCTATAGACGACGTATGGCAAGTGATACATTAGCAGCTTCCATACGTCGCCAGGCACATTAATTAGGCATGTGGGATATGGTAATAACATTGCCACACGCTGCTAGCTACATAAATGGAGCACATACATAATATACATACATGATATATAATCCAGCATACATAATATACATACACAAATTATAAAGTATTTTTTACTAAAACAGAAGGTTTTTATTGTTCACACTTAGGGTAAAAATATGTTTTATGACTGAGTAAACTTGCAGTAATGAAAGCCAAATATGAGGTCAAGTGAACATTCCTGCCTAGACTTCGCCTTGTTTTTCTAATAGGCAACCAACAGCCTTGCCCTACTTTCTTTTGTATATGCCTTATGATAACATGAAAGACTCTAAGGGTTAGCCAAAATTAAATGATATTAGGCGTAAAATATGGATGCAATTAACATGATTAATAGGAGCATATAAAACTGCTTTTTCAATCTTAGGCAAATAAATGTTTAAACCTGGGGCCTACTTAATTTAGTTAGAACATGAGGAATATTTAAATAAGAAATTATACCAATAGGTTATAGGTTAGGTTTGGTTTGGTTTGGTTTGGTTTGGTGTGTTATGTTATGGTATGTTATGTTAGGTTAGAGAATGTGTACATGGTTTTTTTGGAGAGTGTCAGGCTGTCAGTGAGACAATTTGTCTAGCAGCTACCTTAGGTCTAGTTCCAGAATTCCATGAAAAGTATCATACGGTAGAGTATTAATTTAAGAAAATTGACGGCTAATCCGATATATTTTCAGGTTTGAAATTGTTGTTTTTTGTATGAACTTGAAGACAATTCAGACCAATTGACCCAAACACTGAAAGGAAAATACCATGTTCTAGGCTAAATGAGTAATTTAAGAGAAGTGATTTGTCATTTAGGTTAGGCAAGGCTATGCTATCATTAACCAATATATTTGAATTTGCCCAGAATAAGGCTATCTTATTTTAGCTTTTGTATCTTGTCACAGGCCAACATTAGGCCCGTGGTTATGTACCCAAATTCTATTATGGGTAAAACACCAAATACTGTGAGATCTCTGTTTGCCGGAACAATTGGTGAAGAGCATTTCTGTGAATGAGAGTTTTCCCGTTAACGAGACGATTATCTCAAATCAAGAAAATATCCCTCGTCCTCCGAATGTTTATGGTAATGGAAAAATGTTCTCGGTAGTTCCTGTAATTGCCCAGTACATCATCTCTCGAACCCAGAAATATACCCCCCATCTAAGGAATTTTCTCGGTTATCTGGGAACCTTTTCTCATAATTTTCAGGAAAATTTGCCCCTTTGAAAGTCATTACCTAAGCCATAAGTTTCCTGCAAAATCATGCTTTGTGAATTAATTTTAGATAAAATTTAAATTACGGCTTTCAGAAAGTTCCAGGTTTCTGGGATTTCGGCTAACGGAGATATTACTAACTAATAAAATGAGCACAGGTCAAAAGACTCTACGGTTCCTGAGAATGCTGCTGTTCCCACCAGAAAGCAGTTTCAAATGCGAGTATGTGACAAACAAGAGGCAAGAGGATGTCTTTTAAATGCTTTAACACTCTTATTTACTTTCATACTAAACAATTGTATTCATTTTAAATGAGTATAGAGATTTTAACACGGTGTGCATTTTTAAGTATTTTACCCCTAATGCCAGGCGAAACCCTAAGGCCATAATTTTTTTTCTCAGGCATAACCCTTCTATTTTAGGCCTAATGATAAAACTTTGAATAAGTTTGTATCAACATAAAAACACTACTGTAACAAACTTGGAAACCATTTCTTTCCTCCATGTTTAATAAATATTTTCTTATTGCAGTATACAGAGGTAATGATAATAAAGTATACATTGACTTAACTTTTATTTTCAATATACTGTCCATAATAAAATAGACTTCTTTATAGAAAATACAGTATGTACTATATCCTTGTGCAAATTTGATTCCATTACAGTATACTTTTAATACTACTAAATACCAAAGGCACTAAGTTTGTGAAAATAAAAATCATTATATAAAACATATTTGAGAAATTGAAACAATAAAAAAATATTGCCACTGTTTGCTTCTTAAACTATACAATTTGACATGGGTCATCACATCGTTGTGAAAAATTAATACAACTAATGTTATTTGTTGCCATTTTTAAGATTGAAAAATGGAATACAGTATAATTTTCATAAGTCTAGAATTACTCTAGAAACTCTCATAGCTAGAATGTACCTGCATCAATACCCGTATATTAAAGTAAACTTGTAACCAAATCCTGTACTACTATAAGTAATAAAGAAAAAAAATGGAAAACTCTTGTCTTGTTAAGCTATACAATTTAGCATGAGACAGCACATCCTTATGAAAGAGCCAATGCAACAACTTGGAGAATAATGTGTGCTAAATAGCAGCGATTACAGTAGGCTGTTGGTGAATTTGCACCATTATTTCTGTTTCAACCTACTTGAATCATACTTCAAAAACTACAAACTAATCAATAAAACACGTTGAACTAGAAATTAACTACGTATTACAAAATAAAGGAAACTTTAAAAGAAAATAAGTACATCTATACATTTGATAGTGGCAGGAACTTTTACCAAAAACTTGGGTAAACATTACCCGTAGTAGCACTGCACACATGTTATTAGTTAACAAGTGTGTGTCTTTCACTTAGCTTTGTGATTTTAATTAACTTATGGAGAGCTAAATATTCCTGTTAAATTTTCATGACTAGTATAGGCTGCAAGTGAAAGTTACACAATTATATAACATGCCCTGTCGTCTTTCATAACAATCACTCAAAGGAAAATTTATAATAAGTGTTTGATGACTTTTCAACTACGCTATTATCACATTTACCAAAAGTAAAGGACTTACATAAGTAAACAATTACATATACCCATACCATAAACACAGCATCATGGGGTAGGATTTTTCGACTGCACAGCTTTTGCAATGGTTTGCAGTGCAGATGCAATGCACTTGTTCTTAGTTACAAGTTTAACCATGTTTGATGAAATTTGGGTTGCACCTTCGTGAACAGAATTAACAAGCTCTACCAAACTGTCCCTTATTTGTGACTGAACATGAAGCATCTCTGGAATAAAATGTTCATCTTTTCGGCCAGAAGTGGTTTGTGGCCTGCTGTCACTTCTAATCGTACTATGACTTGTACTTGGTATTGGAGATGAACCCAGCTCATCAGGGCGATCACCAGTTACAGTTGACCTAGTCTGGTTATCATCAGCTGTGGCAGAAGGGGTATGAGACCTACTTCGCTGTTCCGTGGTAGCAGCAACAGATATACGAGTATTGCTTGAGCTACATCTTTCTACCTCATATGTTCTGGATGATGAAGATTCATGAATGTTTGGAGGTACTGAAGTTTCAGGTTCTAAATGCACAATGGGTACTGTGATATCATGTTCCTGTTTATCCTCATTCAGCACGATGGTTATAGAATCCTCTTTCTCTTGAACGGGCCGAAACATAAATTCCTCTCTGGAATAACTAGCCGTAAACCTAGCTCCTGAGGGTCCGGCGGTTTGTTCTCATTCTTCTTCTGGAAAGAAATGTAAAAAATAGTTTGATTGAAGTCTATGTTAAGGGTATAATTAAAATATTATAGTTCAAAATATATAAACAAATTTAGAAAAATAAATGGTCTAAAACTAGTGTTGACCATCTATATATATTTTTATAAAATATTCTTAAATGTAAATATCAACTAGGTTAAACATGGTAACATTATTATAAATTGATTCAATTATAGTATACGGCATTTAGTTCCAGGCGGTAAATTTCTTATATTTGCACTTCTCAATTTTTTCCATTAACATACAAGTTATAACAACATTTAACATATAACTTAGGGAAGCAATACACAAGCTAGGAATGTAACCAACTTACTAATGTTGTTTATTTTTCAAAAATATAGAAAAAATCAGAATACTGTATTTCAAAAGTAATATAAAAGTGAAAAAATGGCACCAAAAGTATTTTTTTTAATAAAAACAAGGACAGAAAAGAATAAAATATATCAGAGGATTGGAAAAGTATGATGACTGAATTACCATCAATAGGTTCTTCACTTTCCAAATTCCCTGGAATCCCATGTATAGAGGCTGGATCTAAGAGTTGAAAAATTGCTTCTTCAATTGCGGTGTATGTATTTTCAATTTGGGGGCCGCCTCCTTCAGGAGAAAAAAATAAATAATAACTGTCTTACTGTGAACTGTGGTTATATACACTGTACGCTACTATGATATATTTGGCAGAAATCATACAGTTACAAAGGAATCTACTGAAATAGTTCCAAACATTATAACCTAACCTATCATTGTAGCTGTAGCCCCCAAAATTCTCCTTTATCTATGACAAAAGTTAATTAGATTTACTGTAACAAACAATAAATGGTAAAATAAGTAAAAAATAATAATCGCAGCCAGAATTTTTCAACCTGTATTAGTTGTAAACTCATAAGATAGAACATCATTGCCTATAAGCCTAACAAAGTAAAATTTACATATTAATCGATACCAAATATGAATATAAATCTATTGATGAATCAAAATTAACGACATAAAAAAAAAGAATTTTATGGAAAGCTACACATTATGACCTTCATTACCGTCGGAAATAACGTAATTATTAATATATAGTTTATAACAGTAACCAAACCAACCTAACCTAACTTCCTTACCAACGGGAGGCCTCCGCCAAGCTGGACCACACAGAAAAATATTAACTATCTCTGTTCCACGTCATTTGCGACACAATGACAAATGTGTCTTAAAAGTGTGTAAACTACATGATAGGTACAATAATAAAATCCAAAAGTTGTGGGGAAAGTATTAACAATAATACAGACTTCCCAGACTACGGGCTGGGAAGATATTGGAAGCATAATGTGTTGTCTAATGGTAGACCTTGCTGCCATATGGCATCACGAAAATTTGCACCAAGTCCCAGGTTGCTAATCTGACTAAATGTCTCATTTACACACAATTGCAGGGTCTCAATTGTTTCTCGTAATATCGACAACACAACATACATACTGTATAGTGTTTCTCACTTTTTATGTGTTTTCATTTCTGTATATATGGTTCTTTATTATTAATATTATTAATAAAGATTTGTTATTATTATTATTACTACAGAATTATTATTAATATTATTATTACTATTCTTTTATTATTTTTTATAATAAATTATATTTGCTATGAATCATTATTATTATTGTTATTATTATTACATTTTCGCATCCCAGGCCCCGATGTGGGTTAGTGACCTGTGCCCGGCAAACTTCGAAGAACGATGTTTCTTTCAATGAATGTGCTCCTATAAGGAAAATATGTGCATTAATTCACGATGAAGAGCAACCATATACTACTTCCTTGAGTTTACAAACACGTAAAATCGTACCAAGCCTCAGAAACACCATAGTTAAGTTTGTTTCAGAGTGGTAATCAATACCCACTCTAACAATATTATGACTTACCTGTTCCACCAGCATATTTCTTATCTTGTGCTGCTTTCCTCTTCACGCTTACACGTAAATCGGAAAACTTCAGCCTGACTTCATCAACATTGCGGGGGAATCGAAAAACAACATTCACTGCCATTACAACTTTATCCCAGGTATGATTCTTCAATTTGATTGTACATCTTGAGTACAACTTCCCTAAAATTATTTTCTTTCTTTTGATGACTTCACACACCATGGCGTATA
The DNA here is from genome assembly GCA_958450375.1 of Homarus gammarus. NCBI lineage: Eukaryota > Metazoa > Arthropoda > Malacostraca > Decapoda > Nephropidae > Homarus > Homarus gammarus. The sequence goes on along the minus strand of CAUDMG010002415.1, from coordinate 357,572 downwards.
CTTCCGCCTCAATGAAATTTGGCCGTCTCTTCTTTGCCTGTTGTCCTTCCATGTTGTACTTGGCTTGTGGATTGCTGGCCACTTCGCCTTTGGGCTATTTCGGCCGGAGCTGATGTCTTCTTTCTTCTTCTTGAGGTTTCTTCTTATATTCTTGGTCTTCTTTCTTGCTACAACTAATCTCATGTTCTTGTTTCTTCTTTTCTTGTTATTCATGTGTTCTTCTTGTTCTTGGTATTTTTGTTTCTTCTTTCTTCTTGTTGTTTTATTTGGGATGAATTATGGTATGAGTGAGTGATATGATAGTGAGTGACTGACAGTCCAGATGAAATGGCCGGTCAGGTAACAAGTTTCTCTGTGATTTTCTTTTCTTTCTTTTTGTAGCCCGTGTCTTTCTGTTTGAATATGTTGGTAGGTGTCAGTTTTACTTGGTATATGTGCGTGTTGTATGTAATGGAAAGGTTTGTGATATGTCTCTGATGTTGTATGTTTTAATTTTTGTTTTATTCATTTTTATTTTCTTTTGGGCATGGTTACATACATATTATAAAAAGAGTTCATGCGTGTGTCTTTCACAACATGCCGATAAGACGGGTCTCCTTGAGGAAGATTATTACAGCGTCACTTATGGTGACATCATCTTGCAATAAATTGGGTACAGTCAGCACGAAGCCTCGCTTGGCAGCTAGCATCACCACCTGCCGGCGCTCTGGTTCGTACTGGCTGCACTCAGTCAGAATGTGTCGAATGGAAATAATTTTGTTGTACGTGGCACAGATAGGTGGAAAGGAGTTGTCTAAGTAAGATTTTAGGTGGGTCAAATAGGTACAATTTAACCTTAGTCTGGCGAGAACCACCTCTTGCCTCCTATTCTTTCGGTATGCTGAAAGCCAGTTTCCTATTGTTACGAACCACGCCACCAATTGTCATGATCTACCTACCCAGCACTACGAACCACGCTATCTATTGTCCTGGTCTACCTACCCAGAGCCACGAGCAACGCCATCTAGGGACGAAACCCGAGTATGACTACTCTTAGTTACCACTCCGGGGTTTCCCTTCTCCATATCCTGGGTGTTGTGTCACCTCCTCAAAGTCTTCTTCGTCAGCTACAGTTCGAGGAGGGTTCAGTTCACTCTGGGAAGTGACCACAGGATCACCTATCCTAGAAAACGTACGGCACAGTGACTACCTACCGTCTTCTACAATACTCAGCCTTACTCGTCAGCCATCTCAGCTCCGCACTTAAGTATTTGTAATCTTGTATTGCCTCCCCGCGTCCACCTTGCTTCAAATTATTGTATGTTGTATAAATATGTATATACTGTTAATGTTTAGGTTAAGTATGGTTAAGGGTAAATTATAGAAAGCTGAATATTTTGTTAAGGAATTTATGGTACTTTATTATACACACCAAACACTCTCATCCTTTGTCTACCCTTTTATAGTCCGAGTGTCTTTGTTTTTTTTATTGTTGTTGCCTGTTGGGATCTGGGTAGACTTTTAACTATATTCTAAATCCCCAACTCGTAACACTATGTTAGTCTTCCAGTTGTTGCGAAGATCTAACCTCGTTCAATCTAGTTGCCACCTCCCTGTTGTATATGTCTTCCCCAAGGAGAGACACGACTGACGCTCCCAGGGTACATTAGTTGTCTCCCTGAAACCCACAGTCGCTTTTGCTAGTTTGTCTACCTGTTCATTGCCCCGAATGTTGCAATGCCCAGGCACCCATATCAGCACAATATTCTTGGCACACTCGTGTAGTTTATTAATAATATTGCCCTGTATCTCATTGCTGGTAGTGTCACAACCTTGAATTGCTTTAAAAGCTGACATAGAATCTGAAATGATAGCAACATCATTGACATCGCTTGTTGTTGTAATGTCAATGGCTCTACTTATTGCAAACATCTCTGCAGTGAATATGGTTGTATGCCGCGGCAGGCGGGAACTCCACTCCCCGTCTCTGCTCCAGATACCGGCTCCAACGTTGTCGTCAGTTCTGGACCCGTTTGTTTACACGTGATTATAGGCGCTATATCCTTCTAGAAATTGATAGAAAAGTTGTTTAAGGAGCTTGGGATTTATGTCATTCTTCCCTCCTGGAAACGACGATGTTTCCACATGGTTGAGGTTCTCCCATGGCGAACACAACGGTGGAACATATCTATCAACGTTTTCGAAGTGGATACCAAAACCTTGGCACAAGGTCTGGAGGCGGACAACCGAGGACGGGGACCTACGCAGCTGCAGGAAACGGAATTTAGCAACAGCACACCAACCTGGGTGGCCTGTGCCGCGCCTCCTAGCCGCACTCAACCCGTACCTTAGCGTCAACATGTCCCTCCTAATGTGGAGTGGAGGGACATGGGCCGCCACCTCTAGTCTTTCTACACGTGTACACCTATAGGCACCCAGACATAGACGAAGGCATCGGTTCTGTATTCTGGTCAGCTTTGCGAGTGTGGTGTCGCATGCAGAAGCATACAACTGGCATCCATAGTCAAGTTTCGATCTCATCAGGGTCTTATACACCATCAATAAAGATTTCCTATCGGCTCCCCATGAAGTACCTGATAAAACTTTCAGGATGTCTGTGACTTTAAGACATCTACTTTCAAGTTCGTTAATGTGGTTTTTCCACGTTAATTTCCGGTCAAAATGAACACCGAGAAATTTTACTGAAGTCTGAAATTTAATACGAGTACCATTTAATTTTAATACTGGATTATTACTGTTACGTTTCTTAGTGAAGACTATTCCTACTGTCTTCTCAACTGAAAACCTAAATCCCCATTTTATTGCCCACTGTTCAGCGGCTTTTAGGCCGGCTTGCACCCTTTGTGCAGATCGTCTCTCGACCCTAGAGGAGTGCCAGATTGCGCAATCGTCAGCAAACAAGGAGAATTTGAGGTCACTAAAGCTGGGTGCTGAGGATAGGAAATCATTAATCATTATGAGAAATAATATTGGGCCCAAATCGCTGCCTTGTGGAACTCCGTTTTCTAGGACAAATGTGTCTGACTTTACGGTATCTTTTAATTTGACGGAAAAAGTTCTGTCTTGCAAAAAATTTCAAATGAAAATTGGCAAATTACCTCTCGGACCCAAGGCCTGGAGCTTCATCATGAGGCCAGTCCGCCATGTCATGTCGAAAGCTTTTTCTATGTCTAGGAATACTGCAATTAGTGTTTCTTTACTGCAAAGAGGTTTTGAGATGTCAGTTTCAAGATATATTAAATGATCTAGTGTGCTTCTACCTTGGCGGAAACCAAACTGTCGATCACTCAATAAGTTGTTACTTTCCAAAAAATACATTAGCCTACGTTTTATCATACGTTCCATGACCTTACACAGACAGTTTGTGAGCGAAATCGGACGGAATGAGTTGGTGTTAGTAGGGCATTTGTCCCTATTTGGGATCGGTACGACATGGGCAAAGTGCCATGAGTTTGGAAACGTTCTGGACGTCCAGATCTCATTGAACACTTCTAGCAATTTGTCCATGTTTCCCTGGTCAAGGTGCTTAATCATCTAGCATCGTATACCGTCAGGTCCAGGAGTAGATCCCTTGCCCTTTTTTAAAGCAAAGGAAAGTTCCTCTGGGGAAAATGCTCGGTTGTAGTTTTGTTCGTCCCCGTTCTCGAAGCCGAGATGCACGAGCTCGGCACGATCACGGAACACGCCGAAGCGTGGATCATGATTGGTGGAGCTACTGGCATCAGCGAACTTCTGACCTAGGGCGTTGGCAATGGCCTGATGTTCGTCGAGAAGCCGTCCTCCACTACTCACTGGCGAAGAGGCCAGTAATTCCAAACAACTTGAACTTCCTCTGTTTGATCTGACCCGGTTTGTAGCCGACCATACCTCAGCGGAAGGGGTATCATTGTTAATAGTGGAGACGAATGCCCGCCAAGACTCTCTCTTGCACTCCCTGATAGCCTTCCTAGCCTTAGCTATAGCTTTTTTATATTCAATGAGGTTTTCAAGAGATGGAACTCGGTTGAATAAACAGCATCGCCTATTTCGCTCACAAACCACTCGTCGGCAGTCTGGTGTCCACCATGGAACTCCAGGCCTGTGGGTAGTTGCAGAAGTCTTAGGAATTGTTAAATCTGCTGCGTGTATTATGGCTTGTTCTATGTGTGACATTTTGGTGTTGATATCTTCTCCAATGATGTCTATACGAACGGCTCCTGAGTAGGCCCCCCAGTCTACTTTCCTAAGGTTGTAGCGCACATCGGGAGTAGCCGTTGGGGCGCCACACTCATAAGAAATGCAGATCGGAAAATGGTCGCTACCCAGGGAGTCGTTGTATGTAGAAAATTTACAGTCTATTTTCAAGGAAGCATCAACTGTAGAGAGATGTATAGCTATCGCTGAGCCAATTCGTTCGTCCACTCGAGTCCCACTACCGTCATTCAGAAGAGACAAGTTGGAGTTGAGTATAGTTGCAGCCACCTGCTCTCCCCTCCCGTCATTCCGGACAATGCCCCACCGCAAATGGTGAGCATTGAGATCTCCGAGGATCATTTTTTTCTCCTGGTAGTTGGTTAAATAGCTCCTCAAGCTCACCCGCGGCAATGAGCCCGCCCGAGGACAGTATAGTGTAATGATCGTGATGACGGCTAACCTAAAAACCTTAAGGATTCATATTACGCTCAAACGTCCACAAAACCTTCTGAGTCCCCCAGTGGAAACGTCCCCCGTTTTCCGTTTCCTTGATGACGTCATCGATAGGCCGTCTTTGTCTAAAGGGAACTTTGAATATAATCCGCGGATTTCGTAGCAAGACGCTGTATGTTGGGACCTGTTGCCATCCAACCCTTTGTAATTAATTTAATTTTTGCTTTTGATAGCTCAGTCAGAGCATTGTTAGTGAGGATAATAGTAGGGAATGAAACTGAGTTCATAGTTTCAGTTTCAACTTCAGAGTGTAGAGTAAATTAATTCATCGAAATAGAAGTAGGTGGACTCCCTGACCTATTTTGAGTGAGGGTGTCGCGGGCATCTCAACCTTTAGTAAGTGCTCGCCCCTTCACCCATACAGGTCCCCAATGCAGCCTAGGCCGTGTCTGTAGCGTGGATGTTGTATCCACTGTCTGGGGTGATGTCCGTAGTCCAGTAGGATCAGTTACCTTCGTGAGACCCGACCGTCAGACACTTCAGACTACCTATGGCCCCCATAGCTGGCTCGTCTGACCCTAACGCTCGGCCCGAGAGGTGACCCCGGATCACCAAGCCACACACCACTACCAGCCCCCATCATTGGTGGATGAGTGTCTAACTCAGTAGGGCTATTCCACTGGGATCTTCAGAGTTCGCTGGAAAGTACCCCAAGGTGGCAGGACCCCATGGCGGGTGCTTGAGTATCACTCCTGACGACTGAGTGTTGAAGTGGCAGTTGCCCCTGGTCTTAATGGTGCTAAGTACTGTAAGAGTTTGTGTTATTGAGCATGTCCATCCAGTAGTGGTGTGAGTATGTTGAGCCTGAGGGCATAGTACCAGATTTCGTCTGTTGGTACATATATTCTTTCTCCAACCTCCATATTAATGTTTAAATAAATTTTATATTTGTATAATGTGTTTATTATTTACCTACAGTATCAACCGTTATTTTTTCCCTATTACTTGATACTATCATTACATATACCCACGAGCCTCCTCTCCTCACGATACCAATGGTTATAAGTGTAGGTTATGTATCTAAGCTACTGTGCCGAGTAGCATTTATATATATAATCACGTGGCAACATTGCACGTGTTATGTGGCAACATTGCCCCGAGGCTGCCATATGGCAAGGCTGCCCCAGTCTGACTATGTGAGCCGTGCATGGCACACGCGAGTCACCACTTGTATTTCTCTCATCCACAATAAACAGACTCAGTGTTACACAGTGTTTCCCAAGCCATCACTGAATTCTTCAGGGCACACTAGTAACTTTCATGGCGCAGTGAGTAGGATCTGTGGACTTACAAAGTGTGTGAACAGTGCCGAGACAGTTACGTCTGCCGGTGATGCGCGTCATACGCGTCGACTCATAGTGTGTTGTGTTGCGCTGTGTTTCGCCACGATGTGCAGTGTTGCTCCGTCACAGTGCGTTTTAGTGACGGTGGCAGTGTTAGTGTCAGTGTATTAGTGTGTGTCTAGAGCTGAGTTGAGCATTGGCCTGTTTTTTTTGTGGTACCCTCGGAGCACGCAGGTGTACTCCCTTCTCGTGCGACATCCGGTGGGACACTGGTCTTGCCTTCGCCTCGGAGGGCCACCACGATCCGCTCTGAGACACACACACACACACACACACACACACACACACGGACAGAACAGTGGACCATATGCGTGATTTTTGCGCTGTTTATGTCATATATATGTGGTTCGAGCAGTTGAGGCGCCACTTTATATATTAAACAGTGCAGTCCACGCACACACAAAGATGGGAGGTAAGAAGGGACGTCAAGATGGGAGACACGACTCCCCACCACCTTCCCCTCCACCGGGCGCAGACTCTCATCCTCCACCTCCAGTGACGGACATCGCCACAATTCTGAAGTGGATGGACGACCGGGACGAGAGACGCAGAGAGATGGAACTTCAGAGGGAGGAGACACGAAGAGAGAAGGAAAAGTTGCGTTTTGAGGCGCTATTGGCGACCCTGGCGCTAACCCACCCTCCCTCACTTGCAGGTAGCGCGCTTCAAGGCGCCAGTACACTCCCTCCTCCACCACACCAGGGTCTTCCAGGTACTCTTGCTACCCCAACAGCTCCCAAGGCATCTGTTCAACCCCCACCCGCCCTCTCACCAGACGTCACGTTTCAGCTTTTTCGTGAGTGGAGGCGGCGTTGGACAGATTACTCCACGATGGTGGACCTTGACAGCATGCCTCCAAACAAACAGCTCATCCAACTGCGGATGTGTTTGTCGCTGGAGACCCAGAGAGTTTTGGAGCACACGTTGCACGTGCCTCCCGACTCTACCTCTTCAGTGACGGATGTCCCCGACCTTTTACAGGAGCATGTTAAGGGTCGGAACAACGAGGCTTTGCGTCGCCGTGCCTTTACCAGCTGCAAGCAGGCGGAGAACGAATCCTTTGACGACTTTTTTGTACGTTTGAGGAGTTTGTCGGAGGAGATCGACGTCTGCAAGGCGCACAGCCGGGAATGTGAGGAAGCCTGGATCAAGCACGGGATCTTGACAGGTGTCAGGCACGAAGAGTTGGTGCAGCTACTCATCCCCCTGGACGCTTCCTCCACACTCCAGGTAGTAGTGACTGAATGTCGGTCATACAAGGCCACCAAGTCCGCCACCTCTGTCTTACGGGCCCCACCTGCTGTGAGAGCTATCTCACAATACAAGAAGGGTAAGAAGGCGGCCAACAATGCGAAGGCTGCCACACGTTCTTCCACGCCTCCGCCTAGTGCTTCCTGTGGCAGCTGTGGAAAGCAGCACAGCCCCAAGACATGCCCGGCCGCCGACGCACTGTATCGTGGATGTGACCGTAGGGGCCACTGGTCTAACACAGACAGGTGCCCTGCACGGGGCCGCAAGTGTCAGGCCTGCGGTCGCTATGGACACTACGACAAGTGCTGCCGCCAACCCAAGCCCAAAAGCCCGAGACGAGGAGGACAGCAGCGCACTTCCCTCGGGGTGGTTCGCACGCAGCCCGCTCCAGATGGCCCACGCAGCCCCAAGCAGCAGCGGAGTCACATCAGGAGGGTGGAATCGACCACAAGCCCCAGGGCTACCCCTTCCCCTACTATCTGCGTCGCCGTCACACACGGTGATGTGTCGGGTCACATCGAGGCGATACCGGACACCGGCGCCGATACTACGGTGATTGGGTTGAAGCACCTCCAGAAACTGGGCCTCACCAAACGCGGCCTGGGACCACCGCCACAGCTGCAGTACTACAATGCGGACGGTTCCCAGATGCCGGACGCTGTGGGCTCCTTTCAAGCAGAGATCACCTACGGCGACAGGTCGTGTCACGGATGGATCGACGTGCAGCCTACTCTCGCTACACCCTTGTTGTCGTGGGAGCACTGCAAGGAGTTAGGCGTGGTGCCCAGAGACTTTCCCGAGCAGATCCCAGCCGCTCGTTACACCGCCAGCAGGGTGCGTGAGTCGACGAGCGACGCGCCTGGCGCTGCCACACAGAGCTGCCCAGAACCCGCGTCCACTCCCTCCCCGCCTCCACCCAAGTCACGGCTGCTTCCTCTTCACAGTGAGACGTCTCCTTCAGCCGCAAGGGCCTACTTCCTGAAGGAGTACTCCGATGTGCTGGTGACGAAGGAGACCCTACGGACCGCGCCACTGAAGGCTATGGCGGGTCCGCCTATGAGGATACACCTGCGGGAAGATGCACAGCCGTTTGCCATACACATTCCCCGGTTGATTCCTCTCGCCTTCAGGGATTCAGTCAAGAAGGAGCTGGATTCCATGGTGGCCCAGGGTGTCATCGTACCCGTTGGTGACGACCCATCCCCTTGGTGCCACCCTTTAGTCGCTGTGGCTAAGACTAACGGTGGAGTGCGGATTACTACCGACTTGTCTAAGCTTAACAGCCAGGTGTCCCGTCCCGCCCACCCTTCACCCACACCTTTTGCAGCTATACGGAGTGTGGATCCGAAGGTACGGCACTTCTCGACGATGGACGCCCTCTGTGGTTACTGGCAGATCCCACTGAAGAAGGAGGATCAGCCACTGACCACTTTCATCACGCCTTACGGACGCTTCCGCTACTGCCGTGGCCCTATGGGATTCGCTCCTACGGGGGACGCCTTCTGTTTCCGTGGTGACATGGCACTTCAAGGCGTGACCAACTGCGTGAAGGTAGTGGACGACGTCCTCCTTTACGATGAGGACTACCTGACGCATCTTCGCCGCATCGACGAGGTACTGACCAGGTGTAGGACGCACGGCATCACTCTGAATGCCGACAAGTTCGTCTTGGCCGCACCTGCAGTGTCTTTCTGCGGCTACCGAATCTCAAGGGATGGCATTGTTGCGGACCCGGAGAAAGTTCGCGCCATAGCGGACTTTGCGAAACCTGCCAACCTTACGGATCTCAGGTCATTCATGGGCCTGGTGAACCAGCTGACAGAATTTTCCCCTGACGTCTCCGCCGCGGCCGGGCCTTTCCGCCCCCTGATGAGCCCCAAGAGGACGTTCACGTGGACCCCTGACCACGACCTCGCCTTTCATAAGGTGAAGGAGACCCTGTCAAGTCCACCTATCCTCGCTACTTTCGACCCCGCGCTCCCCACCGTCCTCCAGACAGACGCCTTGCGCCTGAACGGGGTTGGTTACGCCCTTCTCCAGGATCACGGTGGAGGAAAGTACCGGCTCGTACAGTGTGGCTCTCGCGTCCACTCCCTCCCCGCCTCCACCAGACACGGCCGCTCGGCATCCTGACCTTGTAGTCCCACCCCCTGCTGCTGGCCCCCTGACCGAAGACGAGTCACCTACACCTCACGAGGATCCGCCCCACAGTGCACCTCGACGCTCGGAGCGACTTAGGACTAAGAAGTCCGCTCAAGACAAAGACTATGAGCGTGAGGGGGGAGGGAGATGTAGGTTATGTATCTAAGCTACTGTGCCGAGTAGCAACCCTGTACATAAGGTACTGTGCCGAGTAGCAACCCTGTACATAAGCTACTGTGCCGTGTAGCAACCCTGTACATAAGCTACTGTGCCGAGTAGCAACCCTGTACATAAGCTACTGTGCCGAGTAGCATTTATATATATAATCACGTGGCAACATTGCACGTGTTATGTGGCAACATTGCCCCGAGGCTGCCATATGGCAGGGCTGCCCCAGTCTGACTGTGTGAGCTGTGCATGGCACACGCGAGTCACCACTTGTATTTCTGTCGTCCACAATAAACGGACTCAGTGTTACACAGTGTTTCCCTAGCCATCACTGCATTCTTCAGGGCACACTAGTAACTTTCAATAAGTATTAGAGCAAAGAAATTGTTATAAGAGGGACACACACAGGCCCATATAATAGTGAGCAGACTGCCACATAGTCAGACCGAAACTTGACTCTGCACGCCACAGCCTGCACGTTCACGCTCAGGTTGACTTTTTGTTGAGCGAATTCACTCCTAATATATAGTTGTCAAATACAGGTGGGTCGTCCTGACCAGCAAGTAGCGTCTCTTGTAGGCAAAAACGTCTGGCCGAAATAATGACTTTAGTAAATGAAATTGAGCATTTTTATTCCTAGCACCTCTGCAATTCCACTGGATGATATTGAATTTTAAGTCTGAGAGTTGATATGGTCAGCGTTTTGGGTTTTATTTTTCTTTGTTCTTGTCTCGGGGGGGAATTGTGTGCCGGAGTATGTTCCCGAGTATTTCTTGAGCAGTCCCATGGCTCTATAAAGCCAGCTCTCTGCCCCCAGTGTGATTCAACAATGTGAAACAATTGTTGTGATGAGTCTCTTGTCAAGTTGTCGACAGATTGCGACCGTCTCCTTCCCTGGGGGCAGACGAGGTCGACAGTCTGCTTAACTTTTGTGGTCTCGTTTAGCTTGTTTTTAGTTTTTGTCTCGTTACTAGTCATAGTTGTCTTTCAGTTTTCGTTGTTGGCGTCTATGGTTGGATAGCCGGTGAGTGTAGAGTCAATATGTGTTGCAATGGTCCTTGTCTCGGTCTGTGTTCCAGTGGTGCACATTTTGGGGGGTGAGGTGTTTTTGGATACAGCGGATGCAAAGGACATTCCAGGTGTTGGTGTCTGCAAGGACATCTCGACCTGCTTCCTAGCCTCCCTGTAGTCCAAATTAGTCTCTGCTCTCACCTTGCTGATCTCCTACTCCCTCAGGTAGGAAGGGCACTTCCTGTCTGAGGCAGCATGATGACCCGAACAGTGGTAGCATTTTCCCTCAGTTTGTGTGCATTCATCTTCCCTGTGTCTGCTTTGAGCACATTTACAGCATACCTGGGTGTTACGGCAGGCCTTACAAGTGTGTCCAAACCTTTGGCAGTTGAAGCATCTCATAGGAAATGGAATATATGTTTTTGTTTGGATTCTCTCATATCCTACCAATACATGGGTAGGCCTAACAAGTCCAGCAAAAGTCAGTACAGCTGTGGTTGATCGTTTTCTTTCTCCCTCTACGGTCCTCCTATTAAAGACGAAGGCATCGACGACTCCTTGATCTTGCATGTGGAACACGATTTCGTTATTACTCATTCCCTGGAATTCGTAGCTGTTAACTACAGCCTTACAGGTATTGAGAAATGCTGGGATATACGGTTCCACTTTGGTTGAATGGAAGGTTTTCAGATTCAAGGCGTCCATCATTTGCTTTTCATCTTTAACAGTAACTTGGAGTTGGCCATTTCTTGTCTTTCGGACTTTCTCCACGTCCCCTATTTGATCTTTAATGGCCTTCTGGATAATGAACCCATTAATTTTGTCAAACAAGGTGGACTTGTCAACAGTCCGAGAGTGGATTACTCTGGCATTCTCTTGTGTTATTTCAATAGTACGTCTTTGTTGAATGTTTTTGTCGGTGGTCGATTCATTGTCTTTGTCTGTCAGTGGTCTTGGCAGTCTTTAGTCATTTTGATTGATTTCCCGCCTCTGCTTGTCCCTGCCTGAACGAGTAGAGGGGGGCTTGTTGTGGCTCCTCCCAGAGGGCATTGTTGACATGGCTGGGAACCACCCCTTACGTACAGTTTTAATTTGTTTTTTACTTGTACAGTATAATAAATGGTGCACTAAGGTTATTGAAGGCCCATAGTGCAGAGAAAAAAAAAACCCTTTCCTAAGGGCGACCCCCTCACAGTGGTGTGTCTGCACTATCACGGACGTCATTGCTGGATTGGCCCAGGTTTTCCCCGACCTCCACTGGATACACAGAATCCCACTCTGTGAGGTGTGCACCACCCTGGGGGCTCTAGCACGAATACTGAAGTATTAAAAATCAGCAGGTGCCTCCGCCAGGGTAAGTAATGGAAAAATAATGTGAAGAGAGAAAGCCCCCCCCCCTACCACGTCAGGAAGGACAACAGTTAGCGCTTCCTCCGCAGTTGTGTGGGTCTCTCACACTGTCTGTGGGGAGGGAAGGCTAACGTCGTCAGTCCTGTACGTTCGTGAGGTGTCAAAAATATTTATGGAAAATGAGCTGTGTCACTTTCAGGGAGTGGTTTGGTTGAGAATTTAAATTTAGTATCTCCGGGAATCAGTGCACGTGCACAGGGATCCGGGAAGATGTGGCGTTTTCAAAGTTCAAAGTTGTTAAGGATTTCTGGCCTCTTCGCCATTAGGCTATTTCGGCCGGAGCTGATGTCTTCTTTCTTCTTTTAATCTTGGTCTTCTTACTTGCTACAACTAATCTGATGTTCTTGTTTCTTCTTTTCTTGTTATTCTTGTGTTCTTCTTGCTCTTGGTATTTTGTTAATTGTTTCTTCTTGTTGTTTTATTGGGATGAATTATGGTATGCATGAGTGATATGATGGCGAGTTACTGACAGACCAGATGAAATGGCTTGTCAGGTGACTAGTTTCTGTGATTTTTTTTTTTTTTTTTTTTTTTATTTTGTCTTTTGTAGCCCGTGTCTTTTTGTTTGAATATGTGTTGGTGGGTGTCAGTTTAACTTGATAAATGTGAGTGTTGTATGTAATGATAAGGTTTGTGATGTGTTTCTCATGTTGTATGTTTTAATTTTTAGTTTTATTCATTTTTATTTTCTTTAGGCATGGTTGTATACATATAATAGATATAAAAAGAGTTCATGCGTGTGTCAATCATAGCATGCCGATAAGATGGGTCTCCTTGAGGAAGGTTATTACAGCGTCACTGATGGTGACATCATCTTGCAATAGGTTGGGTACAGTCAGCACGAAACCTTGCTCGGCAGCTAGGATAACCAGCTGCCGGCGCTCTGGTTCGTTCTGGCTGCACTCGGTCAGAATATGTTTGATGGAGAGAATTTGGTTGCAAGTGGAACAGATAGGCGGAAAGGACTGGTCAAGGTAGGCCCCTAGGTGGGTCAAATAGGTGCAGTATAGCCTAAGTCTGGCGAGAACGACCTCTTCCCTCCTATTCTTCCTGTATGCTGAGGGCCAGTTACCTATGTTAGGCTTCCAGGTGTTGTGGAGATTTAGCCTAGTCCAATCATGTTGCCACTTTTCAAATGTATATGTCTTCCCCAAGGAGAGACACGACTGAGTCTCCCAGGGCACATTAGTTGTCTCCCCGAGACCCACAGTCGCTCTTGCTAATCTGTCTGCCTGTTCATTGCCCCAAATGTTTCAATGCCCAGGCACCCACACCAGCACAATACTCTTGGCACACTCATGTAATTTATTAATAATGTTGCCCTGTATTTCATTGCTGGTAATATCACCACCTTCAATTGCTTTAAGAGCTGACATGGAATCTGAAATGACAGCAACATCACTGACATTGCTTGTTATTGCAATGTCAATGGCTTTACTAATTGCGAACATTTCTGCAGAGAAAATAGTTGTATGCCGCGGCAGGCGGGAGCTCCACTCCTCGTCTCTGCTCCAGATACCGGCTCCAACGTTGTCGTCAGTCTTGGACCCGTCGGTGTACACGTGAGTATAGGCGCTGAATCCTTCAAGAAATTGATAGAAAAGTTGCCTCAGGAGCTCAGGATGAAAGTCATTCTTTGCTCCCGGAAGCCACGATGTTTCCACATGGAGGTTGGGGTTCTCCCATGGCGGACACAACGGTGGAACGTATCTATCAACATCTTCGAAATGGATACCAGCACCCTGGCACAAGGTCTGGAGGCGGACAACCGAGGACGGGGACCTACGCAGCTGCAGGAAACGGAAGTTGGCAACAGCACACCAACCTGGGTGGCCTGTGCCGCGCTTCCTAGCCGCACTCAACCCGTACCTTAGCGTCAACATGTCCCTCCTGATGTGAAGTGGAGGGACGTGGGCCTCAACCTCTAGTTTACCTACACGTGTACACCTGTAGGCACCCAGACATAGACGAAGGCATCGGTTCTGTATTCTGGTTAGCCTTGCGAGTGTGGTGTCGCATGCCGAAGCATACAACAGGCATCCATAATCAAGTTTTGATCTGATCAGGGTCTTATACACCATTAATAAAGATTTCCTATCGGCTCCCCATGTAGTACCTGATAAAACTTTCAGGATGTTTGTGACTTTAAGACATTTACTTTCAAGTTCGTTAATGTGGTTTTTCCACGTTAATTTCCGGTCAAAATGAACACCAAGAAATTTACTGAAGTCTGAAATTTAATAGGAGTATCATTTAATTTTAATACTGGATTTCTAATGTTACGTTTCTTAGTGAAGACTACTCCTACTGTCTTCTCAACTGAAAACCTAAATCCCCATTGTATTGCCCACTGTTCCGCGGCTTTTAGGCCGGCTTGCACCCTTTGTGCAGATAGCCTCTCAACTCGAGAGGAGCGCCAGATTGCGCAATCGTCAGCAAACAAGGAGAATTTGAGGTCACTCAAGCTGGGGGCTGGTGATAGGAAATCATTAATAATTACAAGAAATAAAATCGGGCCCAAAACGGTACCTTGTGGAACTCCATTTTCTAAGACAAATATGTCTGATTTTACGTTACCTTTTAGTTTGACGGAAAAAGTCCGGTCTTGCAAAAAATTACTGATGAAAATTGGCAAATTACCTCTCAGACCCATGGCGTGGAGCTTCATCATGAGGCCAGTCCGCCATGTCATGTCGAAAGCTTTTTCTATGTCTAAAAATACTGCAATTAATGTTTCATTACTGCAAGGAGCTTTTGAGATGTCAGTTTCAAGATATATTAAATGATCTAGTGTGCTTCTACCTTGGCGGAAACCACACTGTCGATCATTCAATAAGTTGTTACTTTCCAAAAAATACATTAGTCTACGCTTTATCATACGTTCCATGACCTTACACAGACAGTTTGTGAGCGAAATCGGACGAAATGAGTTGGTGTTATTCGGGCATTTGTCCCTCTTCGGGATCGGTACGACATGGGCAAAGTGCCATGAGTTTGGAAACGTTCTGGACGTCCAGATCTCATTGTACACTTCAAGCAATTTGTCCAGGTTTCCCTGGTCAAGGTGCTTAATCATCTCGTATCGTATACCGTCAGGTCCAGGAGTAGAGCCCTTGCCCTTATTAATAGCAAAGGAAAGTTCCTCTGGGGAAAATGCTCGATTGTAGCCCTGTTCGTCCCCGTTCTCGAAGTCGAGATGCAAGAGCTCGGCACGATCACGGAACACGCCGAAGCGTGGATCATGATTGGTGGAGCTACTGGCATCTGCAAACTTCTGGCCTAGGGTGTTGGCAATGGCCTGGGGATCGTCGAGAATCCGCCCTCCACTACTCACCTGTGGGATAAAACTCCTTCCTCCTTTGGATCTGACCCGGTTTATAGCGGACCATACCTCAGAGGAAGGGGTATCCTTGTTAATAGTGGAGACGAACGCCCGCCAAGACTCTCTCTTACACTCCCTGAGAACTCTCCTAGCCTTGGCTCTAGCTTTTTTATACTCAATTAAGTTTACAAGTGATGGAATTCTATTAAATAAACGGCAACTCCTATTTCGCTCACAGACAACTCGTCGGCAGTCTGGTGTCCACCATGGAACTCCAGGCCTGTGGGTTTTTGCAGAAGTCTTAGGAATTGTTAAATCTGCAGCGTGTGTTATAGCTTGTTGTATGTGTGTAATTTTGGTGTTGATGTCTTGTCCAATGGTGTCTATACGAACGGCTTCTGAGTATGCCCCCCAGTCTGCCTTCCTAAGGTTGTAGCGCACCTCGGGAGTATCCGTCGGGGCGCCACACTCATAAGAAATGCAGATCGGAAAATGGTCACTACCCAGAGTGTCGTCGTATGTAGAAAATTTACAATCTAATAGCAAGGCAGCGTCAACTATAGAAAGATCTATAGCCGACGCTGTGCCAAATCGTTCGTCCACTCGAGTCGCACTACCGTCATTCAGACGAGACAAGTTGGAGTTGAGGATAGCTGCAGCCACCTGCTCTCCCCTTCCGTCACTCCGGACACTGCCCCACCGCAAATGATGAGCATTGAGGTCGCCGAGGATCATTTTCTTTCCTGGCAGTTGGTTAAATAGCTCCTCAAGCTCACCATCGTCAATGAGCCCGCCCGGAGGACAGTATAGTGAACAGATGGCAACATAGCCAGTCCGAATCTTAACTCTGCACGCGACAGCCTGCAGGTTCAAGTTCATACTGACTCTTTGTTGGGCGAATGAACTCCGAATGTATAGGGCTACCCCCCTTAGGTTGTCCCCCCTGTAGGACGTGTAGTTGTCGAATACAGGTGGGTCGTCGTGACCCGCAAGTAGCGTCTCTTGTAGGCAAAAAACGTCCGGCCGGAATAATGACATAAGTAAATGAAATTGAGCATTTTTATTCCTAGCACCTCTGCAATTCCACTGGATGATACTGAATTTTAAGTCTGAGAGTTGATATGGCCAGCGTTTTGGGCTTTATATTTCTTTCCTCTTGTATGTAGAGGGGAAAGGGGTGAAGGGGGTGAAGGGGGGGGAACGGATGAAGGGGGAGGATCCCCCTCATCAGGTGAGCAGTCTTCCGGCTCCAAAGAGCCAGTACTCTGCTCAGCAGGGGTTCCCTGCCCCGGGGGTCTTTCAACAATGCGAAGGATTGGTGGTTGTGATGAGTCTCTTGTCAAGTTCTCTAGTGACTGCGTTCTCCTCCTCCTCCTTACGTCGGGGTAGGTAAGGTCGCGAGTCCGTTTGGGTTTTGGGGTCAGGTATAGCGTGTTGTTAATTTCGGTCTCGTTATTAGTCATGGTTGTATTAGTGTTCTCGTCTTTGGTTAAATAACCGGTGATTGTGGAGTCAGTCTGTGTTGAGATGGTCCTGGTCTCAGACTGGGTTCCAATGGTGCACATTTTGGGAGGTGAGATATTTTTGGATACCGCGGATGCAAAGGACATTCCAGGTGTTGGTGTCTGCAAGGACATCTCCACCTGCCTCTTAGCCTCCCTGTAGTCCAAATTGTTCTCTGCTCTCACCTTACCGATCTCATACTCCCTCAGGTAGGAAGGGCACTTCCTGTCTGAGGCAGCATGCTGACCGGAACAGTGGTAGCATTTTTCCTCCGTTTGTGTACAGTCATTGTCCCTGTGTCCAGTCTGAGCACACTTGGAGCATACCTGGATGTTACGGCAGGCCTTACCAGTGTGTCCAAATCTTTGACAGTTGAAACAACGCATTGGAAATGGAATATATGTTTTGGTCTGGACCCTCTCATATCCTACCAAGACATGAGTGGGCCTAACAAGTCCGTCAAAAGTCAGTACTGCTGTAGTCGATTGTTTACGTTCACCGTCTGTGGTCTTCCTACTAAATACGAAAGCATCGACGACTCCTTGATCTTTCATGTGGTACTTAATTTCGTCATTAGTCATCCCCTGAAATTCGTAGCTGATAACTACAGCCTTACAGGTGTTGAGAAATGCTGGGATATATGGTTCCACAGTCGTTGAATGGAAAGTTTTAAGATTCAAGGCGTCTCTCATTTGCTGTGCGTCTTTAACAGTAACTTGGAGTTCGCATTTTCTTGTCTTTCGGACTTTCTCCACGTCCCCTATCTGATCCTTAATGGCCTTATGTATGATGAAGCCATTAATTTTGTCAAACGACGTAGACGGGTCAACAGTCCGAAAGTGGATTACTCGGGCCTTCTCAGTTGAAACTTGTATCTGTCGTCTTTGTTGAGTAGTTTGGTCAGTAACCGTTACATTGTCAGTTGTTTTGTTGTTTAGATTGTCAGAGTTTGTCGTAGGTCGTGGCAGTCGTGGGTCATGATTGGCCTCCCGCCTCTGCCTGTCCCTGCCTGGACGAGCAGAGGGGTGCTTGGAGCTTCCCCTCCCAGAGGGCATGGTTGGGGTGGCTGGGAACCACCCCTTGGGTACAGTTTTGGGTGATTGATTTACATATAAATGTTGGTGCACTAAGGTTATGCAAAGCCCTTAGTGCAAAAAAAAATACTTGTACTTAAGGACGACCCCCGAACAGTGGTGTGCCTGCACGATCACAGACGTCACTGCTGGATTGGCCCAGGTTTTTCCCCCGACCCCCACTGGAGACACACAATCCCACTCCGTGAGGTGTGCACGAATACTGAATTAAAAAAAATTCAGCAGGTGCCTCGGCCAGGGTAAGTATTAGAAAAAATAAAAGTAAGAGAGAAAGCCCTCCAACCACGTCAGGAAGGACAACAGTTAGCACTTCCCTCGCAGTTGTGTGGGTCACTCACACTAACTGTGGGGAGGGAATGCTAAGATTGTCAATCTTGAGCGCTCGTGAGGTGTCAAAAAATTATAAAGTGACAAAGCCACTTTTAAAAAGAATGATGAATGGATGGATGAATTGTTAATGCTTGGTAGCAAGAACAACAACAACAAGAACAGGTGCAAGTAGTTGCACAAGATGCAGCGGGCTATGGCGGAAAAAACCGTTACAGAAACTGTTCTCGCAAGAACGTCCGTCTCCTCCCGTGTCCAATCAGCCTCTGTGGCGTTTTTGAACGGTGGAATATATAACGGTCAACCCTTACGGGTCAGTTGCTGTTCCCGTTGGTTGGTCCGTCTCCTCCCGTGTCCAATCGGCGTCTGAGATTTCATGTTGGACTGGTATTGGGGAATGCAGGCCACTTCGTCTTTGGGCTATTTCGGCCGGAGCTGATGTCTACTTTCTTCTTCTAGTCTTGGTCTTCTTTCTTGCTACAACTAATCTGATGTTCTTGTTTCTTCTTTTCTTGTTATTCTTGTGTTCTTCTTGTTCTTGGTATTTTGGTTTCTTCTTTCTTCTTGTTGTTTTATTTGGGATGAATTATGGTATGAGTGAGTGATATGATAGTAAGTTACTGACAGACCAGATGAAATGGCCGGTCAGGTGACTAGTTTCTCTGTGATTTATTTTTTTTTTTTTTTTTTTTTTTTGTCTTTTTTTTTTTTGTCTTTTGTAGCCCATGTCATTTTGTTTGAATATGTGTTGGTGGGTGTCAGTTTAACTTGATAAATGTGCGTGTTGTATGTAATGGAAAGGTTTGTGATGTGTCTCTCATGTTGTATGTTTAAAATTTTGTTTTATTCATTTTTATTGCTTTAGGGCATGGTTACAAACATATTATAAATATAAAAAGAGTTCATGCGTGTGTCAATCATAACATGCCGATAAGATGGGTCTCCTTGAGGAAGATTATTACAGCGTCACTTATGGTGACATCATCTTGCAATAAATTGGGTACAGTCAGCACGAAGCCTCGCTCGGCAGCTAGGATCACCAGCTGCCGGCGCTCTGGTTCGTACTGGCTGCACTCAGTCAGAATGTGTCAGATAGAGAGACTTTTGTTGCACGTGGCACAGATAGGTGGAAAGGAGTTGTCAAGATAGGCTTTTAGGTGGGTCAAATAGGTACAGTTCAGCCTTAGTCTGGCGAGAACACCTCTTCCCTCCTATTCTTTCTGTATGCTGAAAGCCAGTTTCCTATGTTAGTCTTCCAGTTGTTGTGAAGATCTAACCTCGTGCAATCAAGTTGCCACTTCCCTATTGTATATGTCTTCCCCAAGGAGAGACACGACTGACGATCCCAGGGTACATTGGTTGTCTCCCTGAGACCCACAGTCGCTTTTGCTAATCTGTCTGCCTGTTCATTGCCCCAAATGTTGCAATGCCCAGGCACCCACATCAGCACAATATTCTTGGCACACTCATGTAGTTTATTAATAATGTTGCCCTGTATCTCATTGCTGGTAGTATCACCACCTTGTATTGCTTTAAGAGCTGACATGGAATCTGAAATGACAGCAACATCATTGACATCGCTTGTTATTGCAATGTCAATGGCTCTACTTATTGCAGAGAATATGGTTGTATGCCGCGGCAGGCGGGAACTCCACTCCCCGTCTCTGCTCCAGATACCGGCTCCAACGTTGTCGTCAGTCTTGGATCCGTCGGTGTACACGTGAGTATAGGCGCTATATCCTTCCAGAAATTGATAGAAAA
Organism: Homarus gammarus; assembly: GCA_958450375.1. Taxonomy (NCBI): domain Eukaryota; kingdom Metazoa; phylum Arthropoda; class Malacostraca; order Decapoda; family Nephropidae; genus Homarus; species Homarus gammarus. The sequence goes on along the minus strand of CAUDMG010002415.1, from coordinate 337,554 downwards.
GTTGCCTCAGGAGCTCAGGATGAAGGTCATTCTTCCCTCCTGGAAGCCACGATGTTTCCACATGGAAGTTGGGGTTCTCCCATGGCGGACAAAACGGTGGAACGTATCTATCAACGTCTTCGAAATGGATACCAGCACCCTGGCACAAGGTCTGGAGGCGGACAACCGAGGACGGGGACCTACGCAGCTGCAGGAAACGGAATTTAGCAACAGCACACCAACCTGGGTGTCCTGTGCCGCGCCTCCTAGCCGCACTCAACCCGTACCTTAGCGTCAACATGTCCCTCCTGATGTGAAGTGGAGGGACATGGGCCTCAACCTCTAGTTTTCCTACAGGTGTACACCTGTAAGCACCCAGACATAGACGAAGGCATCGGTTCTGTATTCTGGTCAGCTTTGCGAATGTGGTGTCGCATGCAGAAGCATACAACTGGCATCCATAATCAAGTTTTGATGTGATCAGGGTCTCATACACCATTAATAAAGATTTCCTATCGGCTCCCCATGTAGTACCTGATAAAACTTTCAGGATGTTTGTGACTTTAAGACATTTACTTTCAAGTTCGTTAATGTGGTTTTTCCACGTTAATTTCCTGTCAAAATGAACACCGAGAAATTTTACTGAAGTCTGAAATTTATATGGAGTATCATTTAATTTTAATACTGGATTATTATTGTTACGTTTCTTAGTGAAGACTACTCCTACTGTCTTCTCAACTGAAAACCTAAATCCCCATTGTATTGCCCACTGTTCAGCGGCTTTTAGGCCGGCCTGCACCCTTTGTGCAGAAAGCCAGATTGCGCAATCGTCAGCAAACAAGGAGAATTTGAGGTCACTTAAGCTGGGAGATGGTGATAGGAAATCATTAATCATTATAAGAAATAATATTGGGCCCAAAACGCTGCCTTGTGGAACTCCATTTTCTAGGACAAATGTGTCTGACTATACGTTACCTTATAATTTGACGGAAAAAGTCCTGTCTTGCAAAAAATTACTAATGGAAATTGGCAAATTACCTCTCAGACCCAAAGCGTTGAGCTTCATTATGAGGCCAGTCCGCCATGTCATGTCGAAAGCTTTTTCTATGTCTAGGAATACTGCAATTAGTGTTTCTTTAGTGCAAAGAGCTTTTGAGATGTCAGTTTCAAGACTTATTAAATGATCTAGTGTGCTTCTACCTTGGCGGAAACCACTCTGTCGATCATTCAATAAGTTGTTACTTTCCAAAAAATACATTAGCCTACGCTTTATCATACGCTCCATGACCTTACACAGACAGTTTGTGAGCGAAATCGGACGGAATGAGTTGGTGTTGGTAGGGCATTTGTCCCTCTTCGGGATCGGTACGACATGGGCAAAGTGCCATGAGTTTGGAAACGTTCTGGACGTCCAGATCTCATTGTACACTTCTAGCAATTTGTCCAGGTTTCCCTGGTCAAGGTACTTAATCATCTAGTATCGTATACTGTCAGGTCCAGGAGTAGATCCCTTGCCCATATTTAAAGCAAAGGAAAGTTCCTCTGGGGAAAATGCTCGATTGTAGTCCTGTTCGTCCCCGTTCAAGTCAAGTTGTTAGGGATTTCTGGCCTCTTCGCCGTTAGGCTATTTCGGCCGAAGCTGATTGGTTGGACTTCTTTTTTCTCTTTGTTCTTCTTTTAGTTTTTACTTTCCATTCTTCTACTTGTTCTTCGTCTTCTTCTTTTTGGTCTTGTTCTGTCTGGTCTTCTATAATATTATCAGGTTCTTCGTTGTTCATATCTTGATTGTTCTTTTCTTGTTCGCTTTTGTCTTGTTTGTTCTTTTCTTGTTTGTTTTGGTCTTGGTTGTTTTTTTCTCGAGTCTTGACTGCAAGGAGAGCCTCCCTGTAAGTCAATTTTTCCTTAGCCCGCAGCCTTGGGACAAAGCCGGTCGGAGGAGGAGTGAGGGCCACCACAAGCCGCGCACTTCTTAACGGCCGCCTGGCAGTCAGCGTCGGTGTGGCCGGGTGCCCCGCAGCTAGAGCACACCTTGGGAGCACGACACTTCCTCGCCAGATGGCCATATTTCTGGCAATTGTAGCAACGAGTGGGTTTTGGCTGTTGAGGTTTCACTGGGATTTTCTCCCAACCCAGTATAACGGAGCTAGGAAGTTCCTTAGGAGAACCAACCAGGGCAGTTGTGCTGGTCAGCTTCCTAAGTACTGCGAGCTGATCTCCAATCAGCTCGGCAAGTTCGTCTCTTTCGAGATACTCAATTTCAGAGTGGGAAATGACTCCCAAAACTAAGTTATCCTGAAGTAAGGCGTCAAACATGACGTCGACTCCATTGATAATCGTTCGGTAAGGTAATTTGTGGGCCTGCCCCCATTCCTCGAACGTGATGACAAGGGTACCACCGCTACTCCGGACGACCCCTGTCACCCCCTTTAGTCCAATGTGGTCAAAAAAATCTTTAATCACAAGAAGATTTAGTTTCTTGCGCGAAGGGTGCTCGACCGGAATCAGTCTCACAACCTTCGCCTGGGCTAGGGTGATCATGATCATGGTCACGCGGTACCTCGGGGGGAAGGAGCGGGGAGCCGGGAGAACCTACCTCGCCGAGGTTCAGGTCTCAAGTGTCCCCGTTCTCGAAGTCGAGATGGAAGAGCTCGGCACGATCACGGAACACGCCGAAGCGTGGATCATGATTGGTGGAGCTACTGACATCTGCGAACTTCTGGCCTAGGGCGTTGGCAATGGCCTGGGGTTCGTCGAGAAGCCGCCCTCCACTACTCACCTGTGGGATAAAAGTCCTTCCTCCTTTGGATCTGACACTTGAGAACTGAACCTCGGCGAGGTAGGTTCTCCCTGCTCCCGAGGTACCGCGTGACCATGTTCACCTTCGACCAGGCGAAGTTCGTTAGACTGTATCCAGTCAAGCGCCCTTCGCGCAAGGAACTCAATCTCCTTGTCCTGAGGAAGTTTTTTGACTACTTCGGAATCACGGGGGTGACAGGGGTCGTCCGCAGTGACAGCGGTGGCCTTATCGTCACCTTCGCTGAGTGGGGAGAGGCCCAGCAATTGGAAAACGTAAGAAGAATCAATGGAATCGACATCCTAGTTAAAGACTGTCTTCAGGGCAACTTGGTTTTGGGAGTCATTTCCCACACAGAAATCGAACATCTCGAAAAACAAGAACTTGCTGAGCTGATCGGAGATCAGCTTTCAATAGTTCGGAAGCTGACCAGCACAGCTGCCCTGGTTGGCTTCCCAAAGAAACTTCGTAGCTCCGTTTTACTGGGTTGGGAGAAAATCCCAGTAAAACCGTAGCAGCAAAGACCTACTCGTTGCTACAAATGCCAGAAGTACGGCCATCTGGCGCGGAAGTGTCGTGCTCGGGAGGTGTGTTCAAGCTGCGGGACACCCGGGCACATTGACGCTAACTGCTTGGCGGCCGCGAAGAAGTGCGCAGCTTGTTGTGGCCCTCACTCCTCCTCCGACGGGGAGTGTCCCAAGTGGAGGGAGGAGTGCATGGTGGTCAAGCTGCGGACTAAAGAAAGACTGAGCTACAAGGAGGCCCTCCTTGTAGTGAAAAATCAAGAAAAGAAAACGCAAGACAAGAACAAGCAAGACAAGAACAAGATCAAGGAACCCGATAACATTACACTATCTTTAACATCGCTTATTGACGTGTATGAGAATATCCTAGAAGAAGACCAGGAAGAAGAAGAATGGAAAGTGAAAAGCAAAAGAAGAAACAAGAAAAGAAAGTAGTCCAACCAATCAACCAATCAGCTTCGGCCGAAATAGCCTAACGGCGAAGAGGCCAGTAATCCCCAACAACTTTAACTTTGGATCTGACCCGGTTTATAGCCGACCATACATCAGAGGAAGGGGTATCCTTGTTAATAGTGGAGACGAATGCCCGCCAAGACTCTCTCTTGCACTCCCCGAGAACCCTCCTAGCCTTAGCTCTAGCTTTTTTATATTCAATTAAGTTTACAAGAGATGGAATTCTATTGAATAAACGGCATCGCCTATTTCGCTCACAAACCACTCGTCGGCAGTCTGGTGTCCACCATGGAACTCCAGGCCTGTGGGTTGTTGCAGAAGTCTTAGGAATTGTTAAATCTGCTGTGTGTATTATAGCTTGTTGTATGTGTGACATTTTGGTGTTGATGTCTTCTCCAATGGTGTCTATACGAACGGCTCCTGAGTAGGCCCTCCAGTCTGCTTTCCTAAGGTTGTCGCGCACCTCAGGAGTAGCTGTTGGGGCGCCACACTCATAAGAAATGCAGATCGGAAAATAGTCGCTACCCAGAGAGTCGTCGTTTGTAAAAAATTTACAATCTAATAGCAAGGAAGCATCAACTATAGAGAGATCTATAGCTGAGGCTGTGCCAAATCGTTCGTCCACTCGAGTCGCACTACCGTCATTCAGAAGAGACAAGATGGAGTTGAGTATAGCTGCAGCCACCTGCTCTCCCCTCCTATCACTCCGGACACTGCCCCACCGCAAATGGCGAGCATTGAGGTTGCCGAGGATCATTTTTTTCCTGGCAGTTGGTTAAATAGCTCCTCAAGCTCACCATCGTCAATGAGCCCGCCCGGAGGACAGTATAGTGAGCAGACGGCAACATATCCAGACCGAAACTTGACTCTGCACGCCACAGCCTGCAGGTTCACGCTCAGGTTGACTCTTTGTTGGGCGAATTCACTCCTAATATATAGGGCTACCCCCCTTAGATTGTCTCCCCTGTAGGACGTGTAGCTGTCAAATACAGGTGGGTCGTCGTGACCCGCAAGTAGCGTCTCTTGTAGGCAAAAAACGTCTGGCCGGAATAATGACTTTAGTAAATGAAATTGAGCATTTTTATTCCTAGCACCTCTGCAATTCCACTGGATGATATTGAATTTTAAGTCTGAGAGTTGATATGGTCAGCGTTTTGAGTTTTATTTTTCTTTGCTCTTGTTTCTGGGGGGGAATTGTGTGCCGTGGAAGGATCCCTCGCATCACATGAGCAGTGTCCCGGCTCCAAAAAGCCAGTACTCTGCTCGGCAGGAGCTCCCTGCCTCCGGTGTGTTTCAACAATGCGAAACACTGGTTGTGGTGAAGAGTCTCTTGTCATGCTTTCGATAGAAAGCGATCTTTTCCTTAATTGGGGGTAGACAAGGTCGACAGTCTCCTTAAGTTTTGTAGTCTCGTTTTACTTGTTTTTAGTTTGTCTCGTTAGTAGTCATAGTTGTCTTTGAGTTTTCGTCATTGGCGTCTGTGGTTGGATATCCGGTGAGTGTGGAGTCAGTTTGTGTTGCAATGGTCCTGGTCTCCGTCTGTGTTCCTGTGGTGCACATTTTTGGAGGTGAGGTGTTTTTGGATACAGCGGATGCGAAGGACATTCCAGGTGTTGGTGTCTGCAAGGACATCTCCACCTGCCTCTTAGCCTCCGTGTAGTCCAAATTATTCTCTGCTCTCACCCTACTGATCTCATACTCCCTCAGGTAGGATGGGCACTTCCTGTCTGAGGCAGCATGCTGACCCGAACAGTGGTAGCATTTTTCCTCCCTTTGTGTACAGTCATCGTCCCTGTGTCCGGTTTGAGCACATTTGGAGCATACCTGGGTGTTACGGCAGGCCTTACTAGTGTGTCCAAACCTTTGGCAGTTGAAGCATCTCATGGGAAATGGAATACATGTTTTTGTTTGGATTCTCTCATATCCTACCAATACATGGGTAGGCCTAACAAGTCCGTCAAAAGTCAGTACAGCTGTAGTTGATCGTTTTCGTTCACCGTCTGCGGTCCTCCTATTAAAGACGAAGGCATCGACGACTCCTTGATCTTTCATGTGGTACTTAATTTCGCCATTACTCATTCCCTGGAATTCGTAGCTGTTAACTACAGCCTTACAGGTATTGAGAAATGCTGGGATATACGGTTCCACTATAGTTGAATGAAATGTTTTCAGATTCAAGGCGTCCCTCATTTGCTTTGCGTCTTTAACAGTAACTTGGAGTTCGCCTTTTCTTGTCTTTCGGACTTTCTCCACGTCCCCTATCTGATCCTTAATGGCCTTTTGGATAATGAACCCATTAATTTTGTCAAACGAGGTGGACGTGTCAACAGTCCGAAAGTGGATTACTCTGGCCTTCTCAGTTGAAACTTGAATGATACGTCTTTGTTGGATATTTTGGTCGGTGGTCGTTTCATTGTCTTTGTCTGTCATTGTTCTTGGCAGTCGTGGGTCATTGTGATTGGTCTCCCGCCTCTGCTTGTCCCTGCCTGGACGAGTAGAGGGGGGCTTGGTGTTTCCCCTCCCAGAGGGCATTGTTGGTGTGGCTGGGAACCACCCCTTGGGTACAGTTTTAGTTGTTTTCTACATATACTGATGTTGGTGCACTAAGGTTATGTAAGGCCCTTAGTGCAAAAAAAAAAACACTTTTACTTAAGGGCGACCCCCGAACAGTGGTGTGCCTGCACGATCACAGACGTCACTGCTGGATTGGCCCAGGTTATTTCCCCGACCCCCACTGGAAACACACAATCCCACTCTGTGAGGTGTGCACCACTGGGGGGCCGTGGGGGGGGGGGGGGGGGCTCTAGCACGTATACTGAAGTATGGAAAAATCAGCAGGTGCCTCGGCCAGGGTAAGTGATAGAAAAAATGTGGTAAAGAGAGAAAGCCCTCCTACCACGTCAGGAAGGACAACAGTTAGCGCTTCCCTCGCAGTTGTGTGGGTCACTCACACTAACTGTGGGGAGGGAATGCTAAGGTTGTCAGTCCTGAGTGCTCGTGAGGTGTCAAAAATTTGGACAAATGACAGAGTCACTTTTAATATGAAATTGCTGCTGAACAGCGAGAATCAGTGCATGGGCACAAGATCCAATAGGCTATGGCGTATAGAAACCGTTACGGGAGAGTAGCTATTCCCGCAAGAATGTGAGTCTCCTCTGGTGTCTAGTCAGCCTCTGTTTCATGTTGGTGGTATTGGGGATTACTGGCCACTTCGCCGTTAGGCTATTTCGGCCGAAGCTGATTGGTTGGACTTCTTCCTTTTCTTGTTTCTTCTTTTGTTTTTCAATTTCCATTCTTCTTCCTGCTCTACTTCTGGAATATTCTCATACACTTCTATAAACGGCGTTAAAGATAGTGTAATGAAATCGGGTTTAATTTTGGCCTCTTCTCTTTCGGTGGTCTTCTTGGGGTCTTGATTTTTGCTTGTTGTGATCTTGTTCTGGTCTTGCTTGGTCTTTTCTTCATTTTTCACTACAAGGAGAGCCTCCTTGTAGCTCAGTCTTTCCTTAGTCCGCAGCTTGGCCACCCTGCACTCCTCCCTCCACTTGGGACACTCCCGGTCGGAGGAGGAGTGAGGGCCACCACAAGCTGCGCACTTCTTGGCGGCCGCCGAGCAGTTGGTGTCCTGGTGCCCGGGTGTCCCGCAGCTGGAACACACCTCCCGAGCACGACACTTCCGCGCCAGATGGCCGTACCTCTGGCATTTGTAGCAACGAGTAGGTCTTCGCTGATACGGTCTTACTGGGATCTTCTCCCATCCCAGTAAGACGGTGCTAGGTAATTTCTTTGGGAAGCCAACAAGGGCAGCTGTACTGGTCAGCTTCCGAACTATTGAGAGCTGGTCTCCGATCAGCTCGGCCAGTTCTTCTTTTTCCAGATGTTCGATTTCTGTGTGGGAGATGACTCCCAAAACCAAGTTGTCTTCTATGCAGGCTTCAACTTGGATCTGGATCCCATTGATTTGTCTTATGTTTTCTAATTGCTGGGCCTCTCCCCATTCCGCGAAGGTGACGATAAGGTCACCGCTGTCACTGCGGACGACCCCTGTCACCCCCGTGATTCCCGAGGAGTCAAAAAACTTCCTCAGGACAAGGAGGTTGAGTTGCTTGCGCGAAGGGCGCTTGACTGGATACAGTCTAACGACCTTCGCCTGGTTGCAGGTGAACATGGTCACGTTGTACCTCGGGAGCAGAGAGAACCTACCTCGCCGAGGTTCAGTTCTCAAGTGATTGGGTGGATGATGATGTTGGGGGATTACTGGCCTCTTCGCCGTTAGGCTATTTCGGCCGAAGCTTATTGGTTGGACTTCTTCCGTTTCTTGTTTCTTCTTTTACTTTTCACTTTCCATTCTTCTTCTCGATCTCGCTCCGGAAGATTTTCGTACACATGAATAAACGGGATAGCTGATAGAGTTATGAAGTCGGGTTTAATTTTGGCTTCTTCTTTTTCCGTGATCTTCTTATTGGGGTCTTGAGTTTTAGTTGTTGAGGTCTTGTTCTGGTCTTGTTTCTTCTTATCTGCAGTTTTCACTACAAGGAGAGCCTCCATGTAGCTCAATTTTTCTTGACTTCGCAGCTTCGGAGGAGGAGTGAGGGCCACCACAAGCTCAGTGCTATATTCCTAGTCGCTTACATGAGCCTATAATTAGAAATACAGAGCGTGTAAACACGACAGTTCGTTTCGGATGGTCACCCAAACTTGGGCCATGCGCGGGTGCCAAATGCATTATTCCACATAATTAGAAAGACGGTTTAGAGAGATACTTAGTTGTTTTCTTATACCTGCACAATAATGTATTGTAAAATATTTTTGTTCTGATCAAATTGTACTGTTGTATTGTATTTTATTGTATCTGTTCGAAACAAATTACAGATACTTTTTTCATCTGTTTGCGGGTGTGTTATCAAACATGGAGGGGAGAGAGCGTTCTGCAGATCTGTCAGAAACCCAGCACATAGCACTTTTGCGCCATATCGAGCAAAGGCCAGTCTACTAGCAACACAATAAATGAGAGGAAAAGATAGGCCTGGGACGAAATTACTGCTTCGTTCAACGCCAACAATTCAGACCAACTTCATTTCACAGCCAAGCAGCTCAAGAGCAGCTACAGACACATAAAAAGGAAGTAAGTATAGTAAACGCTTCTTTCAAAGCTTAGTATTTAAATGTACGGTGTTTTGCCATGAGGTTACGAAATTGAGTAGGATTAGAGTATTTAAGTGACGGGTCATGTGAGGAATCCCACCTCCTACCGAAGTAGACAGAAGGAAAGCTCCCATCTCACCTCCCCATTTTTCCTTCCTTCATATAATTTTCAGATCACATTGAGTTATATATCAAAATAAATTTTGTTATTTTGTCTACTTTCATATATTAGATATGCCTATATGCTATTCGATGCGGGTGTCTGAGTAAGATAAACCATATAGTTAATATGTGAAAGTGTAGTTATTGATAAATTTTTATTCCTAAGAGTGCTGGGTTAAAATTGTGTATGATCTCTGAAAAAAAAAAGAATTCATAAGGAAGGTACTGGTATGCAGGGTAGAGCAATACATAAGAACATAAGAATATAAGAAAATAAGGAGTCTGCAATAGGCTGGTTGGCCTGTGCATGGCAGCTCTTGTCGAGAGTTGCTACCACTCTCTATCATCCATGAATCTATCTAGCCTCCTTTTAAAACTCTCCAGCATTCCAGCACTTACTACAAAGTTGCTAAGCTTGTTCCACTCGTCCACCACCCTATTTGTGAAACAGTTCCTTTCTATCTCCCTCCTAAACATAAGCTTATCCAACTTAAATCCATTGCTACGAGTCCTATCCTGCTCGGATATTATAAGAACTTTATCTATATCGCCTTTATTGATTCCTTTCACCCACTTAAATACTTCCATCATATCTCCCGCACTCTTCGTCTTTCTAGGGAATGCAAGTTTAGTTTCATTAACCTATCTTGATATTGAAGGTTTCTAAGTCCCGGAATCATTTTCGCCATTCTTAGCTGCACAGACTCTAGTGAATTGATATCTATTCTATAATAAGGGCACCAGAACTGAACCGCATAATCGAGGTGCGGCCTGACTAACGCAAGATATAGTTGCAATAAGACCTCTACACTCATATTACTTACACTTCTAGATATAAAACCTAATACTCTGTGTGCCTTATTTCGAACATTAACGCACAGTTTTCTAGGCCGTAGGTCAGGGCTTACAAGTACCCCTAAGTCTCTTTCACATGTCGACCTTTCCAGGGTGATGTTGTTAAGGCTGTATACGTTGACAGTATTTGTTCTACCAATATTAAGTACGCTGCACTTGTTGGTGTTGAATTTCATTTGCCATTTCTCTGACTACTCCTGCAGTTTATTTAAACCTTCCTGTAGTGCATTTGCATCCTGCCCTGAATTAATCTGCCACCCTATTTTGGTGTTATCCGCAAACTTGCTTATGTCACTGCTGATCTAGATCGTTTATATTGATTATGAACTAGAGTGGGCGCAGTACTGACCCCTGGGGGACCCCGCTGGTTACACAACCCCACTCAGATTTAACACCATCTACGCTAACCCTCTGTGTTCTATCTGTGAGCCACGATTTTATCCTATTTATAACTTTCCCCTCGATACCATGAGCATTAAGTTTTCTCAGAAGCCTCTGATATGGTACTCTGTCAAATGCTTTGCTAAAGTCTAAGTAAATAACATAGTAATTATCGTCATTATCTACTACCTCGAAGACTTTCCTAAAAAACGTCAGCAGATTTCTTAGACAAGATTTTCCCTTTGCAAACCCATGTTGAGAGTCGTAGATTAATTTGTTTTTCGCTAAATGAGATCGAATGCTATTTGCTATAATTGATTCAAGAAATTTCCCCACTACTGACGTCAAACTAATCGGCCGGTAATTTGACACTGATGCTCTGTCTCCCTTTTTGAATATGGTTAGTACATTTGCCTGTTTCCACAAGCCTGGCACAACTCCCCTGTTTAATGATTTTGTAAATAAATAAATTTACGAGGGGTCCGCTAATCTGTTCCTTACACTCTTTCAAAACTCGAGGGATAATTTCATTCGGCCCTGGGGATTTTGTCTCCTTTAATTTATTTATCTTCTTAAGAACATCCTCTTTTCTGATAGTTATATTCCTTAATTTCTCTCTTTCATTTCCCCTAAATATCAGTTCCACCTCTGGAGTTTCCCAGTGAATTTCTTCTGTGAAAACTGATAAAAAGTAGCTGTTCAATGCTTTGCTTATTTCCCCACTGTCATTGATCACTTCCCCTCTCCCTGACTTTAAAGGCCCAACTTTGTCCTTGACCTTTGTCCTATATACCTGGAAAAATTCCTTGGGATTCGTCTTGGATTCTCTCGCTATCCCAATTTTGTAGTCTCTTTATGCTTGCCTTACATTTTTCTTGACATTCCTAGATAGTTCATTATACCCATTTCTGAGCTGCTCCTCCCCTCTCTTTAATTTCTTAGAATTACCTTTCTTTATTCCTATGTCTTGTGTAAGTTTTCTGGTCATCCACCTTGGTTCATTCTTATTTGACCTAATTTTTGTGTATGGTATATTTTGTTCTTGTGCTTTACGTAGTATACTAGTGAATATATTATAGTCATGACCAATTGTTGTCATCTGTGACCTCACCCGTTCTTACTGGGGACTGACCTGATGTTCCCAGGCAACCTCACCTAGGTACCTTCTTAACCCCTCATAATCGGCCAATCTAAAGTTTGGGACTCTGACCATAATGTCATTGTTTTTCGTTTCCCAATTTAGGGTGAACCTGATTTTTCTGTGATCACTGTTACTTAGTTCTTCCCCTACTGTGAAATTCTGATAAAATTTCTTTATTTCTTAAAACTAGGACTAATATATTGTTACCTCTAGTAGGTTCTGTAATTAGTCGTTTCAAAAAATTGTCCTGCACTGCATCTAGGAAGTCTTCAAATTCATAGTCACCTACAATGTTGTCCCAGTCAATATTTATGAAGTTGAAATTCCTTTATAATGCACAGGTTGTTGTATTTTGCTGTCCTGCTCATTTCCTGCCACATGGGCTGAGCTGCTTCTTTCCCAAAATAATTTTTTCTTTTCCTTCCGTAATTTCTAGCAATACTGACTCGGTTCCTGTTTCACCCTTTATTGAATTATTAATACAACCTTTTAATGTGTCTGACGAAGAGTGCGACCCCTCCCACCTTCCTACCTTCCCTGTCCTTGTGAAAAAGGTTGTACCCTTCTATGTGGTACTCTGATAGGAAGTTTTTGCTCGCCAGATTCATCCAAGTTTCGGTGATTGCTATGACGTCTACATTCTCGGTACATACAATCACTCTCAGCAAGTCTATTTTATTTCTAACGCTCCTACTGTTTGTATCGTATACATTTAAACCTACCCTTCCCTGGTCCTGTTTTACCCCTTGTCCTGAGTAACCACTTTTACTTCCCAGGGCCTCAACCACACTTTGTTAGGTTCTCTGTTTGAAATCTTTAATGTCAATCTTTACCCATACAATGATTATATACAAGCTATACGGTATCCGGACAACGGACCCCCTGGACAATTGGCCCCCGACAAATGCCCCCTGGACAACTGCCCCCATGGGACAACTGCCCCCTGGGTAATTGCCCCTAACTTAACCTAACCTAACCAAATATTAAATGTGACTGATCCACAATTTTTTCACTTAACCATAATCTATCAATGTTTTTCTAATTACAGTTTGTAGTGTTAAAAAATAAAGTTGAGTTGTGCATTTTGTGGATATAATTATTACTCCAACTAAAACATGAAAATAAAGCATTAATTCTTAGTGTTCCATGTTTTGTACCAGTTATTCACTGGCAATGGGGGGGGGGGGGAATAATCCAGGGTGCCGCTGTCCGGGGGGGGGGGGGGGTAGTTGTCCAGAGGGCAGTTGTCCTGATGCCTAAAATTTAAACCTTATGATTTATGAACCAACGAACAGCAAAATATTGACTACAATATCTGCACAAACAAAACCGCTAAAATTAATTTAAACCGTTTGTTTCCTTTTTTGTGTTATTTGTTTTCAAGAGATCAAGGTGGCAGTCACACTTTTCCTTAACCCATGACTACTTATAATTACAGTGGCATTTAATTCCTCAAGTGAAAGATGCATCTCTATTTAAAAAAAAATGGTCAGAGTCTGTTAAATCAAAACTAGAATAAGACAAGAACTATAGAAATCTGTAAGTGTTGTTGATTGAATACCATTATACAGATGGCAAAGTTAAACTGCTCTCTCATGCCAGTGCAGTGGGGGCCGCTGCCTTGCATTGTACACATTTCAAGTTACACAGTAACTGCTAGAGAGCAAAACTGCTTCAAGTTGACAAATGTGCATCCCATGTACTGTTTTGGTGGCAAACAAGTCTTGTTAATTGTCACCTCCTCACTGTTTACCGTGTTGTGTGCTTTTCTGATTTTGTTTATAATTTATCTCGAAAATTTAGTTACACTTAGATGAATGTAAATATCGTTTGTAAAACTTAAAAGCAAATAGATATATTTTTTATAAACAAAAGAGCAGTGTATCTGATGTTGTGTATCATTAAAACTGTGATGGAGCCTAGTATTGCAGAATTTTAGAGTAAATGATTTGTACTGATAGTAAGCAGTATTTATTCTTTATTCAATTATTGACAGTAAATATTTCAGTTAAATAATAAAGAAAAATAAATCTTCTGCTTGCTTATGTTGGCATACTGCTGCCCGACATACAGACATAGTAGATTGCAAACCATAGCTTCTATCTTGTTGAAAATAAATATTAAAGTACTGTATATACAAAAGTATAATACGATCCAGTCGAACTTCTAAAAGTAGTTCCCTGGATCCCAAATCCAAACCAATAGCAACCACCAATGTGGAAAGGCCCCATCAGGATCTCTTCTCTTCATTCACCTATGAGGGAAAAATTTCAATCATAGAGGGGTCTCGTTCTTTCCCTATTCGTATACTACATGATACGGGCGCAGCACAATCTATCTTCCTGTTTAGCGTCATTCCTGATATATCTACCGCATTTACTAATGAGTGTTCTAATTCCAGATCTCTCATCCCATTCTTCCTATCCCTTAGCTAAAGTGCACCTCTAATGTCCCCTGATTACTGGGGAAGTGCAAGTAGCCATTAGGAAAAATCCAATGCCTGTGAGCGGCATTCATTTATTATTGGGTAATGACTTGGTAGGAGATCTAGTGGTTCCCAACATAAAGACAGTCGACTCTCTCTTACCTGTCAACTCCACCACTGACCTTGAAGAAACTATTCCTCACCTTTTCCCATCTTGTGCTGTCACCCGGTCACAGAGTGTGCGAAATGGGCCCTCTTCATCTAAAACCACCTCCAATAACTTCCTACCCACAGAAGATCTGTACAATAAGACCATTAGTAAGGATGAGCTCATTAAAGCCCAACAATCTGATCCATCTTTTTTCAAACAGGTGATGAAAGACCTCAGTGTGGACCATTGTACATCTTCGGCTTACCACCCACCGTCACAAGGTTGCTTGGAACGGTTCCATCAAAACTTTCAAATCAATGCTAATAAACTATTTCCCCTCAACTATATAGTCCATACTCCTGATCGCCGAGAAGATTCACAACTTGTTCACATTAATCTCGTGAAACTTTACCATTCCAGGCAGTCAGAGGAAGACATCCTAGAGGCTATAATCCTACCGACTAAATCCACAAAAAAGAGAGATTGTAAAAAAGGAGGTAGATTTTTTGTTAAAACATAACTTAGCTGAGCCTAGTACCTCCCCCTGGGCTTCACCTTGCCTTCTCATTCCAAAACCCGATGGCACTTTTCGTTTCTTTACCGATTATCGTAAAGTGAACCAGGTCACTCTCTCAGACTCCTACCCTTTACCTTTGATTGAAGATATAATAGACAGCATAGGCTGTGCCAAATTTATATCTACCGTGGACCTGTTGAAAGGATATTATCAAGTGGGACTCACGGATAGGGCAAAAATAATCTCGGCATTTATAACTCCATTTGGTCTTTTTCAATATTTGGTTATGGTGTTTGGCTTTTCTAATGCTCCGGCCACATTCCAGACGCACCAGGTGATCACCTCCTTCGCGCCCGCGCTACGGAGGTCTTTGGAGGGGGGTTGTGTTACGAACCCCGCCACCAATTGTCATGATCTACCTACCCAGCACTACGAACCACGCCATCTATTGTCTTGATCTACCTACCCAGCACCACGAGCAACGCCATCTAGGGACGAAACACGAGTATGACTCGTCTTAGTTACCACTCCCGGGTTTCCCTTCTCCATATCCTGGTTGTTGCGTCACCTACTCAAATTCTTCTTTGTCAGCTCCAATTCGAGGAGAGAGCACTTCACTCTGGGAAGTGACCACAGGATCACCTATCCTAGAAAGCTACGGCATAGTGGCTACCTACCGTCTTCTACAATACTCAGCCTTGCTCGTCAGCCATCTCAGCTCCGCACTTAAGTATTTGTAATCTTATATTGTCTCCCCCACGTCCACTTGCTTCAAAATTGTTTATGTTGTATAAATATGTATATACTGTTAATGTTTAGGTTAAGTATGGTTAAGGGTAATTTATAGAAAGCTGAATATTTTGTTAAGGAATTTATGGTACTTTATTATACACAACAAAAACTCGCATCCTTTGTCTACCCTTTTATAGTCTGATTGTCTTTGTTTTTTTTGTTGTTGTTGCCTGTTGGGATCTGGGTAGACTTTTAACTATATTCTAAATCCCCAACTCGTAACACCAGTAATAGACCAGCACGGACACTATTAATCTGCATCGTGCTTCGGAAGAACTAGGAATGCGGCCGACTCCTTTGTATGAAGGTATGATAGTTTCGGTATCGACGGATATCGAAAGAATTTCATTCTGGCTGACGCCAGACGATTTTATTCAGACGAGGTAACCTCCTACACTCCTTCAGCACCAAAAGGGTTAAAGGATAACTAATAAGAATACATTTTATAAGAGTCTGATTGCATTATTGCATATATATAGCATTTTTCAGGGATATAAGTATCGGTATTGTTCGATATCAACTATAATTGTCTTCCTATTTACGAAGGTGGGTCACAACCCCAGTTTCTTTCGTGTATCCTTATCCACTTGACAACCGTTGTGTGGACTAGACTAGTATTGGAGATTGCTGGCCACTTCGCCTTTGGACTATTTCGGCCGGAGCTGATGTCTTCTTTCTTCTTCTATTCTTGGTCTTCTTTCTTGTTACAACAAATCTGATGTTCTTGTTTCTTCTTTTCTTGTTATTCTTGTGTTCTTCTTGTTCTTGGTATTTTGGTTTCTTCTTTCTTCTTCTTGTTTTATTTGGGATGAATTATGGTATGAGTGAGTGATATGATAGTGAGTTACTGACAGACCAGATGAAATGGCCGGTCAGGTGACTAGTTTCTGTGATTTTTTTTTTTGTCTTTTATAGCCCGTGTCTTTTTGTTGGTGGGTGTCAGTTTAACTTGATAAATGTGCGTGTTGTATGTAATGGAAAGGTTTGTGATGTGTCTCTCATGTTGTATGTTTAAATTTTTGTTTTATTCATTTTTATTTGCTTTAGGGCATGGTTACATACATGTTCTAAATATAAAAAGATTCATGCGTGTGTCAATCATAACATGCCGATAAGATGGGTTTCCTTGAGGAAGATTATTACAGCGTCACTTATGGTGACATCATCATGCAATAAATTGGGTACAGTCAGCACGAAGCCTCGCTCGGCAGCTAGGATCACCAGCTGCCGGCGTTCTGGTTCGTACTGGCTGCACTCAGTCAGAATGTGTCGGATAGAGAGAATTTTGTTGCACGTGGCACAGATAGGTGGAAAGGAGTTGTCAAGATAGGCTTTTAGGTGGGTCAAATAGGTACAGTTCAGCATTAGTCTGGCGAGAACCACCTCTTCCCTCCTATTCTTTCTGTATGCTGAAAGCCAGTTTCCTATGTTAGTCTTCCAGTTGTTGTGAAGATCTAACCTCGTCCAATCAAGTTGCCACTTCCCTATTGTATATGTCTTTCCCAAGGAGAGACACGACCGACGATCCCAGGGTACATTGGTTGACTCCCTGAGACCCACAGTCGCTTTTGCTAATCTGTCTGCCTGTTCATTACCCCAAATGTTGCAATGCCCAGGCACCCACATCAGCACAATATTCTTGGCACACTCATGTAGTTTATTAATAATGTTGCCCTGTATCTCATTGTTGGTAGTATCACCACCTTGTTTTGCTTTAAGAGCTGACATGGAATCTGAAATGACAGCAACATCATTGACATCGCTTGTTATTGCAATGTCAGTGGCTCTACTTATTGCGAACATCTCTGCAGAGAATATGGTTGTATGCCGCGGCAGGCGGGAGCTCCACTCCCCGTCTCTGCTCCAGATACCGGCTCCAACGCTGTCGTCAGTCATGTACCCGTCGGTGTACACGTGAGTATAGGCGCTATATCCTTCCAGAAATTGATAGAAAAGTTGCCTCAGGAGCTCAGGATGAAGGTCATTATTCCCTCCTGGAAGCCACGATGTTTCCACATGGAAGTTGGGGTTCTCCCATGGCGGACACAACGGTGGAACGTATCTATCAACGTCTTCGAAATGGATACCAGCACCCTGGCACAAGGTCTGGAGGCGGACAACCGAGGACGGGGACCTACGCAGCTGCAGGAAACGGAATTTAGCTACAGCACACCAACCTGGGTGGCCTGTGCCGCGCCTCCTAGCCGCACTCAACCCGTACCTTAGCGTCAACATGTCCCTCCTGATGTGAAGTGGAGGGACATGGGCCTCAACCTCTAGTTTTCCTACACGTGTACACCTGTAAGCACCCAGACATAGACGAATGCATTGGTTCTGTATTATGGTCAGCTTTGCGAGTGTGCTGTCGCATGCAGAAGCATACAATTGACATCAATAATCAAGTTTTGATCTGATCAGGGTCTTATACACCATTAATAAAGATTTTCTATCGGCTCCCCATGTAGTACCTGATAAAACTTTCAGGATGTTTGTGACTTTAAGACATCTACTTTCAAGTTCGTTAATGTGGTTTTTCCACGTTAATTTCCGGTCAAAATGATCACCGAGAAATTTTACTGAAGTCTGAAATTTAATAGGAGTATCATTTAATTTTAATACTGGATTATTAATGTTACGTTTCTTAGTGAAGACTACTCCTACTGTCTTCTCAACTGAAAACCTAAATCCCCATTGTATTGCCCACTGTTCAGCGGCTTTTAGGCCGGCCTGCACCCTTTGTGCAAATAGCCTCTCGACCCGAGAGGAGCGCCAGATTGCGCAGTCGTCAGCAAACAAGGAGAATTTGAGGTCACTTAAGCTGGGGGCTGGTGATAGGAAATCATTAATCATAAGAAATAATATTGGGCCCAAAACGCTGCCTTGTGGAACTCCATTTTCTAAAACAAATGTGTCTGACTTTAAGTTAGGTTTTAATTTGACGGAAAAAGTCCTGTCTTGCAAAAAATTGCTAATGAAAATTGGCAAATTACCTCTCAGACCCAAGGCGTGGAGCTTCATCATGAGGCCAGTCCGCCATGTCATGTCGAAAGCTTTTTCTATGTCTAGGAATACTGCAATTAGTGTTTCTTTACTGCAAAGAGCTTTTGAGATGTCAGTTTCAAGACTTATTAAATGATCTAGTGTGCTTCTACCTTGGCGGAAACCACACTGTCGATCATTCAATAAGTCGTTACTTTCCAAAAAACACATTAGCCTACGCTTTATCATACGTTGCATGACCTTACACAGACAGTTTGTGAGCGAAATCGGACGGAATGAGTTGGTGTTGGTAGGGCATTTGTCCCTCTTCGGGATCGGTACGACATGGGCAAAGTGCCATGAGTTTGGAAACGTTCTGGACGTCCAGATCTCATTGAACACTTCAAGCAATTTGTCCAGGTTTCCCTGGTCAAGGTGCTTAATCATCTCGTATCGTATACCGTCAGGTCCAGGAGTAGAGCCCTTGCCCTTATTTAAAGCAAAGGAAAGTTCCTCTGGGGAAAATGCTTGATTGTAGTCCTGTTCGTCCCCATTCTCGAAGTCGAGATGCAAGAGCTCGGCACGATCATGGAACACGCCGAGGCGTGGATCATGATTGGTGGAGCTACTGGCATATACGAACTTCTGGCCTAGGGCGTTGGGAATGGCCTGGGGTTCGTCGAGAAGCCGCCCTCCACTACTCACCTGTGGGATAAAAGTCCTTCCTCCTTTGTTGTTGTTGTTGTTGTTGAGATTGTCGGACCGTAGTCCGACACGGGCCTTTGCCTATAGGCGGCCCGTTTGGTGGTTCCGGCTGGAGCTCGAGGAGCAGCCAGACCGGATTGGGAGGGAGGTGGTCCCACCTGCAGATGGAAGGATACTGCAGGTTGCAAGTGTGAGCAGACCCCCGATCAGTGGACGCTTACCACCAACCCCCACTCTTGGACGTGGTCAGTTTCGGAGTGGCGCGCCCCCCGAACTGGGGTCCGCACTTGCTGGGAAAGGATGCTTACTAAGCTATCTGGGTGGTGGGTATCGTGTGATGACCCGGAGTAGGTGGTGAATGTGGTCTGTATGGGCCTTTCGGGTTAGAGTGGCCGCTGGTGTTGTGTGTGTTTCTGGGGAGATTTGAATTTTGTTGCGGAGGCTTTGTGTGACCTCGCAGTCGAGGAGATAATGCTCAAGTGGGTTGGCTGCTGGCTCCTGACAGTACGTGCAATCCATGACGTCATTGCCGATCATCTGCCAGGAGCACTTGTACCCTAGTCGTAGTCGATGAAGACTGACTTGGGTTTGTCTTGGGGTTTTCCTGTCAGCGAAAGGTGGTTCCCCTTTTGTGGCCGCCAGGTACCATTTGGCTGATTGGGACCCGGCGTTGAGTGCATGAAGGAAGCTCTTTTTGATGTGGAGTTTGCTGGTCTTTCTGAGGTGATTCTTTATCTGTTGCACACTTGCTGGAACTTGGATGTGTACGCTACTGGAACGTGTAGCTGCCTTGGCTGCTTCGTCTGCCGCGTCGTTTCCTCCGATCCCTACATGACTGGGAATCCAGTGTAAGACGACTGGTCGGTTTTGGCTTTGGAATTCCTGTAGCTGTGCGAGGATCGAGGTGATGATGTGGACGTTGTCTCTTGGTTGACTGTGTTGCAGCGCCTGCATGGCCGATTTCGAGTCCGTATGAATTATGATGGACTTGTTGTGTTGGGTTGCAGCGTGTTGTAGGGCCTTTGAAATTGCTACCAGTTCTGTTTGTAGGGTGGAGCAGTCATTGGAAAGTCTCCATTGGAGGGTCTGACCTTGGGTGTAGAAGGCCGCTCCGGATCTATGATGTTTTGGGTCCACCGAGCCGTCTGTGAAGTATGATGCTGCATCAGCCGGTGTCTCGGTGGCTATGGCTTTGAGAGTTATTTTTTGGAGGTCCTCCTTCTGGAGGTTGGCCTTACTATCACCTAGGTCGGTGAATTTGAGTGTGGCTGGTGGAGGGCTCCATGGTGGAGGAACAGCGTAACCATTGTCTCGTGTGTCTTGGTTGTTCTTGACGAGTGTTTCTGCTTGCAGGTGTCGGATGACCTCGCTTGCCTCGTGCGACCAGGTGGCCCCTCGCACTCTGTGGTCGAGGTGGAGGGAGGCACTGATTCGAATCTTGGCAGCTGTGGGCTTGTCTGCTCTACAGATTTTGGCGAGGAGACCGGCTGTCACCTGCTTGACTCGTACTGCCAGGGGTGGTAGCTCGGTTTCCATTTGCAGGTTGCAAATTCTGGTTCACATGGGTGCTCCGAGCATGGTCCTGAGAGCATTGTTTTGAATGACTTCTAGCTTAGCCATTTGGTCTTCTCTCAGTCCAATGAGTGCTGGAGCACTGTAATCTACCAGCGATCTGATGGCGGCCGTGTAGTAGGCTTTGAGCACATGAAGGTTTGCTCCTGCGGATTTGCTGGTGAGCGACCTCATTATATTGTGTCTGCTCTTCGTCCTTTGCCTGAGATACTCGAGTTGTGGCTTGAAGGTGAGTTTCTGGTCAAACCAGATTCCAAGACACTGGTGGGCGTTGGTCCAGACTACCGGCGTGTTTTGTATGGAGAGCATCTTGTCTGGTGTGTCAGTGCAGATGGCCATCGCTTTCGACTTGGCTGGATTTATCTTGAGTCCAAGTCTGTTGCACTCCTCTTCTATAAGTTGGAGTGCGTGTTGCGTGTTGGCTAGTCTGTTCGATCCTCTTACTATGAGCTGTAAGTCGTCTGCATAGCATAGGAGCTTGGCTGTTTGTCTGAAAGGAAGCTTGACTAGGTTTTCCATCAGGACATTGAACAGCATTGGACTGAGGATGCCTCCTTGTGGGGTTCCGTTTTCATGGACCCTGTAGCTTGAGGTTGTTCCCTGAAAGCGTACTCGTGCTTCCCTTTGTGTGAGGTAGTTCTGGCTCCACCCCAGCAACCTTCCTTTGACGCCTTTTTTTGCGAGCGTAGTTGTAATGGCCAATGGATTGGCTAGTTCGAAGGCTTTCTCCAGGTCGAGGAAGACCACCAGAGCTGGTTTGTTGTCCACTGTGCTGAGTATCTCGGCGATGTTGTTTCCTGTGCCGGTGTTCTCGGTGTAAGCAAAGATGTGAGGGTGTGGGCTGCCTACTTTCCACTTTAGTCGGTTGAGAGCCATTCTTTCTCCCGTCTTCGCTATGCAGCTGAGAAGGGAGATGGGCCTCGGCTTGTCTGGTTCTCTGGGCTTCGGAATGGGCTGTATATCTGCCTTCTTCCATTCCGGTGGGAGTCTTTGTGCTGTCCACGAAGCATTGATGGCTTGCAGCAGAGCCTCGTGTCCGGCTGTACCGGCATGAAAGAGCATCGAGTAGGTTATCCTGTCTGCCCCAGGAGCTGTGTCCTTACTTCGTTTTAGCGACTTTTGGAGTTCTTGCTGGTTGAATGGTCTGTCAGTGTCATCTTCACTGTTGCAGGCCTCTTCGATCGTCTGGAGTCTGACCTGTCGCAGACGCCGTTGTGTCTCCTCCGCCTGTCTCGGGAGGTTTTTTGTTGCTGCTCGGTCAGCGAACAGTTTTGCAAGTCTCTCGGCTTCCTCTTCTGGGTTGGGATGGGTTGGTGGTGGTGGTGTTGCCTTCCCAGATGCCCTTCGGATCTGGGCCCACATCTTGCCAAGGGAGGTGTGCTCGTTGAGTTCGGAGCACCACTTGAGCCAGCTTGCGTGTTTTATTTCTTCCTTCTCTTCCCTGGTGTCCTTGACTATGACTTGCAGGAGATGTCTGTTTGTTGCCGTGGGATGTCTCCTGTAGTTTCTTCGGGCCATGTTCACTCTGTGGTTGAGTTCTTTCACCCTGGGACAGTAGTACCAGTAGTCATTGTACTGTCTTGATGTTGGTTTTGTTTTTGGGATGGCCTCTTCTGCCGCTTGGTGAAACGCCTCGACCAATTGGTGGTGGAGGGTTGTCTCATCCACGGGTGCTGGGCCGGCCGGCTGTGATTTTTCGCGCCAGTTAGCTAGGTGTTTCTTGAAGAGTCCCCAATCTGCCTTTTGGGTATTGTATCTCCATCTCGGGGGGGGTGGAGTGGGGAGTTTATTCACCTTCAGTGTTGTCAGGGTGGCGAAGTGGTCGCTGGTCAGCGTGGGGTGTATCTGCCAGGAGGCCGAAGGCTGTAGTGCACTGGAGACGAAGGTTAGATCTAGCCTTCCTCCCCTAGTGTGGGTGGGCTCACCGGTGTTCAGGAGGCAGATCTCGGGTGTATCTTGAAAGGTGGTGTATAGGTGTAGGCCGTCTTCATTTGTGGGGCTTGCCGAGCTTAGGAAGGGATGATGTGCATTGAAATCCCCTCCTATGAGTGTGGCGTGGTCAGCGGCCGAAGCAAATAATTGAGTAACCTCCAGTGAGCCCCTTGGGTTCTTGCAGATGTTGTGAACCGTTAGTTCCCGTTCTTGTAGGGTTACTTTGACGGCCTGTGTCTCGATGTTTTCGCCGCATGGAAATTGCTGCGTGACATCGGCGGAGGGTATGCTTGACTTGACCAAGATCATGCATCCTCTTGTTGACGCCTGCGTGAAATGCCTCCTGTATGTCTTGTAACCGCTGAATTTGAAACAGTGGTGTTCTTGTAATGATGTTTCTTGTAGAAGTATGATGTCAAGCTTGTCCTTGGCTGCTGCTTCTTGTAGGAGGTGTTTCTTGTTTTTAATGCCCTGAGCATTCCATGTTAGGATGTTCAGGGTGCTGGTGGTTTCCACCACTGTTTCATCGGGGATTTCTGGTGGTCCTCGATGGAGATGTCCAAGTCCGGTTCCAGCTGGATCAGGTCCATATCTTCGTGTTCTGTGGTTTTTGTCTTCTGAGCCGTGGTTCGGTTCAGGGGAGTTAAGACGTCGAGTTTCTTTCTGGGAGCTGTCGGTATCTTGGGTTCTCTGGTGGCCTTCTTCGGTGTGGAGTGTACCTCGGCTGTCACTCGTGTGGGGACCGGCGTGGGTTCCTCCACTGAGGTGGCTGGAGCTGTGGCGACTTGCCCGAGGACGCTCCCCATGAGTATTTGGAGCTGTGTTGCTTGGATCTTGTGGCCCAGTAGTCCGGCTAGGCCCTCCGCGAAGGTTGTCAGTACCTTGGCTAGGTCTGATACGTGTATCATTCCTTCTGGTGCCTTGGTGTGTGCTTCTTTTGTCTGTCTCGTGGTTGTCTGCTGCTTGGGTGGCTGAGGTGTGGCCGTGGTGAGGCCAGGAAACTGGGCTGCACTTTGGGTGTTGACTGGCTGAGGAGGTTGTCTTGGTTGTTTTGGCCTCTGGGTTCCCCACACGAAGGTACTTGGTGGGGCTGGTGTGTAGGCGGTGGGTGCCGGTCTTGCTGCTGGTCGGTTTGCCTGGACCCTCTTTGTTCTCTCGGAGCATCCAGGATTCCAGGCGCGTACGCCCTCCTAACCGCGATCCCCGCCTGAACCGCCATCCTGACGACCCGAACTACGACAGGCTCCGCACTGAGAAAGCAGACCAGTTACGTGCCTTCAATGAAGCCCTGAAAAGTAAGAACAACACCTCCTCCTTTGGATCTGACCCGGTTTATAGCCGACCATACCTCAGAGGAAGGGGTATCCATGTTAATAGTGGAGACGAATGCCCGCCAAGACTCTCTCTTGCACTCCCCGAGAACCCTTCTAGACTTAGCTCTAGCTTTTTAAATTCAATTAAGTTTACAAGAGATGGAATTCTATTGAATAAACGGCATCGCCTATTTCGCTCACAAACCACTCGTCGGCAGTCTGGTGTCCACCATGGAACTCCAGGCCTGTGGGTTGTTGCAGAAGTCTTAGGAATTGTTAAATCTGCTGCGTGTATTATAGCTTGTTGTATGTGTGACATTTTGGTGTTGATGTCTTCTCCAATGGTGTCTATACGAACGGCTCCTGAGTAGGCCCTCCGGTCTGTTTTCCTAAGGTTGTAGCGCACCTCGGGAGTAGCCGTTGGGGCGCCACACTCACAAGAAATGCAGATCGGAAAATGGTCGCTACCCAGAGAGTCGTCGTATGTAGAAAATTTACAATCTAATAGCATAGGCAGCATCAACTATAGAGAGATCTATAGCTGAGGCTGTGCCAAATCATTCGTCCACTCGATTCGCACTACCGTCATTCAGAAGAGACAAGTTGGAGTTGAGTATAGCTGCAGCCACCTGCTCTCCCCTCCTATCACTCCGGACACTGCCCCACCGCAAATGGCGAGCATTGAGGTCGCCGAGGATCGTTTTTTTTCCTGGCAGTTGGTTAAATAGCTCTTCAAGCTCACCATCGTCAATGAGCCCGCCCGGAGGACAGTATAGTGAGCAGACGGCAACATAGCCAGACCGAAACTTGACTCTGCACGCCACAGCCTGCGGGTTCACTCTCAGGTTGACTCTTTCTTGGGCGAATTCGCTCCTCATATATAGGGCTACCCCCCCTTAGATTGTCTCCCCTGTAGGACGTGTAGTTGTCAAATACAGGTGGGTCGTCCTGACCCGCAAGTAGCGTCTCTTGTAGGCAAAAAACGTCTGGCCGGAATAATGACTTTAGTAAATGAAATTGAGCATTTTTATTCCTAGCACCTCTGGAATTCCACTGGATGATATTGAATTTTAAGTCTGAGAGTTGATATGGTCAGCGTTTTCGGTTTTATTTTTCTTTGCACTTGTTTCTGGGGGGGGGGGGGGGGGGGAATTGTGTGCCGTGGAAGGATCCCTCGCATCACATGAGCAGTGTCCCGGCTCCAAAAAGCCAGTACTCTGCTCGGCAGGGGCTCCCTGCCCCCGGTGTGTTTCAACAATGCGAAACACTGGTTGTGGTGAAGAGTCTGTTGTCATGCTTTCGATAGAAAGCGATCTTTTCCTTACTTGGGGGTAGACAAGATCGACAGTCTCCTTAAGTTTTATAGTCTCGTTTAACTTGTTTCTAGTTTGTCTCGTTAGTAGTCATAGTTGTCTTTGAGTTTTCGTCATTGGCGTCTGTGGTTGGATATCCGGTGAGTGTGGAGTCGGTTTGTGTTGCAATGGTCCTGGTCTCCGTCTGAGTTCCAGTGGTGCACATTTTGGGAGGTGAGGTGTTTTTGGATACAGCGGATGCAAAGGACATTCCAGGTGTTGGTGTCTGCAAGGACATCTCCACCTGCCTCTTAGCCTCCGTGTAGTCCAAATTATTCTCTGCTCTCACCCTACTGATCTCATACTCCTTCAGGTAGGATGGGCACTTCCTGTCTGAGGCAGCATGCTGACCCGAACAGTTGTAGCATTTTTCCTCCCTTTGTGTACAGTCATCGTCCCTGTGTCCGGTTTGAGCACATTTGGAGCATACCTGGGTGTTACGGCAGGCCTTACTAGTGTGTCCAAACCTTTGGCAGTTGAAGCATCTCATGGGAAGTGGAATACATGTTTTTGTTTGGATTCTCTCATATCCTACCAATACATGGGTAGGCCTAACAAGTCCGTCAAAAGTCAGTACAGCTGTAGTTGATCGTTTTCGTTCACCGTCTGCGGTCCTCCTATTAAAGACGAAGGCATCGACGACTCCTTGATCTTTCATGTGGTACTTAATTTCGCCATTACTCATTCCCTGGAATTCGTAGCTGTTAACTACAGCCTTACAGGTATTTAGAAATGCTGGGATATACGGTTCCACTATAGTTGAATGAAATGTTTTCAGATTCAAGGCGTCCCTCATTTGCTTTGCGTCTTTAACAGTAACTTGGAGTTCGCATTTTCTTGTCTTTCGGACTTTCTCCACGTCCCCTATCTGATCCTTAATGGCCTTCTGGATAATGAACCCATTAATTTTGTCAAACGAGGTGGACGTGTCAACAGTCCGAAAGTGGATTACTCTGGCCTTCTCAGTTGAAACTTGAATGATACCTCTTTGTTGGATATTTTGGTCGGTGGTCGTTTCATTGTCTTTGTCTGTCATTGTTCTTGGCAGTCGTGGGTCATTGTGATTGGTCTCCCGCCTCTGCTTGTCCCTGCCTGGACGAGTAGAGGGGGGCTTGGTGTTTCCCCTCCCAGAGGGCATGGTTGGGGTGGCTGGGAACCACCCCTTGGGTACAGTTTTAGTTGTTTTCTCCATATACTGATGTTGTGCACTAAGGTTATGTAAGGCCCTTAGTGCAAAAAAAAAAACACTTTTGCTTAAGGGCGACCCCCGAACAGTGGTGTGCCTGCACGATCACAGACGTCACTGCTGGATTGGCCCAGGTTATTTCCCCGACCCCCACTGGAAACACACAATCCCACTCTGTGAGGTGTGCACCACTGGGGGGGGGGGGGGGGGCTCTAGCATGAATACTGAAGTATGGAAAAATCAGCAGGTGCCTCGGCCAGGGTAAGTGATAGAAAAAATGTGGTAAAGAGAGAAAGCCCTCCTACCACGTCAGGAAGGACAACAGTTAGCGCTTCCCTCGCAGTTGTGTGGGTCACTCACACTAACTGTGGGGAGGGAATGCTAAGGTTGTCAATCTTGAGCGCTCGTGAGGTGTCAAAAATTTGGACAAATGACAGAGTCACTTTTAATATGAAATTGCTGTTGAACAGCGAGAATCAGTGCATGGGCACAAGATCCAATAGGCTATGGCGTATAGAAACCGTTACGGGAGAGTAGCTATTCCCGCAAGAATGTGAGTCTCCTCTGGTATCTAGTCAGCCTCTGTTTCATGTTGGTGGTATTGGGGATTGCTGGCCACTGCGCCGTTAGGCTATTTCGGCCGAAGCTGATTGGTTGGACTTCTTCCTTTTCTTGTTTCTTCTTTTGCTTTTCAGTTTCCATTCTTCTTCCTGGTCTTCATCTGGAATATTCTCATACACTTCTATAAACGGCGTTAAAGATAGTGTAATGAAATCGGGTTTAATTTTGGCCTCTTCTCTTTCGGTGGTCTTCTTGGGGTCTTGATTTTTGCTTGTTGTGATCTTGTTCTGGTCTTGCTTGGTCTTTTCTTCATTTTTCACTACAAGAAGAGCCTCCTTGTAGCTCAGTCTTTCCTTAGTCCGCAGCGTGGCCACCCTGCACTCCTCCCTCCACTTGGAACACTCCCGGTCGGAGGAGGAGTGAGGGCCATCACAAGCTGCGCACTTCTTGGCGGCCGCCGAGCAGTTGGTGTCCTGGTGCCCGGGTGTCCCGCAGCTGGAACACACCTCCCGAGCACGACACTTCCGCGCCAGATGGCCGTACCTCTGGCATTTGTAGCAACGAGTAGGTCTTCACTGATACGGTCTTACTGGGATCTTCTCCCATCCCAGTAAGACGGTGCTAGGTAATTTCTTTGGGAAGCCAACCAGGGCAGCTGTACTGGTCAGCTTCCGAACTATTGAGAGCTGGTCTCCGATCAGCTCGGCCAGTTCTTCTTTTTCCAGATGTTCGATTTCTGTGTGGGAGATGACTCCCAAAACCAAGTTGTCTTCTATGCAGGCTTCAACTTGGATCTGGATCCCATTGATTTGTCTTATGTTTTCTAATTGCTGGGCCTCTCCCCATTCCGCGAAGGTGACGATAAGGTCACCGCTGTCACTGCGGACGACCCCTGTCACCCCCGTGATTCCCGAGGAGTCAAAAAACTTCCTCAGGACAAGGAGGTTGAGTTGCTTGTGCGAAGGACGCTTGACTGGATACAGTCTAACGACCTTCGCCTGGTTGCAGGTGAACATGGTCACGTGGTACCTAGGGAGCAGAGAGAACCTACCTCGCCGAGGTTCAGTTCTCGATGATTTCATGTTTTGTTTACAAACTTATATTACGTGTGTCGTTCTCAGCTGATTTCTCCTTCTTTTGTGATTGGTTGATGATTTTGTTAACTGAGCGCTGATTGGCCAACTAGCTCCTGCACTACCATCTACCTTCCGACAAGAGAACTGAATTTACAGGGTAAACACTAGTTATGATAACTTACGAACTCCTTACTGAACTATAATTAAATTTTGAGTATGCTAAATTTACGGGACTGTAAGGAGTCTGCAATATATGGTACTGTATCTCGCTAATATACGTAACTTATGCGGTGTTTTGAGTATCCGGCCCCTGGCCAATACAGGGAACTCTCGCTTACACCCAACTCCTCTCACTCGTATATCCATCCAACCTATGTTTGAAGCTATCTAGTGTATTCGAATTAATGATGATGTTTGGTAACTTGTTCCACTCATCCGCTATTCTATTTCCAAACCAATGTTTACCTATCTCGCGCCAAAATCTAAATTTGTCTAATTTAAAACCATTGATAGGAGTTCGTTCCTGGTTGGATAGTTTTAGTACATTTGTTATATCACCTTTGTTTACCCCTGACTTCCATTTATACACCTCGATCATATCGCCCCTCACTCTACGTCTCTCGAGGGAGTGCAATTTAAGATGCTTTAGCTTTAACCTGTCTGTGTACTTCAGGCTCCTAATGAACGGGATTAGTCTTGTCATTCTCCTGTGAATTTTTTCTAGGCTTCCTTATCCATTCTGTAGTATGGTGACCTGAACTGAACTGCATAATCCAAGTGAGGTCTCACATGCGCAAAATATAGTTTTAGGATAACCTCGCTAGTCTTGTAACTAAGAGCCGGATTCCTAGTCCTTAATCGGCGATAATAAGGATCACGATCATTATTACAATGCATCGTGTGTCGGGAAGCAGCCACACGATGCTCAGTGCTATATTCCTAGTCGCTTACATGAGCCTATAACTAGAAATACAGAGCGTGTAAACACGGCAGTTCGTTTCGGATGGTCACCCAAACTTGGGCCATGCGCGGGTGCCAGATGCATTATTCCACATAATTAGAAAGACGGTTTAGAGAGATACTTAGTTGTTTTCTTATACGTGCACAATAATATATTGTAAAATATTTTTGTTCTGATCAAATTGTACTGTTGTATAGTATTTTATTGTATCTGTTCGAAACAAATTACAGATACTTTTTTCATCTGTTTGCGGGTGTGTTATCAAACATGGAGGGGAGAGAGCGTTCTGCAGATCTGTCAGAAACCCAGCACATAGCACTTTTGCGCCATATCGAGCAAAGGCCAGTCTACTAGCAACACAATAAATGAGAGGAAAAGATAGGCCTGGGACGAAATTACTGCTTCGTTCAACTCCAACAATTCAGACCAACTTCATTTCACAGCCAAGCAGCACAAGAGCAGCTACAGACACATAAAAAGGAAGTAAGTACAGTAAACGCTTCTTTCTAAGCTTAGTATTTAAATGTACGGTGTTTTGCCATGAGGTTACTAAATTGAGTAGGATTAGAGTATTTAAGTGACGGGTCATGTGAGGAATCCCACCTCCTACCAAAGTAGACAGAAGGAAAGCTCCCATCTCACCTCCCCATTTTTCCTTCCTTCATATAATTTTCAGATCACATTGAGTTATATATCAAAATAAATTTTGTTATTTTGTCTACTTTCATATATTAGATATGCCTATATGCTATTCGATGCGGGTGTCTGAGTAAGATAAACCATATAGTTAATATGTGAAAGTGTAGTTATTGATAAATTTTTATTCCTAAGAGTGCTGGGTTAAAATTGTGTATGATCTCTGAAAAAAATATGAATTCATAAGGAAGGTACTGGTATGCAGGGTAGAGCAATACATAAGAACATAAGAATATAAGAAAATAAGGAGTCTGCAATAGGCTGGTTGGCCTGTGCATGGCAGCTCTTGTCGAGAGTTGCTACCACTCTCTATCATCCATGAATCTATCTAGCCTCCTTTTAAAACTCTCCAGCATTCCAGCACTTACTACAAAGTTGCTAAGCTTGTTCCACTCGTCCACCACCCTATTTGTGAAACAGTTCCTTTCTATCTCCCTCCTAAACATAAGCTTATCCAACTTAAATCCATTGCTACGAGTCCTATCCTGCTCGGATATTATAAGAACTTTATCTATATCGCCTTTATTGATTCCTTTCACCCAATTAAATACTTCCATCATATCTCCCGCACTCTTCGTCTTTCTAGGGAATGCAAGTTTAGTTTCATTAACCTATCTTGATATTGAAGGTTTCTAAGTCCCGGAATCATTTTCGCCATTCTTAGCTGCACAGACTCTAGTGAATTGATATCTATTCTATAATAAGGGCACCAGAACTGAACCGCATAATCGAGGTGCGGCCTGACTAACGCAAGATATAGTTGCAATAAGACCTCTACACTCATATTACTTACACTTCTAGATATAAAACCTAATACTCTGTGTGCCTTATTTCGAACATTAACGCACAGTTTTCTAGGCCGTAGGTCAGGGCTTACAAGTACCCCTAAGTCTCTTTCACATGTCGACCTTTCCAGGGTGATGTTGTTAAGGCTGTATACGTTGACAGTATTTGTTCTACCAATATTAAGTACGCTGCACTTGTTGGTGTTGAATTTCATTTGCCATTTCTCTGACTACTCCTGCAGTTTATTTAAACCTTCCTGTAGTGCATTTGCATCCTGCCCTGAATTAATCTGCCACCCTATTTTGGTGTTATCCGCAAACTTGCTTATGTCACTGCTGATCTAGATCGTTTATATTGATTATGAACTAGAGTGGGCGCAGTACTGACCCCTGGGGGACCCCGCTGGTTACACAACCCCACTCAGATTTAACACCATCTACGCTAACCCTCTGTGTTCTATCTGTGAGCCACGATTTTATCCTATTTATAACTTTCCCCTCGATACCATGAGCATTAAGTTTTCTCAGAAGCCTCTGATATGGTACTCTGTCAAATGCTTTGCTAAAGTCTAAGTAAATAACATAGTAATTATCGTCATTATCTACTACCTCGAAGACTTTCCTAAAAAACGTCAGCAGATTTCTTAGACAAGATTTTCCCTTTGCAAACCCATGTTGAGAGTCGTAGATTAATTTGTTTTTCGCTAAATGAGATCGAATGCTATTTGCTATAATTGATTCAAGAAATTTCCCCACTACTGACGTCAAACTAATCGGCCGGTAATTTGACACTGATGCTCTGTCTCCCTTTTTGAATATGGTTAGTACATTTGCCTGTTTCCACAAGCCTGGCACAACTCCCCTGTTTAATGATTTTGTAAATAAATAAATTTACGAGGGGTCCGCTAATCTGTTCCTTACACTCTTTCAAAACTCGAGGGATAATTTCATTCGGCCCTGGGGATTTTGTCTCCTTTAATTTATTTATCTTCTTAAGAACATCCTCTTTTCTGATAGTTATATTCCTTAATTTCTCTCTTTCATTTCCCCTAAATATCAGTTCCACCTCTGGAGTTTCCCAGTGAATTTCTTCTGTGAAAACTGATAAAAAGTAGCTGTTCAATGCTTTGCTTATTTCCCCACTGTCATTGATCACTTCCCCTCTCCCTGACTTTAAAGGCCCAACTTTGTCCTTGACCTTTGTCCTATATACCTGGAAAAATTCCTTGGGATTCGTCTTGGATTCTCTCGCTATCCCAATTTTGTAGTCTCTTTATGCTTGCCTTACATTTTTCTTGACATTCCTAGATAGTTCATTATACCCATTTCTGAGCTGCTCCTCCCCTCTCTTTAATTTCTTAGAATTACCTTTCTTTATTCCTATGTCTTGTGTAAGTTTTCTGGTCATCCACCTTGGTTCATTCTTATTTGACCTAATTTTTGTGTATGGTATATTTTGTTCTTGTGCTTTACGTAGTATACTAGTGAATATATTATAGTCATGACCAATTGTTGTCATCTGTGACCTCACCCGTTCTTACTGGGGACTGACCTGAATGTTCCCAGGCAACCTCACCTAGGTACCTTCTTAACCCCTCATAATCGGCCAATCTAAAGTTTGGGACTCTGACCATAATGTCATTGTTTTTCGTTTCCCAATTTAGGGTGAACCTGATTTTTCTGTGATCACTGTTACTTAGTTCTTCCCCTACTGTGAAATTCTGATAAAATTTCTTTATTTCTTAAAACTAGGACTAATATATTGTTACCTCTAGTAGGTTCTGTAATTAGTCGTTTCAAAAAATTGTCCTGCACTGCATCTAGGAAGTCTTCAAATTCATAGTCACCTACAATGTTGTCCCAGTCAATATTTATGAAGTTGAAATTCCTTTATAATGCACAGGTTGTTGTATTTTGCTGTCCTGCTCATTTCCTGCCACATGGGCTGAGCTGCTTCTTTCCCAAAATAATTTTTTCTTTTCCTTCCGTAATTTCTAGCAATACTGACTCGGTTCCTGTTTCACCCTTTATTGAATTATTAATACAACCTTTTAATGTGTCTGACGAAGAGTGCGACCCCTCCCACCTTCCTACCTTCCCTGTCCTTGTGAAAAAGGTTGTACCCTTCTATGTGGTACTCTGATAGGAAGTTTTTGCTCGCCAGATTCATCCAAGTTTCGGTGATTGCTATGACGTCTACATTCTCGGTACATACAATCACTCTCAGCAAGTCTATTTTATTTCTAACGCTCCTACTGTTTGTATCGTATACATTTAAACCTACCCTTCCCTGGTCCTGTTTTACCCCTTGTCCTGAGTAACCACTTTTACTTCCCAGGGCCTCAACCACACTTTGTTAGGTTCTATGTTTGAAATCTTTAATGTCAATCTTTACCCATACAATGATTATATACAAGCTATACGGTATCCGGACAACGGACCCCCTGGACAATTGGCCCCCGACAAATGCCCCCTGGACAACTGCCCCCATGGGACAACTGCCCCCTGGGTAATTGCCCCTAACTTAACCTAACCTAACCAAATATTAAATGTGACTGATCCACAATTTTTTCACTTAACCATAATCTATCAATGTTTTTCTAATTACAGTTTGTAGTGTTAAAAAATAAAGTTGAGTTGTGCATTTTGTGGATATAATTATTACTCCAAATAAAACATGAAAATAAAGCATTAATTCTTAGTGTTCCATGTTTTGTACCAGTTATTCACTGGCAATGGGGGGGGGGGGGGGGAATAATCCAGGGTGCCGCTGTCCGGGGGGGGGGGGGGGGTAGTTGTCCAGAGGGCAGTTGTCCTGATGCCTAAAATTTAAACCTTATGATTTATGAACCAACGAACAGCAAAATATTGACTACAATATCTGCACAAACAAAACCGCTAAAATTAATTTAAACCGTTTGTTTCCTTTTTTGTGTTATTTGTTTTCAAGAGATCAAGGTGGCAGTCACACTTTTCCTTAACCCATGACTACTTATAATTACAGTGGCATTTAATTCCTCAAGTGAAAGATGCATCTCTATTTAAAAAAAAATGGTCAGAGTCTGTTAAATCAAAACTAGAATAAGACAAGAACTATAGAAATCTGTAAGTGTTGTTGATTGAATACCATTATACGGATGGCAAAGTTAAACTGCTCTCTCATGCCAGTGCAGTGGGGGCCGCTGCCTTGCATTGTACACATTTCAAGTTACACAGTAACTGCTAGAGAGCAAAACTGCTTCAAGTTGACAAATGTGCATCCCATGTACTGTTTTGGTGGCAAACAAGTCTTGTTAATTGTCACCTCCTCACTGCTTACCGTGTTGTGTGCTTTTCTGATTTTGTTTATAATTTATCTCGAAAATTTAGTTACACTTAGATGAATGTAAATATCGTTTGTAAAACTTAAAAGCAAATAGATATATTTTTTATAAACAAAAGAGCAGTGTATCTGATGTTGTGTATCATTAAAACTGTGATGGAGCCTAGTATTGCAGAATTTTAGAGAAAATGATTTGTACTGATAGTAAGCAGTATTTATTCTTTATTCAATTATTGACAGTAAATATTTCAGTTAAATAATAAAGAAAAATAAATCTTCTGCTTGCTTATGTTGGCATACTGCTGCCCGACATACAGACATAGTAGATTGCAAACCATAGCTTCTATCTTGTTGAAAATAAATATTAAAGTACTGTATATACAAAAGTATAATACGATCCAGTCGAACTTCTAAAAGTAGTTCCCTGGATCCCAAATCCAAACCAATAGCAACCACCAATGTGGAAAGGCCCCATCAGGATCTCTTCTCTTCATTCACCTATGAGGGAAAAATTTCAATCATAGAGGGGTCTCGTTCTTTCCCTATTCGTATACTACATGATACGGGCGCAGCACAATCTATCTTCCTGTTTAACGTCATTCCTGATATATCTACCGCATTTACTAATGAGTGTTCTAATTCCAGATCTCTCATCCCATTCTTCCTATCCCTTAGCTAAAGTGCACCTCTAATGTCCCCTGATTACTGGGAAGTGCAAGTAGCCATTAGGAAAGATCCAATGCCTGTGAGCGGCATTCATTTATTATTGGGTAATGACTTGGTAGGAGATCTAGTGGTTCCCAACATAAAGACAGTCGACTCTCTCTTACCTGTCAACTCCACCACTGACCTTGAAGAAACTATTCCTCACCTTTTCCCATCTTGTGCTGTCACCCGGTCACAGAGTGTGCGAAATGGGCCCTCTTCACCTAAAACCACCTCCAATAACTTCCTACCCACAGAAGATCTGTACAATAAGACCATTAGTAAGGATGAGCTCATTAAAGCCCAACAATCTGATCCATCTTTTTTCAAACAGGTGATGAAAGACCTCAGTGTGGACCATTGTACATCTTCGGCTTACCACCCACCGTCACAAGGTTGCTTGGAACGGTTCCATCAAAACTTTCAAATCAATGCTAATAAACTATTTCCCCTCAACTATATAGTCCATACTCCTGATCGCCGAGAAGATTCACAACTTGTTCACATTACTCTCGTGAAACTTTACCATTCCAGGCAGTCAGAGGAAGACATCCCAGAGGCTATAATCCTACCGACTAAATCCACAAAAAAGAGAGATTGTAAAAAAGGAGGTAGATTTTTTGTTAAAACATAACTTAGCTGAGCCTAGTACCTCCCCCTGGGCTTCACCTTGCCTTCTCATTCCAAAACCCGATGGCACTTTTCGTTTCTTTACCGATTATCGTAAAGTGAACCAGGTCACTCTCTCCGACTCCTACCCTTTACCTTTGATTGAAGATATAATAGACAGCATAGGCTGTGCCAAATTTATATCTACCGTGGACCTGTTGAAAGGATATTATCAAGTGGGACTCACGGATAGGGCAAAAATAATCTCGGCATTTATAACTCCATTTGGTCTTTTTCAATATTTGGTTATGGCGTTTGGCTTTTCTAATGCTCCGGCCACATTCCAGACGCACCAGGTGATCACCTCCTTCGCGCCCGCGCTACGGAGGTCTTTGGAGGGGGGGTGTGTTACGAACCCCGCCACCAATTGTCATGATCTACCTACCCAGCACTACGAACCACGCCATCTATTGTCTTGATCTACCTACCCAGCACCACGAGCAACGCCATCTAGGGACGAAACACGAGCATGACTCGTCTTAGTTACCACTCCCGGGTTTCCCTTCTCCATATCCTGGTTGTTGCGTCACCTCCTCAAATTCTTCTTTGTCAGCTCCAATTCGAGGAGAGAGCACTTCACTCTGGGAAGTGACCACAGGATCACCTATCCTGGAAAGCTACGGCACAGTGGCTGCCTACCGTCTTCTACAATACTCAGCCTTGCTCGTCAGCCATCTCAGCTCCGCACTTAAGTATTTGTAATCTTATATTGTCTCCCCCACGTCCACTTGCTTCAAAATTGTTTATGTTGTATAAATATGTATATACTGTTAATGTTTAGGTTAAGTATGGTTAAGGGTAATTTATAGAAAGCTGAATATTTTGTTAAGGAATTTATGGTACTTTATTATACACAACAAAAACTCGCATCCTTTGTCTACTCTTTTATAGTCTGATTGTCTTTTTTTTTTTTTGTTGTTGCCTGTTGGGATCTGGGTAGACTTTTAACTATATTCTAAATCCCCAACTCGTAACACCAGTAATAGACCAGCACGGACACTATTAATCTGCATCGTGCTTCGGAAGAACTAGGAATGCGGCCGACTCCTTTGTATGAAGGTATGATAGTTTCGGTATCGACGGATATCGACAAGAATTTCATTCTGGCTGACGCCAGACGATTTTATTCAGACGAGGTAACCTCCTACACTCCTTCAGCACCAAAAGGGTTAAAGGATAACTAATAAGAATACATTTTATAAGAGTCTGATTGCATTATTACATATATAAAGCATTTTTCAGGGATATAAGTATCGGTATTGTTCGATATCAACTATAATTGTCTTCCTATTTACGCAGGTGGGTCACAACCGCAGTTTCTTTCGTGTATCCTTATCCACTTGACAACCGTTGTGTGGACTAGATTAGTATTGGAGATTGCTGGCCACTTCGCCTTTGGACTATTTCGGCCGGAGCTGATGTCTTCTTTCTTCTTCTATTCTTGGTCTTCTTTCTTGCTACAACAAATCTGATGTTCTTGTTTCTTCTTTTCTTGTTATTCTTGTGTTCTTCTTGTTCTTGGTATTTTGGTTTCTTCTTTCTTCTTGTTGTTTTATTTGGGATGAATTATGGTATGAGTGAGTGATATGATAGTGAGTTACTGACAGACCAGATGAAATGGCCGGTCAGGTGACTAGTTTCTGTGATTTTTTTTTTTGTCTTTTATAGCCCGTGTCTTTTTGTTGGTGGGTGTCAGTTTAACTTGATAAATGTGCGTGTTGTATGTAATGGAAAGGTTTGTGATGTGTCTCTCAT
Organism: Homarus gammarus; assembly: GCA_958450375.1. Lineage (NCBI taxonomy): Eukaryota > Metazoa > Arthropoda > Malacostraca > Decapoda > Nephropidae > Homarus > Homarus gammarus. The sequence continues at coordinate 300,666 of CAUDMG010002415.1, read as the reverse complement.
GTTGTATGTTTAAATTTTTGTTTTATTCATTTTTATTTGCTTTAGGGCATGGTTACATACATGTTATAAATATAAAAAGATTCATGCGTGTGTCAATCATAACATGCCGATAAGATGGGTTTCCTTGAGGAAGATTATTACAGCGTCACTTATGGTGACATCATCATGCAATAAATTGGGTACAGTCAGCACGAAGCCTCGCTCGGCAGCTAGGATCACCAGCTGCCGGCGTTCTGGTTCGTACTGGCTGCACTCAGTCAGAATGTGTCGGATAGAGAGAATTTTGTTGCACGTGGCACAGATAGGTGGAAAGGAGTTGTCAAGATAGGCTTTTAGATGGGTCAAATAGGTACAGTTCAGCATTAGTCTGGCGAGAACGACCTCTTCCCTCCTATTCTTTCTGTATGCTGAAAGCCAGTTTCCTATGTTAGTCTTCCAGTTGTTGTGAAGATCTAACCTCGTCCAATCAAGTTGCCACTTCCCTATTGTATATGTCTTTCCCAAGGAGAGACACGACCGACGATCCCAGGGTACATTGGTTGACTCCCTGAGACCCACAGTCGCTTTTGCTAATCTGTCTGCCTGCTCATTACCCCAAATGTTGCAATGCCCAGGCACCCACATCAGCACAATATTCTTGGCACACTCATGTAGTTTATTAATAATGTTGCCCTGTATCTCATTGCTGGTAGTATCACCACCTTGTATTGCTTTAAGAGCTGACATGGAATCTGAAATGACAGCAACATCATTGACATCGCTTGTTATTGCAATGTCAATGGCTCTACTTATTGCGAACATCTCTGCAGAGAATATGGTTGTATGCCGCGGCAGGCGGGAGCTCCACTCCCCGTCTCTGCTCCAGATACCGGCTCCAACGTTGTCGTCAGTCATGTACCCGTCGGTGTACACGTGAGTATAGGCGCTATATCCTTCCAGAAATTGATAGAAAAGTTGCCTCAGGAGCTCAGGATGAAGGTCATTATTCCCTCCTGGAAGCCACGATGTTTCCACATGGAAGTTGGGGTTCTCCCATGGCGGACACAACGGTGGAACGTATCTATCAACGTCTTCGAAATGGATACCAGCACCCTGGCACAAGGTCTGGAGGCGGACAACCGAGGACGGGGACCTACGCAGCTGCAGGAAACGGAATTTAGCTACAGCACACCAACCTGGGTGGCCTGTGCCGCGCCTCCTAGCCGCACTCAACCCGTACCTTAGCGTCAACATGTCCCTCCTGCTGTGAAGTGGAGGGACATGGGCCTCAACCTCTAGTTTTCCTACACGTGTACACCTGTAAGCACCCAGACATAGACGAATGCATCGGTTCTGTATTCTGGTCAGCTTTGCGAGTGTGCTGTCGCATGCAGAAGCATACAATTGACATCCATAATCAAGTTTTGATCTGATCAGGGTCTTATACACCATTAATAAAGATTTTCTATCGGCTCCCCATGTAGTACCTGATAAAACTTTCAGGATGTTTGTGACTTTAAGACATCTACTTTAAAGTTCGTTAATGTGGTTTTTCCACGTTAATTTCCGGTCAAAATGATCACCGAGAAATTTTACTGAAGTCTGAAATTTAATAGGAGTATCATTTAATTTTAATACTGGATTATTAATGTTACGTTTCTTAGTGAAGACTACTCCTACTGTCTTCTCAACTGAAAACCTAAATCCCCATTGTATTGCCCACTGTTCAGCGGCTTTTAGGCCGGCCTGCACCCTTTGTGCAAATAGCCTCTCGACCCGAGAGGAGCGCCAGATTGCGCAGTCGTCAGCACACAAGGAGAATTTGAGGTCACTTAAGCTGGGGGCTGGTGATAGGAAATCATTAATCATAAGAAATAATATTGGGCCCAAAACGCTGCCTTGTGGAACTCCATTTTCTAAAACAAATGTGTCTGACTTTAAGTTAGGTTTTAATTTGACGGAAAAAGTCCTGTCTTGCAAAAAATTGCTAATGAAAATTGGCAAATTACCTCTCAGACCCAAGGCGTGGAGCTTCATCATGAGGCCAGTCCGCCATGTCATGTCGAAAGCTTTTTCTATGTCTAGGAATACTGCAATTAGTGTTTCTTTACTGCAAAGAGCTTTTGAGATGTCAGTTTCAAGACTTATTAAATTATCTAGTGTGCTTCTACCTTGGCGGAAACCACACTGTCGATCATTCAATAAGTTGTTACTTTCCAAAAAAAACATTAGCCTACGCTTTATCATACGTTGCATGACCTTACACAGACAGTTTGTGAGCGAAATCGGACAGAATGAGTTGGTGTTGGTAGGGCATTTGTCCCTCTTCGGGATCGGTACGACATGGGCAAAGTGCCATGAGTTTGGAAACGTTCTGGACGTCCAGATCTCATTGAACACTTCAAGCAATTTGTCCAGGTTTCCCTGGTCAAGGTGCTTAATCATCTCGTATCGTATACCGTCAGGTCCAGGAGTAGAGCCCTTGCCCTTATTTAAAGCAAAGGAAAGTTCCTCTGGGGAAAATGCTTGATTGTAGTCCTGTTCGTCCCCATTCTCGAAATCGAGATGCAAGAGCTCGGCACGATCATGGAACACGCCGAAGCGTGGATCATGATTGGTGGAGCTACTGGCATATACGAACTTCTGGCGTTGGGAATGGCCTGGGGTTCGTCGAGAAGCCGCCCTCCACTACTCACCTGTGGGATAAAAGTCCTTCCTCCTTTGGATCTGACCCGGTTTATAGCCGACCATACCTCAGAGGAAGGGGTATCCATGTTAATAGTGGAGACGAATGCCCGCCAAGACTCTCTCTTGCACTCCCCGAGAACCCTCCTAGACTTAGCTCTAGCTTTTTAAATTCAATTAAGTTTACAAGAGATGGAATTCTATTGAATAAACGGCATCGCCTATTTCGCTCACAAACCACTCGTCGGCAGTCTGGTGTCCACCATGGAACTCCAGGCCTGTGGGTTGTTGCAGAAGTCTTAGGAATTGTTAAATCTGCTGCGTGTATTATAGGTTGTTGTATGTGTGACATTTTGGTGTTGATGTCTTCTCCAATGGTGTCTATACGAACGGCTCCTGAGTAGGCCCTCCGGTCTGCTTTCCTAAGGTTGTAGCGCACCTCGGGAGTAGCCGTTGGGGCGCCACACTCACAAGAAATGCAGATCGGAAAATGGTCGCTACCCAGAGAGTCGTCGTATGTAGAAAATTTACAATCTAATAGCATAGGCAGCATCAACTATAGAGAGATCTATAGCTGAGGCTGTGCCAAATCATTCGTCCACTCGAGTCGCACTACCGTCATTCAGAAGAGACAAGTTGGAGTTGAGTATAGCTGCAGCCACCTGCTCTCCCCTCCTATCACTCCGGACACTGCCCCACCGCAAATGGCGAGCATTGAGGTCGCCGAGGATCGTTTTTTTTCCTGGCAGTTGGTTAAATAGCTCTTCAAGCTCACCATCGTCAATGAGCCCGCCCGGAGGACAGTATAGTGAGCAGACGGCAACATAGCCAGACCGAAACTTGACTCTGCACGCCACAGCCTGCAGGTTCACTCTCAGGTTGACTCTTTCTTGGGCGAATTCGCTCCTCATATATAGGGCTACCCCCCTTAGATTGTCTCCCCTGTAGGACGTGTAGTTGTCAAATACAGGTGGGTCGTCCTGACCCGCAAGTAGCGTCTCTTGTAGGCAAAAAACGTGTGGCCGGAATAATGACTTTAGTAAATGAAATTGAGCATTTTTATTCCTAGCACCCCTGCAATTCCACTGGATGATATTGAATTATAAATCTGAGAGTTGATATGGTCAGCGTTTTGGGTTTTATTTTTCTTTGCTCTTGTTTCTGGGGGGGAATTGTGTGCCGGGGAAGGATACCCCGCATCAAATGAACAGTCTCCCTGGGCAGGGGCTCCCTGCCCCCGGTGTGTTTCAACAATGCGAAACACTGGTTGTGGTGAAGAGTCTCTTGTCATGCTTTCGGTAGAAAGCGACCTCCTCCTTACATCGGGGTAGACAAGGTCGTGAGTCGGCTTAGGTTTTGTGGTCACGTTTAACTTGTTTTTAGTTTTAGTCTCGTTAGTAGTCATAGTTGTCTTTGAGTTTTCGTCATTGGCGTCTTTGATTGGATATCCGGTGAGTGTGGAGTCAGTTTGTGTTGCAATGGTCCTGGTCTCAGTCTGTGTTCCAGTGGTGCGCCATTTTGGGAGGTGAGGTGTTTTTGGATACAGCGGATGCAAAGGACATTCCAGGTGTTGGTGTCTGCAAGGACATCTCCACCTGCCTCTTAGCTTCCTTGTAGTCCAAATTATTCTCTGCTCTCACCCTACTGATCTCATACTCCCTCAGGTAGGAAGGGCACTTCCTGTCTGAGGCAGCATGCTGACCCGAGCAGTGGTAGCATTTTTCCTCCGTTTGTGTACAGTCATCGTCTCTGTGTCCGGTTTGAGCACATTTGGAGCATACCTGGGTGTTACGGCAGGCCTTACCATGTGTCCAAACCTTTGGCAGTTAAAACATCGCATGGGAAATGGAACGTACGTTTTCGTTTGGACTCTCATATCCTACCAAGACATGAGTGGGCCTAACAAGTCCGTCAAAAGTCAGTACAGCTGTAGTTGATCGTTTTCGTTCACCGTCTGCGGTCCTCCTATTAAAGACGAAGGCATCGACGACTCCTTGATCTTTCATGTGGTACTTAATTTCGTCATTACTCATTCCCTGGAATTCGTAGCTGTTAACTACAGCCTTACAGGTATTGAGAAATGCTTGGATATACGGTTCCAATATAGTTGAATGAAATGTTTTCAGATTCAAGGCGTCCCTCATTTGCTTTGCGTCTTTAACAGTAACTTGGAATTCGCCTTTTCTTGTCTTTCGGACTTTCTCCACGTCCCCTATATGATCCTTAATGGCCTCCTGGATAATGAACCCATTAATTTTGTCAAACGAGGTGGACGTGTCAACAGTCCGAATGTGGATTACTCTGGCCTTCTCAGTTGACACTTCAATGTTACGTCTTTGTTGTTTGGTTTGGTCGGTGGTCGTTACATTGTCTTTGTCTGTCATTGGTCTTGGCAGTCGTGGGTCATTATGATTGGTCTCCCGCCTCTGCTTGTCCCTGCCTGGACGAGTAGAGGGGGGCTTGTTGATTCCCCTCCCAGAGGGCATGGTTGGGGTGGCTGGGAACCACCCCTTGGGTACAGTTTTAGTTGTTTTATTACATGTACTGATGTTGGTGCACTAAGGTTATGTAAGGCCCTTAGTGCAAAAAAAAAAAACACTTTTACTAAAGGGCCCCCCCGAACAGTGGTGTGCCTGCACGATCACAGACGTCACTGCTGGATTGGCCCAGGTTATTTCCCCGACCCCCACTGGAAACACACAATCCCACTCTGTGAGGTGTGCACCACTGGGGGGGGGGGGGCTCTAGCACAAATACTGAAGTATGGAAAAATCAGCAGGTGCCTCGGCCAGGGTAAGTGATAGAAAAAATGTAGTAAAGAGAGAAAGCCCTCCTACTACGTTAGGAAGGACAACAGTTAGCGCTTCCCTCGCAGTTGTGTGGGTCACTCACACTAACTGTGGGGAGGGAATGCTAAGGTTGTTAGTCCTGAGTGCTCGTGAGGTGTCAAAAATTTGGACAAATGACAGTCACTTTTAATATGAAATTGCTGTTGAACAGCGAGAATCAGTGCATGCGCACAAGATCCAGTAGGCTATGGCGTATAGAAACCGTTACGGGAGAGTAGCTATTCCCGCAAGAATGTGCGTCTCCTCTGGTGTCTAGTCAGCCTCTGATTGGGTGGATAGGATAGTATTGGGGATTGCTGGCCACTTCGCCGTTAGGCTATTTCGGCCGAAGCTGATCGGTTGGACTTCTTCCTTTTCTTGTTTCTTCTTTTGCTTTTCAGTTTCCATTCTTCTTCCCGGTCTTCTTCTGGAATATTCTCATACACTTCTATAAACGACGTTAAAGATAGTGTAATGAAATCAGGTTTAATTGTTGTCATCTTGTTCTGGTCTTGCTTGGTCTTTTCTTGATTTTTCACTACAAGGAGAGCCTCCTTGTAGCTCAGTCTTTTCTTAGTCCGCAGCTTGGCCACCCTGCACTCCTCCCTCCACTTGGGACACTCCCTGTCGGAGGAGGAGTGAGGGCCACCACAAGCTGCGCACTTCTTGGCGGCCGCCAAGCAGTAGGTGTCCTGGTGCCCGGGTGTCCCGCAGCTTGAACACACCTCCCGAGCACGACACTTCCGCGCCAGATGGCCGTACTTCTGGCATTTGTAGCAACGAGTAGGTCTTCGCTGGTACGGTTATACTGGGATCTTCTACCATCCCAGCAAAACGGAGCTAGGAAGTTTCTTTGGGAAGCCAACCAGGGCAGCTGTACTGGTCAGCTTCCGAACCATTGAGAGCTGGTCTTCGAACAGCTCGGCCAGTTCTTATTTTTCCAGATGTTCCATTTCTGTGTGGGAGATGACTCCCAAAACCAAGTTGTCCTGTAGGCAGGCTTCAAATTGGATCTGGATTCCATTGATTTGTCTTATGTTTTCTAATTGCTGGGCCTCTCCCCATTCGGCGAAGGTGACGATAAGGTCACCGCTGTCACTGCGGACAACCCCTGTCACCCCCGTGATTCCCGAGGAGTCAAAAAACTTCCTCAGGACAAGGTGGTTGAGTTGCTTGCGCGAAGGGCGCTTGACTGGATACAGTCTAACGACCTTCTCCTGGTTGCAGGTGAACATGGTCACGTTGTACCTCGGGAGCAGAGAGAACCTATCTCGCCGAGGTTCAGTTCTCAAGTGATTGGGTGGATGATGATGTTGGGGGATTACTGGCCTCTTCGCCGTTAGGCTATTTCGGCCGAAGCTGATTGGTTGGACTTCTTCCGTTTCTTGTTTCTTCTCTTACTTTTCACTTTCCATTCTTCTTCTCGGTCTTGTTCCGAAGATTTTCGTATACGTGAATAAACGGGATAGCTGATAGAGTTATGAAGTCGGGTTTAATTTTGGCTTCTTCTTTTTCCGTGATCATCTTATTGGGGTCTTGAGTTTTAGTTGTTGTGGTCTTGTTCTGGTCTTGTTTCTTCTTTTCTGCAGTTTTCACTACAAGGAGAGCCTCCTTGTAGCTCAATTTTTCTTGACTTCGCAGCTTAGCCACCCTACACTCCTCCCTCCACTTGGGACACTCCCGGTCGGAGGAGGAGTGAGGGCCACCACAAGCTGCGCACTTCTTGGCGGCCACTGAGCAGTTGGTGTCGTGGTGCCCGGGTGTCCCGCAACTGGAACATACTTCCTGAGCATGACACTTCCGCGCCAGATGGCCGTACCTCTGGCATTTATAGCATCTTGTCGGCCTTCTTTCGTACGGTCTTACTGGGATCCTTTCCCATCCCAGCAAGACGGTGCTCGGAAGTTTCTTATGGCAGCCAACCAGTGCAGTTGTACTGGTGAGCTTCCGTCGTACTGAGAGCTGCTTTCCGATCAGCTCGGCCAGTTTTTCTTTTTCCAGATGTTCAATTTCTGTGTGGGAGATGACTCCCAAAACCAAGTTGTCCTGTAAGCAGGTTTCAACAAGGATCTGTATCCCGCTAATTTCTCTAACGTTTTCAAGTTGCCGGGCCTCTCCCCGTTCAGCGAAGGTGACAATAAGGCAACCGCTGTCAAAAAACTTCCTCAGGACAAGGAGGTTTAGTAGCTTGCGCGAAGGGCGCTTGACTGGATACAGCCTAACGACCTTCGCCTGTTTACAGAACATTTTCTGGATCACGTGGTACCTCGAGAGCAGAAAGATCCTACCTCGCCGAGGTTCAGTTCTCAAGTCTCTTCTTTATGTAGTCGATAGGGGGAATGCCCAAGCTAACATCAGGGTGGATAAAACACCTCGGTCTTCCCATGATTAGTTGACTGGAAACTGTTTACTGATGTGTGATTGGCTGCCAACACACTCTTTTCATCATTATTCAGTACTGTGTATATCATATTATTTTAATCATTGATCATATCCAGACTGCTATATGACATAGGACTTACACTTGCTCATTCAAAACTCATTAGGTTTTAATTGGGGTTTAAAAGGACAGCAGACTTTCTAACCGTCTCACACTACTTGAGCATTGTAAACTAATGACAACTGCACTTGCTGCCTACTCGAACGAGTTTCAATCTACGTCCACAGAGTGACCATCAAATGACAACACTGTTGCAACATGTAAGATTTATGAAATAACTCTATGGTATAGTATTCCTATTAATATACTGGTTGTAGGAAATCTGATAAGCCATCATTGTAAACAGCCGCTCTTACAGCTTCATCACTGATTTAACGCTACAAGTTCTCTTCTTTTTTTTCATGATTTTCTTACCTTAGTGTTTCTCTTTATCTCGTGTATATATAAGAGAAGTCATGTGTGTCTGATCATTAACATTACAATGACATTGGAATTATAAACTACTAAGTACTGCAATGTGTCTTACTGCTGAAATCAGGAACTAAATCTATCACTCAATCCTGTGGTGCAACAGATAACGGGCATTGGTAAACATAGCTGCGAGAGCTAGCTCCCAAATTTGGGATGTTTTCAAGCCTATTTCATTATCTGGATGTTATATCGACTTACCTACATGTGTATAAAGACCTAAGATAAAAGATAAGTACTATCAAGCAACTTTGGTGTTGGGAACTTAGCTGTTTACCACACGAAAATAACTGCTCGGGGTCCCATCACTCCTGGCTGGGTGTTGTGGGATGTCAACATTGCTCCATGGAAAGTGAATTATTGCTTAAGAAATTTACATGGACGAGTAAAGAGAAGAAAGGATTGGACGAAATTCTTGAAGACTTTGAGTTGAGTAGTGATGAGTCTAATAAGAATGATGAAACACAAGGGAAGTAACAAAGTGAGGAAATACAGCTACAACAAGAGGTGGTGAACATGAAAGAAATTGTTAAAAGAATGAGGGAGACAAGCTGGCAAGAGGAGGAAAGTGAAAGCGAATGAGAGAGAGAGAGAGGAGAAGAGACAAAAAAAGTCTAGGATAAGAAATGTGTGTGAGCGATAATAAAAATAATGGAAATAACAGAAAGGAGATAGTGGAAAATGGATCAAGAACAGAGCAAAGTATGGAATTTGAAGGAAGTAGACAAGGACACACACAAGGTGAAGTTAGTAGTCTGAGGAAGAGATTGATTTTTCCAGTCATGCCCGATGACCTTCCTTGAAAAGTTAAAATGGGCAGTACAATTAGGACGGGAGCATCGCAGCTTTGAGCCTCTTTTGAAAGCTGGAACACACAAGCCTTATCTTACAGTGGGGACCATGGAGACTGTGGAAATGTTGACGACTGTTGGGTACAAGGGATTACTGATGGTTTTACCGGAGGAGCTACCCTGTAATACTGGATCCAGAATTCGTATTGGATGACTAGAGATTTGTTTGTTGTTGTTGTTGAGATTGTCGGACCGTAGTCCGACACGGGCCTTTGCCTATAGGCGGCCCGTTTGGTGGTTCTGGCTGGAGCTCCAGGAGCAGCCAGACCGGATTGGGGTTGGAGGTGGTCCCGCCTGCAGATTTGGAAGGATACTGCAGGTTGCAAGTGTGAGCGGACCCCCGATCAGTGGACGCTTACCACCAACCCCCACTCTTAGACGTGGTCAGTTTCGGAGTGGCGCGACCCCCGAACTGGGGTCCGCACTTGCTGGGAGAGGATACTTCTAAGCTATCTGGGTGGTGGGTATCGTGTGATGACCCGGAGAAGGTCGTGAATGTGGTCTGTTTGGGCATTTCGGGTTTGAGTGGCCGCTGGTGTTGTGTGTGCTTCGTGGGAGATTTGAGTTCTGTTTCGGAGGCTTTGTGTGACTTCGCAGTCGAGGAGATAGTGTTCAAGTGGGTTGACTGCTGGCTCCTGACAGTAGGTGCATTCCATGACGTCATTTCCGATCATCTGCCAGGAGCACTTGTGCCCTAGTCGTAGTTGATGAAGGCTGACTTGGGTTTGTCTTGGTGTTTTCTTGTCAGCGAAAGGTGGTTCCCCTTTTGTAGCCGCCAGGTACCATTTGGCTGATTGAGAACCAGCGTTGAATGCGTGAAGGAAGCTCTTTTTGATGTGGAGTTTGCTAGTCTTTCTGAGCTGATTCTTGATCTGTTGCAAGCTTGCTGGAACTTGAATGTGTACGCTACTAGAACGTGTAGCTGCCTTGGCTGCTTCGTCTGCCACGTCGGGAATCCAGTGTAAAACGACTGGGCGGTTTTGTCTTTGGAATTCCTGTAGCTGTGCGAGGAGCGAGGTTATGATGTGGACGTTGTCTCTTGGTTGACTGTGTCACAGCGCCTGCATGGCCGATTTCGAGTCCGTGTGAATTGTGATGGACTTGTTGTGTTGCAGCGTGTTGTAGGGCCTTTGTGATTGCTACCAGCTCTGTTTGTAGGGTGGAACAGTAATTAGAAAGTCTCCATCGGAGGGTCTGACCTTGGGTGTAGAAGGCCGCTCCGGATGTATGATGTTTTGGATCCACCGAGCCGTCTGTGAAGTATGATGCTGCATCAGCCGGTGTCTCGGTGGCTATGGCTTCCAGAGCTATTTTTTTGAGGTCCTCCTTCTGGAGGTTGGCTTTACTATCGCCTAGGTCGGTAATTTTGAATATGGCTGGTGGAGGGCTCCATGGTGGAGGAACTACGTAACCATTGGCCCGTGTGTCTTGGTTCTTCTTGACGAGTGTTTCTGCTTGCAGGTGTCGGATGACCTCGCTTGCCTCGTGCGACCAGGTGGCCCCTCGCTCTCTGTGGTCGAGGTGGAGGGAGGCACTGATTCGAATTTTGGCAGCTGTGGGCTTATCTGATCTACAGATTTTGGCGAGGAGACCGGCTGTCATCTGCTTGACTCGTAATGCCAGGGGTGGTAGTTCGGTTTCCATTTGCAAATTGCAAATTCTGGTCCATGTTAGGTTCTGAATAATAAGTTCTATATACAGGAGAGAACACAAACACCTGTAGAGTATGTACACAGAGGAGAGCAGCGGTCTCCCTGGCTAGGGCTCCTTGTCAACTGCAATAGGCGACGTATGGCAAGTGATACATTAGCAGCTTCCATACGTCGCCAGGCACATTAATTAAGCATGTGGGATATGGTAATAACATTGCCACACGCTGCTAGCTAGGCTGAATAAATAATACATAGATGGAGCACATACATAATATACATACATGATATATAATCCAGCATACATAATATACATACACCTCCCTCCCCCCTATACGCTCATAGCAAAGTCTTGAGCGGACCTTTTCTTTTGGATCCGTTCTGAGCGTCGAGGGACTTCATCACTGGGAAGGGTATGGGACTCAACACTGGTGGCGGGGCCAGCAGAAGGCATTGTTACGGGTCGGAGAAAACGGCGGTTCCTCCACCACACACGACCACTGGGTAACCGCACCTGGTAGTCCCGTGACCTGCCGAGACCCATGACTACGCCTACTTTGTCCCAACGTAGGGAGGTCGGGTCCTGAACACGGACTTGGGTGCCGACACTCAACCTGGGGAGAGAACGGGCGTGGTCATTGTAGCGGGCGACGACGTCCTGAACACGTTCGGCGGCTCGGCGATCACAATCCTCTGTCTTGGCCTGCCACTCCTTGGAGAAGGATTGAGGGTGAGCAGGGACACAAGAACGAAGGGGGCGTCCATACAAAACCTGGGCAGGGGAGCGTCCGGTGTAGTTAGGTGTGTTGCGGAGTTCAAGAAGACCCCTGTCGAAGGCCTCGCAGTCAATGTTCCCAGAAGGGGCCACCTTAAGGATGAGGTGCTTCAGGGATTTGACAGCAGCCTCAGCGTGGCCGTTGGACTGCGGGTAATGGGGCGATGACAACACATGCCGGACTCCCCATCGGTCAAGGAACACAGCAAAGTCCCGGCTTGTGAACTGAGGCCCTCCGTCGGTTCGCAGGCGTACAGGAACGCCCACGTCACGGAAGTAGTGGCGGAACTTGCTGATGGTGGCGGCAGACGTCGTGTCATTACCGCACTTGATGACAACCGGCCAACCAGAGAGACGGTCGACGATAACGAGGAAGGACTTTCCTGACACACAGAAAAAGGCCGCCGACACAGACTCAAAGGGGCGGGTGGGGTTGTCGTCACTCATAAAGGATTCCTGCTGCTGGCTGGGTTGTAATACGCGGCGGGGCTTACACACCCGGACAGCATTGGAGATGTCGGGGTCGATGCCAGGCCGGAACACAGTCTGTCTTGCACGCCGTTTGGTGGCCTCGGCTCCACAGTGACTGTCGTGGAGGCGAGCCAAGGCGTGGAGACTTGAAGCAGCAGGGACAACTACCGAAGGAGAGGTGTCACTGGCCAGAGGTAGGGGCAGGGCGGCAGCAGGGTAGTTGCTGCTCCCTTCGTGCACCCTGTTGGCGTGTTTTACCTCGAGAATCGGTGTTGGGAAGTCCTGGGAGATGATGGCCAACTCTTGGCAATGTCTGTAGGACAGCAAAGGAGTCGGGACGCCATTATGCACATCAATCCAGGCTTGACACGACCTGTTGCCAAAGGTGACGTGTGCATAGAGTGAACCTAGGGCCGGGGTCATCTGTGAACCATCTGCCATAAAGCGGAGATCCTTGGGGGGCGGTCCTAGATCACTTGGAGAGAGCCCCAAGCATTGCAAATGCTGGGGACCGATGACTGTAGCATCAGCGCCGGTGTCGGGCAACATCTGAAGACGGGATGACACACCGCCGTAGGTCACGATGACGCTGATGTACTGGGGGACTTTGGTCCTGGGACGCGGGGGGGAGCACACATTCCTAATGTGGCTCGAGCGTTGTCAGGAGTCGTCGTGCCTCTGATTGGAAGGCTGTGGGCGGCCCTCTCTGGTGGAGGGGGGCTGAAGCTTCCGCCGACGCGGTCCTTTGGGTTTGTTGGAAGGGCAACACTTGTCATAGTGGCCCAGACGACCACACACATTGCACTGGACGCGTTTGGCTGGGCACCGTACTGTGAGTGACCAGTGGCCCTTACGGTCACAACTGTTGCAGGTAGACTGAGCAGCTGGACACACCTGTGTTCCGTGCTGCTTACCACAGTTGTTGCAAAATAAACCGGGCGTGGACGTGGTGGGCGAAGGCGTAGGAACAGACTTCTTGTCCTTCTTGTACCGGGACACAGCGCGTACAGCTGTAGGGGGAGCACGGATGGCAGAGGTGGCACACCTGGCAGCCTCATAGGAGCGACATATCGTCAACACATCCTTAAGAGAAGAGGAAGAGTCGAGGGAGGTGAGGCGTTGGACAAGTTCCTCGTCCTTAACACCCATCAGGATCACCTGCCTCAACTGGGTCTCCTCGCACTGCTGGTGGTGGCCTGGACATATATCTACCTCTTCCGAGGCTCTCTTAAGACGCACGTAAAAGGCATCAAAAGACTCACCCTCCATCTGTCTGCAGCTAAACAATTCCCTCCTGCGCAGAGCTTCATTCTGCTGTCCTTTGATGTGCCGTTGTAGAACGTCCAGTACCTCCTCTACAGACAGCAAAGAGGTTGGGGGTACCTGCAACGTATGTTCCAAGACACGCTGAATTTCCAAGGACAGGCACATACGCAGCTGGATGAGTTGTTTAGGCTGTGACAAACTCTGGAGATCCACCATTGTAGAGTAATCAGTCCACCGTCGCCGCCATTCACGAAAAGTCTGGAAAGTCTCATCAGGCTTCAAGATGGGCGGCGTTTGAGCTGCTGCTTTAGGTGGGGCTGGGGGGTGTGAAGGAAGCATGGATGAGGTATCTGAACCAGTCAGTACCGAGGCAGTGTTAGAGCCAGGGGCTTGGTTAACAGTGAGGCGAGATATCAAGGCTTCAAACCGTTCACTGTCTTCCAATCTCCGTTGGTTGTCTCGTTCTGCCTCTGCTTGCCTTCTGTGCTCATCCGCCAAACGTCTGTGGGCTTCATCCTCGCGTTTCTCATCTCTCATAAACTTCAGTAAAGCAATTATCTCTGGAGACAACGCTGAATATTGAGGTGAGGGACTGCGCGATGTGGGGGCTGGAGCGTCGTGGCCGGCCTGGTCATCCATCTCTGCGGGGCTATCACCCGCCTGAGTCATCCAGACGCTGGGTCCACGGCTACGTAAGGCGTGAGACATAACTACTTCCTCTGTGTACTATGTCTTAAATCAGTGTTGACCGGTCAGCCCGTCGTATCAACAAGATTTCAGACAAAAATTAATTAAATACACAGATAAGTAGGTTATATATATAAAATATATATAAGGAAGCCGCGCGGTCAGCGAGTGTTAGTACGTGTATGTGTGTGAGTGTGTGTCCCGGGCCGGCAAAGCGTCTCGCCCCAGCTGTGAGGGGGGGTGGAGGCGGCGCTGTGAGGGGGAGTGGAGGGAGAGGCGCGGCGACTCCCAGTCAGTCTAGTTACCCTCAGGACGCGGTCAGAGACGGGTGCACTGAACTCTACTCCTTACAAATGCCCAGAACGTGCCGTATACCTTGGGAATCCTTTAGAACAAGGTCACACATGAATGGCACGAACACACAATGCACTAAACACTTCACAGAAAATCACTGACACTGCTCAAAGTTGCTGAGATTCTTCGAGGCGAGGTGACGCGCGCGGGAGTTGACCCAAGCGAGAGAGGAGTCCGTACGCCGGCTTCCCCCACAAACTTTGCACTATCACTCGTAATTATCCAGTAAGATCGGATCACTGCGCCATGTTAGGTTCTGAATAATAAGTTCTATATACAGGAGAGAACACAAACACCTGTATAGTTTTGTAGGTTCGGTTTACTGGATAAGAGTATGTACACAGAGGAGAGCAGCGGTCTCCCTGGCTAGGCTCCTTGTCAACTGCTATAGGCGACGTATGGCAAGTGATACATTAGCAGCTTCCATACGTCGCCAGGCACATTAATTAAGCATGTGGGATATGGTAATAACATTGCCACACGCTGCTAGCTAGGCTGAATAAATAATACATAGATGGAGCACATACATAATATACATACATGATATATAATCCAGCATACATAATATACATACAGTCCACATGGGTGCTCCGAGCATGGTCCTGAGAGCATTATTTTGGTCTTCTCTCAGTCCAATGAGTGCTAGAGCACTGTAATCTACCAGCGATCTGATGGCGGCCATGTAGTAGGCTTTGAGCACATGGAGGTTTGCTCCTGCGGTTGTGCTGGTGAGCGACCTCATTATATTGTCTGCTCTTCGTCCTGTGCCTGAGATACTCCAGTTGCGGCTTGAAAGTGAGTTTCTGGTCAAACCAGATTCCAAGACACTGGTGGGTGTTGGTCCAGACTACCGGCGTGTTTTGTATGGAGAGCATCTTGTCTGGTGTGTCTGTGCAGATGGCCATCGCTTTCGACTTGGCTGGATTTATCTTCAGTCCAAGTCTGTTGCACTCCTCTTCTATAAGTTGGGGTTCGTGTTGCGTGTTGGCTAGTCTGTTTAATCCTCTTACTATAAGCTGTAAGTCGTCTGCATAGCATAGGAGCTTGGCTGTTTGTCTGAAAGGAAGTTTGACAAGATTTTCCATCTGGACATTGAACAGCATTGGACTGAGGATGCCTCCTTGTGAGGTTGATTCCGTTTTCATGGACCCTGTAGCTTGAGGTTGCTCCCTGAGAGTGTACTCTTGCTTCTCTCTGTGTGAGGTAGTTCTGGATCCACCCCAGCAACCTTCCTTTGACGCCTTTTTCAGCGAGCGTCGTTGTAATGGCCAGTGGATTTGCTAGTTCGAAGGCCTTCTCCAGGTCGAGGAAGACCACCAGAGCTGGTTTGTAGTCCACTGTGCTGAGTATCTCGGCGATGTTGTTGCCGGTGTTCTCGGTGTAAGCAAAGATGTGAGGGTGTGGGCTGCCTACTTTCCACTTGAGTCGGTTGAGAGCCATTCTTTCTCCCGTCTTCGCTATGCAGCTGAGAAGGGAGATGGGCCTCGGTTTGTCTGGTTCTCTGGGCTTCAGAATGGGCTGTATATCTGCCTTCTTCCATTCCGGTGGGAGTCTTTGTGCTGTCCACGAAGCATTGATGACTTGTAGCAGAGCCTCGTGTCCGGCTGTACCGGCATGGGAAAGCATGGAGTAGGTTATCCTGTCGGCCCCTGGCGCTGTGTCCTTGCTTCGTTTTAGCGACTTCTGGAGTTCTTGCTGGTTGAAAGGTCTGTCGGTGTCATCTTCACTGTTGCAGGCCTCTTCGATCATCTGGAGTCTGACCTGTCGCAGACGCCGTTGTCTCCTCCGTCTGTCTCGGGAGGTTTTTCGTTGCTGCTCGGTCAGAGAACAGTTTTGCAAGTCTCTCGGCTTCCTCTTCTGGGTTGGGATGGGTTGGTGGTGGTGGTGTTGCCTTCCCAGATGCCCTTCGGATCTGGGCCCACGTCTTGCCAAGGGAGGTGTGCTCGTTCAGTTCGGAGCACCACTTGAGCCAGCTTACGTTTTTTATTTCTTCCTTCTCTTCCCTGGTATCCTTAACTATGACTTGCAGGAGATGTCTGTTTGTTTCCGTGGGATGTCTCCTGTAGTTTCTTCGGGCCATGTTCACTCTGTGGTTGAGTTCTTTCACTCTGGGACAGTAGTACCAGTAATCCTTGCACTGTCTTGATGTGGGTTTTGTTTTTGGGATAGCCTGTTCTGCCGCTTGGTGAAACGCCTCGACCAATTGTTGGTGGAGGGTTGTCTCGTCCACGGGTGCTGCGCCGGCCGGCTGTGATTTTTCGCGCCACTTAGCCAGGTGCTTCTTAAAGAGTCCCCAGTCTGCCTTTTGGGTATTGTATCTTCATCTCGGTGGGGGGGGGGGGGGATGGAGTGGGGAGTTTGTTCACCTTCAGCGTTGTTAGGGTGGCGAAGTGGTCGCTGGTCAGCGTGGGGTGTAGCTGCCAGGAGACCGAAGGCTGTAGTGCTCTGGAGACGAAGGTTAGATCTAGCCTTCCTCCTCTAGTGTGGGTGGGCTCTCCGGTGTTCAGGAGGCAGATCTCGAGTGTAACTTGAAAGGTGGTGTATAGGTGTAGGCCGTCTTCATTTGTGGGGCTTACCGAGCTTAGGAAGGGATGGTGTGCGTTGAAATCCCCTCCTATGAGTGTGGCGTGGTCAGCGGCCGAAGCAAATAATTGAGTCACCTCCAGTGAGCCCCTTGGGTTCTTGTAGGTGTTGTGAACAGTTAATTCCCGTTCTTGGAGGGTTACTTTGACGGCCTGTGTCTCGATGTTTTCCCCACATGGAAATTGCTGCGTGACCTCGGAGGAGGGTATGCTTGACTTGACCAAGATCATACATCCTCTTGTTGACGCCTGCGTGAAATGCCTCCTGTATGTCTTGTAACCACTGAATTTGAAACAGTGCTGTTCTTGTAGAAGTGTTTCTTGTAGCAGTATGATGTCAAGCTTGTCCTTGGCTGCTGCTTCTTGTAGGAGGTGTTTCTTCTTTTTGATGCCCTAAGCATTCCATGTGAGGATGTTCAGGGTGCTGATGTTTTCCACCACTGTTTCATTGCGGACTTCTGGTGGTCCTCGATGGAAATGTTCAGGTCCGATTCCGACTGGATCAGGTGCATATCTTCTTGTTCTGTGGTTTTTGCCTTCTGGGCTGTGGTTCGGTTCAGGGGAGTTGAAACGTCCAATTTCTTTCTGGGAGCTGTCGGTATCTTGGGTTCTCTGGTGGCCTTCTTCGGTGTAAAGTGTACCTCGGCTGTCACTCGTGTGAGGACCGGCGTGGCTTCCTCCACTGAGGTGGCTGGAGCTGTGGCGACTTGCCCGAGGACGCTCCCCATGAGTATTTGGAGCGGTGTGGGTTGGATCTTGTGGCCCAGTAGTCTGGCTAGGCCCTCCGCGAAGGTTGTCAGTACCTTGGCTAGGTCTGATACGTGTGTCATTCCTTCTGGTGCCTTGGTGTGTGCTTCTTTTGTCTTTTTCGGGGTTGTCGTTGTCTGCTGCTTGGGTGGCTGAGGTGTGGCCGTAGTGAGGCCAGGAAAATGGGCTGCACTTTAGGTGTTGACCGGCTGAGGAGGTTGGCTTTGTTGTTTTGGCCTTTGGGTTCCCCACACGAAGGTACTTGGTGGGGCTGGTGTGCAGGCGGTGGGGGCCGGTCTTGCTGCTGGTCGGTTTGCCTGGACCCTCTTTGTCCTCTCGGAGCATCCAGGGTACCAGGCGTGGTGTTTGCCCCCGCAGTTGGCACACTTGGGGGCAATTTTTTCTCCATTTTTCAGCTTGGTGAGACAGGAGTGTGTGCCGTGCTTCTGTGCGCAAACTGCGCAGATTTCCTTGTTCGTGCACCTTGTCTGATGGTGCCCGTATTTCTGGCATCTGAAGCACCGCAGGGGCCCTGGGACGAAGGGCCTCACTTCGTAGATCCCCCAGGTTTTGAGGTCTATGGTACTGGGGGGTGAACCGTAGTGCGTTATGAGCACTTGTTTTGTGGTGGCCGTCTTGTCGGACGGGGGAGAGCATCTCTCGGCTTTTAGGATCTTCGGGTGGTTCTCCAGGGGTTGGAGGGGTAGTTCCTTTAGGTACCGGAGGACTACGAATTTCATCAGTTTCTGGGCGGGGTCCAGCTTGGTTGATGCAACGGTGGTGGTGTTTTGCAGGTAAGTGTCGAGGGTGGTGGCGGAGTCCTTGTCTTTGGGGTGAATAATCATCTCCCCCTTTAGGTTGGGCCGCACTGGGAACTTGGCCAGTGGATCTAGCTTTTCCATCTCTGTGATGGCAGCATATGTCGTTTTTGTGTCCGTTTTCGTGATCCGGAATTTTGGCAGTGTCGTTGGAGGTGAGCTGGTGGTGGTGATGGGTGCCTTTTGGGCTGCTTGACGGCATTCGTTTCCCGAAAAAGCACGTCGGCGTTTTTTGTTTTCTACCTTCGTCCAGTTGTCGTCCTCAGTGGCGGTAGCAGTGGTGGTGGAGTTGTTGGAGGTGGTGGCAGTGTTCCTGCTTTTCAGGGCTTCATTGAAGGCGCGTAACTTGTCCGCTTTCTCTGTGCGGAGCCTGTCGTGGTTCGAGTCGTCAGGTTGGCGGTTTAGGCGGGGGTCGCGGTTAGGAGGGCGTACGCGCTCCATAACCGGTGGTTGCTGTTTTTTTTTCTTTTTATTTTATTTTTTTTTTTATTAAAACCTACCTGTTCCGGTTGAGTAAGTAGAAGAGGAATTTCAGCACTCCCCACAGGCAATGATGGCCGGGTGGTCGTAGAGTGGTTCCTGAGCTTCTCTCCCGGAGCCCCGTTGGGGAAGCCTACTTCCTAGTGTATGTGACTGCTCACTTATAGACGTGAGCTAAGTGTGCCTATTGGGGAAGGATAAGGATTGCTACCCTCTTTCCAGGTGGAACCGCACGATCACGGTTTTCCTGGAAAGACTCGGCTGGGATGGGTTTTTGCTCCAATCCCCTTTAGTGTTCACAATCTCCTGGGAGGGAGATGAACAGTTACAGAGGGGACCGCAGGACGAATACACTTTTTGAGGGTGCAGGTCCCTAGGCCAGAGCGAAAAAAAAAAGCAGTAGAAGGAAAAGAGCTCAAACCACGTCGGGAATATCGCGCTGTAGCTGCTCTCCAGCTGGAGTGTGGGTCACTCACACCACCAGTGGGGAGGGCAAGCTAATGCTCGATAAACCGAAAACGCTCGTGAGTTGTTGTCGACGATGTCAGTGGTGGATGGTCCGGTCCGGGAAGATGGCCAACAATGGCACAAGAGAGAGGGCGGTCTTCACAGTTCCGGGTCCAGCAGGAGGTCTTGTTGAGAGGTCTTCCTAGTTCAGGAGAGATGTGTGAAGTGGATTTGTTCGATCGATCGATGGATGAAGTAAAGTATGAAGAAATCTTGATGCAGGTGCGTAGATTGGTGGTGCGGGAACTGGGCTTGAAGAATAATGGTGGAATTTGGAGGGACTTGGGGTTGGTGGATAGTGCAAGAAGAAAAGCGAGGAAATTGGAAAATAGTGGTAGAATGCTAGGTCTTGGGGCTCAACCCAAGTGCTTCTGTTATCTCATGTTTGTGTTTCAGCTAATTTTCGTCTTGGGTATTATATTTATGTCAGGTGTTTGTATGTTTAGCAAATATTGCAATTTTATGCCTTACATTTTCGGGTCTTATGTCCTAGCCAATGGTGAGGAGTCTAGGGCAGGTACTTGTGTTTCTGCCTAGAACATCCTATCTTTTTATGATCTAATGTTGTAAGTGGTTGGGCTGCCAAGGCTGTCACTGGGGTAACCTTGCTTCTTTTAGTAGAGTGGAGTTGGTGTGGGTTCTAGGGCTCTTCTTTTACTTTTAGGGAACCACGAGTGTTCTCTTCTTCCGTCTTCTGTCTCTTCCATCCATTCTATGATTGGTCCTGGCTCTATTTCTTCTAACTTTGTCCATATTCTTTTTGAGTGTTCGTGTAGGTAAACGTTTAGGGGTTCTATTTGCGCTCGTTGGTGTAGTTGACGGTTCGTGACTGTCAGGATATCTGATGTTATATACATCCCTTAGGGCTAAGTTTTGAATTATCTGCAGTTTCTTTGTTTGTTTGTTTTATTGCATGTAGGGGAATTGGCGGATATACTAGTCGGGATTGGACAAAGGCTCTATATAACTTTAACTTGTTTTTTGCTGACATGTTTCTGATTTTTGCAAGTTTTTCGGTGATGAATGTTTTGTAGCCTTTTGTTATCTTCAACCCTAGGACAATGCCTTCCATGGCATATGGAATCACTTTGTTGTCTACTATAATGGGGTCTTTTTTCCTTTTAGCGATTGGTATTATTTTGAACTTGTTGGTGTTCGTTTGTATCTTCCACTTTTTTTCGTACTGGTTGATGTTCTCTATTGCGTTGGCAGTATGTTGTGCCATTATTGCTGTTGATTTGCCAGGGTATGTGATGATTTGTGTGATATCGTCTGCAAAACTTATGTATTCACTGTAGGGAGCTGGTTCTGGTAGGTCTGCTGTATAGATATTGTTCAGCGTGGGTGAAAGGATACTGCCTTGGGGTACTCCACTTTTCAGTTTTATGGGTGGTCCTATAAAGCTGCCAATTTGTATTTGTGCCGTGCGATCGTCTAGGAAGTCACAGGCGATTTTTTCTATTGGTTCTGGGAGATTTCATTGAAGCAGTTTAAATTTTAATCCTAGGTGCCATACTTTATCGAACGCTTTCTTAACGTCTCTTAATACAATGTTGACTTGGTTTCTTTCTGCTTTCGTGTTGGCTAACGTTTCCGTGATTATGGCTAGTGCAGTATGTGTTCCCTTTTTTTCAGTGAATCCATGTTGTCTGGGGTTTAGTAGTCCGTTTTCACTTCTGTGTTTTCTGATTCTCTTGTTTATTGCCTTTTCAAATAGTTTTCCTATAACTTCGAGCAGGGAAATCGGTCTGTAGTTAATTACTTGGGTGTGGTCTTTGGCTGGTTTCGGTATGAATATGAGTTTTGTGTTTTTAAATGCATCTATGAAGTATCCACTTGCCAAAGCCGAGTTAAATATTTCAAGGATGCCTTGTGTGCAGTTATTGGGTAGGTATAGGATCATATTTCTTGTGATTTTTGTAAATCCTAGTGCCTTTTCTTTAGTGTGCCTGATGTAGTGTAGCAGTTCTCCTTCTGTAATTGGTTCTATCGGGTTGAGCCTGGTTTTGTCCACCACACGGTATGGGGTTATCCTATGTATCATTTCAACCATTTCTCTGCAGATATGATTTTCGTGTTCCTCATCAAATTCCTCATTTTCTTCTTCTAATATTTGAAATACTTTTTTCCATTCTTTCCTGTATGCGGATTCTATCTCTTTTTCTTCAGAGTTTTTTCCCTTTTTGGTCCTTTATGTATTTTTGTTGAGGCTTGTCGTTTCCTAGCATTTTGTTTACGTTCTGCCAGAAGTTCTTGTCATTTCTTGTGGTATCCATGTTGTTTATTAGTTCGTTCCATATATGTTGGTGTGCTATCAGGCTTTCATCTCTCAACTTTTGTTATATTTGCCTTAAGTTTCTAATAAGCTCTGTTGTTGGTGGATAATTTTGTATGTACATCATTATGTTATTGTATTGTACTTGGAGCATTCGCAATTCATGGGATGTCCTGATGTGTGGTAGCGTTCGATATGTTGTGATTGGTATGTTGTTCTCTATTGCCTTTTTGATGTTACGTATAAGGGTATCTGTTTCGTTGTCAATATCTTCTAGTGTTTTGCCTTGGAGATCTGGGATCTTAACTTGTTCTAGTTGCTTCCTGTAGCCTTCCCAGTCTGCTTTTTGCATTTGGAAACGTGGGGTAGTTGGTACTTGGATTGGGCTTGTGGATAGTTTTATTATCATTGGAATGTGGTCGCTGGTAGTTAGTGGTCCTTGTTTTATATGGTAATTCAGGAATGCCTTCTTATTGGTGAAGACTTTGTCTGGGGTTGTTGTTTTGTTATTGCCAATAAATGTGGTGAAGTGTGGTCCTAGGTGGATCAGCTTCCCTGTGTTCATTATGGTATGCAGTGCAGTGCCCACCCTGTTCCTGTTTCCGTGGCCGAATATTGGATGTCTTGGGTTCAGATCTCCTATTATATATGTTGGGCAGTTGTAGTTCAATAGTTTTATCAAGTCTGGGGCCGGCAGGTAGTTCCGTCTTGGCGGTAAATATGCTGTGCCTATTGCCATTTCTCCTAGTGTGGTAGTTATTTTGATTCCCAGGAATTCATCCTGAAATTCGTCGATGATTTGATGTTTGAGTATGTGTTTTACAGCAATGGCCACGCCATCATTTAATTCTTCTGTTTTATTTCTTTGGTAGGTTGTATATCCAAATATTTTTATTTTCTTGGAATTTGAATTGCCGTGACTATTTATTAAAATTATGTCCGGATCAATGCTGAGGTATGTGTTTGCAAGGTTGTTTTTATTTGTTTCCCAGTTGCGGACGTTGGGTTGTATGATGGTAAGTGTTCTGGGTTTTTCTTTATTCATTGTGTTCTGATTTTTTGTTTCTTGTTTGTTGCTCGGATGGCGATCTCTTGTCCGGAACCAGTCCGTTACGGATTCTTTGGAATTTCCATTGTTCTTCTTTTTTGAAGTTGTGTCTCCTTATTTTAATCCTTTGGTTTATCAGGTAAGCTTCCACTAGTGCTTCAGAGTATTTATCGTTAGAGTAGGTCCATTTTAGTTCTTGTTTCGTTATGGCTTGTATAATGTCTGGCATCGTTTTACATTCATTAGGGATAAATATTTTGTCACACCAGTGAAGCTGTAGTTCACAGTCATCTGCACATTCAAAAGTCAGTAGCGTTTCCTCGCCCTGGTTATCCATGGTTGCTGTTGAGACTTTTTTCCTTACGGCTCCTGTCTCTCTTTGGATGTTATTTTGAAGGTCCTGCCTCTCTGCTATACTTTGGGTGGATGTTTCAATCCTTTGTGACTTTGCCTTGTCAGCTTCGTTTGTTTCGTGTACTGTTGCGGCTGGTGTTTGCTCCGTTGCTCCTTTTTCTTCTGCGTTGACTGTCTGTGGTGCATCTGGGTTGGTTAAGCTGGACGCTTGTAGCACAGATCCGGAAGCTGGGTTCGCTGGGAAACTCATTGTTGGGAGGTTGTTTCTTCCAAGCATTTTGTTCATTTCTATTTCGAACGTGCCTGGGTTCCCTATGTTCATTATGTGAGAGTATAATAGGCAGATGAGCACTTTGTAGTCTCGTATTTCGCTCAGTACAATTTTGGTGGTATTCTGTAGTTGTGTTGTTTCTTCAACTACTTTCTTTGCAATAGCAGCATATGTTGTATTCTCCTTCTGTTCTTGTTGTTGTTTTTCCTTTGCTACTTTTTCATTTATTATTTTCTTCTTGTATGGACAGGCCATTGCTAGGGTTCTGTGGGTCTTATATCCAGGTTCCTTCTGATTTTTACAGTTTATACAAGCTTTGGATTGATTCTTGCAGTCCCGGAAGGTATGGCCTCTTCTGCACATTCAGAGCATATTTTAAGTTCCTTTTGAGGACAGTCTTTTGTTGCATGTGATTCATGTGCATAGCAGATAAAGCAGGTGAGAATATTATCATATTTCTCCCTTTCTAGTTGTTTAGGGAATACTGACATGTTGAACCCCAAGATTCCAGAATCCAGGGCCTTGTCTGCCATTGAAATGTCAGTGAATCTCAGCTTTAGGCAATGAGTGTATTGCTTTATTTTTACCACTTATTCGATTTTTAACCAATTGTTTTTTATTTCTAGTTCTTCTTTTATTTCTTGTGCCGAGTGCTTTCCAAATTCGTAGTCAAGTCCACGTACAAATACTGATCTTTTTGCTTTAACCTCTGGTGGCATAATGACCTGGAGTCCTGTGTCTCCAAAGGCTTGCATTCCCTCAGGGCTCAGAATGGTAACCGCATCCCTGTATTCCCTGGATATTGCAGTGTATCCATCGTTCGAGGAGAAAATCCTTGTGAAGGGTACATTGAGTGTACCATACGCTGTTTCAGTTATCTGAGAACGTGAAGGGACTGTTCTCTTGTCTATGATCTTGAGTCTAACCTTGGTAGCCATTGGTTTATTTGTTTGTGTTTTCCTAGCATATAATTGTGGGTGATAAAGAAGGTTATTAAAGACCCTTCTTAGTGTGCCTATAGGCAACCCCCGGACAGCGGTGTAACTGCACTATCACTGTTTTTCCACTGCCGGATTGGCCTGTGTTCCCCGACCTCCAACGGACACACACAATCCCACCTACTGTGAGGTGTGCTCCACTGGAGGGTTGGTTGGTTGGTTGTACGGAGAGAAGAGAGCAGTAGCTCTGAGAGTGGGAGAAGGGTATAGTACAAGGTAAAGTTCAGAAGTGGGAAGTAGAGGGGAAGGTTAAAGCAGGTGGGCTATCCACCTTGCGGAGACGGGTTTTTTTTGTCTTCCGTAACTGTGCTGCCTTGGAGGTTCATGGGGTTAGGGAAGGCCGGTCTCAGCCAAGCCAAGCTAAGCTAAGTTATTCTAAGTTGTCCTTGGGGCTTATTACCTTAGGGTGGGGGGGGGGGGTCCCTCCAGGTCCTTGTGGCACTGAAGGGATGATCCCCATCTTTTTTTTTTTTTTTTTTTTTTGTTTTTTTTTTTTTTTAGTGAACTATTTAGGTCTTTGTTTATTTGTGGGGTCCCTCCAGGTCCTTGTGTGACTGGAGAGTTGTGCCCATCTTTTGGTTCTTATTTGTTGTTATTTTTTGTTGTTATTTTGTTGTTATTGTGTATATAGAGGCTCTGGTTCTTCATTATCATTTTTCCTGCTTCTAGGCCACCATCTGTGTGATGTGTTGTTGTTTTCCTCGATTAATTTGTTTAGTATGGGATCCTGTTCTTGTTGGATTTTTTCCCATATTGCATTTGCTTGGGTGTGTATTCTGATGTTGAGTGGGTCTATGCCGTGTTCTGTGTGTATGTCTTATATTGTTTGTGTGTATGGTGGTTGGTGTTTTGCCGCTCTTCTGAGGGCTATATTTTGCACTGCTTGATATTTAAGTTGATTAGTTCTTGCGATTGTGTTCAGAGGCATCGGAGGGTATTCTAAGTGTGGTCTGATCAGTGCTTTGTATAGGTGCAATTGCGTGTTGGTGTCCAATTGGCGGAATCTTCTGAGTTTTGTAAATTGTGATCTTGTCATAGCTATTCTTTCATTGATGTGAGGGATTATTCCGCTTCTGGATATCTTGAGTCCTAATGTTTTTCCCTTGGCAACATATGGTATTTGTTGATTGTTGATAATAATAGGGCATGGGTTCGTTTTTGCGATGTGAATTATTTGGAGTTTTTGGACATTGGTTTTTATCTTCCATTTTCGTTCATAGTTGTTTATTAACTCTATTTCTCTGCATGTTCTAATGGCCATCATTTGTTTGGATTTTCCCGGGTACCTGATTATCTGTGTAACATCATCTGCGTATGCTATATATTCTGATTGCCGTGGTTGCGGCATATCTGCCGTATATACAGTGTAAAACGTTGGTGATATATTGCTGCCTTGGGGAACTCCGCTATAAAGGTTGAAGGTTTGTCCTAGATGGTTGTCAATGATTAGTTTGGCCTTTCTGTTATCTAAGAAATTACATAGTAGTGCTGTGATGTTGGTAGGCATGTCCAATTTGATTATTTTATACTTCATTCCTTCATGCCAGACTTTATCAAATGCTTTTGAAACATCTCTTAGAATTATATTACATTGTTCTTTGTTACTTGCAGCATTTGCGATTGATTCGTATATTAGTGCTATTGCTGTATTGGTTCCTCGGTTTTTTCGAAAGCCGTGCTGTCTCGGGTTATATTTGTTTTCTTGGTCTAGAAAATTTCTCAGTCTGTGGTTAATTATTTTTTCCAATATTTTACCGGGTGTTTCCAGTAATGAGATGGGTCTGTAGTTTTCTGCTTGAGTATGGTTCTTTCCTGCTTTCGGGATGAGTCTGATTTTGGCTAATTTAAATTTGGTAGGGAAAACGCCAGTTGCAAGTGAGGCATTGTATATATTTTTGAGCTGTTCGATCATAGTCTGAGGAATGTTTTGTAATACGATTTCATTAATTTGGCTTATGCCAGGTGCTTTATTCTTGAAACTTGCTATTGTTTTTACAATATCATTTTGAGTTAGAGGAGCAATTATTGGGTTGTTGATGTTTAAAGAGTTGAGGTAAAGTTTTACGATGGGTTTCCATTTCTCTGTGTTCTGGTTCAAATATGTTCTAGTTGCCTGTTCTGTTTCTTGGCAGAAGCTTCTATTATCTTCGTCGTTGATTGTGAATATGTTTTTCCAGAATTCTCTAAATATTGGTTCTTTTTCGTGTGATTCTGTTGCTTTTCTACCGTTTTTGTCCTTAATATAACTCGTTTCTTCCGAATTAGTTCCCATTAGGTTTTTAATTTTTTTCCAGAATTCTTTTGGGTTTCTGTGATCTGCTTGTGTGTCCTGAATCAGCTTGTTCCATGTTTCATTGTGTTTGTTCTTACTTATTTCTTTCAGTTCTTCTTTTATATTCCTGTATAATATTCTGATGTCATTGTTCCACCCGTGTGTTTTGGTGTATTCATATAGATTGGTGAATCTAGTTTGTATCATTTTCTCTTCATGTGTTAATTGTGCATGTGGTAATGTACGGTATGTTGTTTTTGGGATATTGTTTTGCATTGCTGTTGTTAGTTCATTGTACCATTTGTCCAGCGATTTGTCGATCTCAGTTGTGTCTTTATTGTGTAGGAGTGTTGGTTCGTTTTTGCTGAGATCCAATTTAAATTTTTCCCAATTTGCTCTATTAAGTGAAAATCTTGGGATTGATGGAATTTGTATCGGGGATGTGGATAAAGTTGCTATTATGGGTAAATGATCACTGGTTGTTGTGGGTCCAGCTTTTAGATGTACATTTAGATGGTGATGCCTATTGGTTAAAACAATGTCAGGTTTCCCAGTGTTACCGGCTGATACGTAAGTTGCGAAGTCGGGCCCAAGGTGAGTTATTGTCCCGTGTTCGATGAGAGCATGTAGAATTTTTCCTCCTGGGTTTCTGATATTATTTCCTAAGGTTGTGTGTTTTGCATTGAGGTCTCCTATAAAGTATGCTGGATTGTTTTGCCTCATTAGTTTTAAAATATCCCCTGTAGGGAATATTGGCCTTCTGAATGTTAAATAAGACGTTCCGATTAATATTGGGCCTCTGGTTGTGTTTACTTCGGCTGCAAGAAAGTTGCTATGAAAGTTGTCTATGATTTTATATTGTATGTTGCGTTTTATAGCTATTGCTATGCCGTCGTGTGGTTCATCGTGTATGTTCATTTGATGTACATGGTAGTTAAAGATCTTGATTTTGTCACCTTTTTTCCGACCATGTGCGTTGATAAGAATGATGTCTGGGTCTATTGTGCTGTATATGTTGGTGAGTTCTGATTTCCTCGTCAGATTCCAGGCAAGGACGTTGTGCTGGATTATCTTTAATAATTTATTTTGTGTAATCGTGGATCCCGAGAACTTGGTGTAGGGTGTTTGCTGGCTCGTGTATCTCCTGGTGAGTGTCTACTCCTTTCCTCCTTCAGTCCCGTTCTGATTTTCTTAAATTTGGTTACATCCACTCTTTCGATTCTATTATATTTGGTATTTAAAAGTCCTGCAGTTATCAATTGGTCTATATCGGTTTCTTCTACCCTATCGTCTTCGTAGGTGAATTTTACAGTGCCTTCCTTGATTTCCTGCAGAAGTCTGTCATTTGATATTGTAGGTGGTGTGTTGACTGAGTAAAAGCGGATGCCGATGTCATTGCCTAGGTCTGCTGGCTGCACATCGCTTGGTGAAGATGGGGGGCACGATGGCCAGAGTGGAATTCTTTTCTTAATTTCGCTTTGGTTGGATCAGCTTTTGCAGATTGTGGTTTCTCTGTTTGCTGAGTTGTGGAGTCTGATGATTTGCGGTGTGGTGTGACTTCTTGGGTGATAGTTTATTTCCATAACGGTTTCCTCTGTGCCTAGTTTGGCTTTGTGCTCCTGTGGTTTCGTTACTCCCAGGCTACTCTCGGTGAAGATTTTAAATATTTCTGTTGATGGGGCGTCGTCTGGAAATTTTACCTCTGGTAGATTGTTTGCCGCAAACATTTCTCTAATCGTTTTTCCGAATGTTCCTGGTTTTGCAATGTTATTAAGGTTTGCATGTATGATACTAGTTAGGATCGTGAAAGGTAATCCTTCACTCAGATTGAGGTATGTCGGCTGCATGAGGGGATTTTCTTTAGTTTTCTTCAGGACTTTGGAAGTGGTATCTTGTAGCTTTGCAATTGCTGCGTATGTTTTGTTGGGGCCTGTTTCAATCTTCTTATTTGTTCTTTCTTTTTCTCTCAGGTTTCTAATTATTTCTTTTCTTATGGGACAACGCGCTGCTAGTGTTCGGTGGTCCCCATTACAGTTCAGGCATTTTGGGTTATCTTTATTGCTACATTCTCTGAATGTGTGGCCCTCTGTTGCACATTCGGAGCAGAACTTCTTATCTTTTAGTGGACAATTTACGGCTATATGATTATATTTGTAACAGTTCCAACAGGGTGTTATTGGAAAAAATTCCTCCTGCTCAATTTGATGTTTTGTCAGATGGTAGTGGGAAATACAGAGGCCATTCTCTATGGCTTTTTGTGTCATGGAGATCTCTCCAAATCTGACGTTCATCATGGTAGGAGCACCAGGCATTAGCACAACCTCCTCGACTCTGGCCCATGTGTTCTTCTCTTCTATGTTATTGGCAATATCACTTGGTGTTTGTTTCAGTATGTTCTTATCTACCCTTTTAATTACTATGGATTTTTTTGCTCGTAGTTGTGGTGGTATTACTATTCCGAATCCTTGTTCTTTTAATTTCTTTGTTGATTCGTCTGAGAGCATGTTGTCTACATCTTTTTCTTCAAGGCACAGGACTATGTAGGAGTCCTTTGTTTCTATTAATGCGGCGAATTTGATGTTTAACTGGGCACACAGTATACCCAGTTCCTCCTTACGTTGTTCCGATACGCCCCCCAAGAGGGAGCATACCCGTATCCTGTTTCCGGTTGTCCTAGTCATTGCATTTGGTCGTTCTCCGTGGCATCAGTCTTAATATGGTTTTTACAGTCACTCTACCTATTCCAGGCGAGCAACCTAAACACAGGAATTACAGCACCCCCCACCGCCACTTGCTGGTCGAATGGTCGTAGGGTGGTTCCTGTGTCACTCACCCAGTAACCCCGTTAGGGGAACCTATATCCCTATTGTTGAAATTGCTCACTTATAGGCGTGAACTTGATGTGTACCTATTCGGGGGAGGGGTGGAGGATTGAGGATTGCGACCCCCTTCCCAGGTGGACCCTCACTATCACGGTTTCCAAGGAAGGCTCGGCGGAGGGGTGGGTTCTGCTCCTACCCCCTTTCGTGTTCACAAACCCCTACAGTGGAGGTGAACAGTTACAGGGGGGACCCAAGGACGAATACACCTCTAGGGTGCAGGTCCCCAGGCCAGAGCAAAAAAAGAAGGAAGAACAAGGTAAAACAGCCAGAGGTGCAAGTGACACCAATGGGATCGCGGCCCAAATCCGCTACAGAAAGCCGTTACAGATCACCCGATCAGGGCTGCCCCTGATCAGGAGTCACCCCTGATCAGTAGGGAGGCACAGAAAGGGCGTTGTCTGCAACGAGCTTACCGGTTGTGTGTAGTGATGGTGGTGAGGTGGTCGATTTCGTTCAGGTCGTCAACGGTTGAAAGACAGGCTGGCAGGCCTTAGCAGTGAAGGTTCTGGAGAGAGGTCCGTTCACGGCGAAGGCTGGCTGGCGAATTTTTGTTGAAAAAAGTCCACTGGAGGGGCTCCAGCACGAATACTTAAATATAAGCAGGTGCCTCGGCCAGGGTAAGTAAGGAAGGATTTCAGCAAGAGAGAAAGACCTCAAACCACGTCAGTACTGCCAATCAATAGCTGCCCTCCAGCAGGAGTGTGGGTCACTCACTCTACCCGTGGGGAGGGCTAACTAGAGTTGATAGTCCTGAACGCTCGTGAGGTAGTCCGGTGACAGTCGTGGTCGTTTCCAAAGGCGGAGACCCCCAAGGGGCGTTGCCCCCAAAAAGATTTCTGGGAAGGCCAGTGGTAGACAGAGAGGTCGAGTTGTAGTCAGGTCGTCAACAGTAGAAAGAAGGCTGGCTGCTTAGCAGTGAAGGGTCACGGATTTGTTTGGGTCAAGTGGCATTTAATAAGGGGCGAAGAGAGAAGCCAGGTTATGGATTCGCCAGCCAGTCTTCGTCGTGATTGGACCTCTCTTCTCATCCTTCACAGCCATGCCAGCCAACCTGTTTCTTACCGTTGACGACCGGAACGCAAAATATCACCTCGCCAACCAACATTTCTACACTTTGTTAGGTTCTGAATAATAAGTTCTATATACAGGAGAGAACACAAACACCTGTATAGTTTTGTAGGTTCGGTTTACTGGATAAGAGTATGTACACAAAGGAGAGCAGCACTCTCTCTTGACTAGGCTCCCGGTCAACTGCCATAGGCGACGTATGGCAAGTGATACATTAGCAGCTTCCATACGTCGCCAGGCACATTAATTAAGCGTGTGGGATATGGTAATAACATTGCCACACGCTGCTAGCTAGGCTGAATAAATAATACATAAATGGAGCACATACATAATATACATACATGATATATAATCCAGCATACATAATATACATACACCTCCCTCCCCCCTATACGCTCATAGCAAAGTCTTGAGCGGACCTTTTCTTTTGGATCCGTTCTGAGCGTCGAGGGACTTCATCACTGGGAAGGGTATGGGACTCAACACTGGTGGCGGGGCCAGCAGAAGGCATTGTTACGGGTCGGAGAAAACGGCGGTTCCTCCACCACACACGACCACTGGGTAACCGCACCTGGTAGTCCCGTGACCTGCCGAGACCCATGACTACGCCTACTTTGTCCCAACGTAGGGAGGTCGGGTCCTGAACACGGACTTGGGTGCCGACACTCAACCTGGGGAGAGAACGGGCGTGGTCATTGTAGCGGGCGACGACGTCCTGAACACGTTCGGCGGCTCGGCGATCACAATCCTCTGTCTTGGCCTGCCACTCCTTGGAGAAGGATTGAGGGTGAGCAGGGACACAAGAACGAAGGGGGCGTCCATACAAAACCTGGGCAGGGGAGCGTCCGGTGTAGTTAGGTGTGTTGCGGAGTTCAAGAAGACCCCTGGAAGGCCTCGCAGTCAATGTTCCCAGAAGGGGCCACCTTAAGGATGAGGTGCTTCAGGGATTTGACAGCAGCCTCAGCGTGGCCGTTGGACTGCGGGTAATGGGGCGATGACAACACATGCCGGACTCCCCATCGGTCGAGGAACACAGCAAAGTCCCGGCTTGTGAACTGAGGCCCTCCGTCGGTTCGCAGGCGTACAGGAACGCCCACGTCACGGAAGTAGTGGCGGAACTTGCTGATGGTGGCGGCAGACGTCGTGTCATTACCGCACTTGATGACAACCGGCCAACCAGAGAGACGGTCGACGATAACGAGGAAGGACTTTCCTGACACACAGAAAAAGTCGGCCGACACAGACTCAAAGGGGCGGGTGGGGTTGTCGTCACTCATAAAGGGTTCCTGCTGCTGGCTGGGTTGTAATACTTGGCAGGGCTCACACGCACGGACAACATTGGAGATGTCGGAGTTGATGCCGGGCCAGAACACAGTCTGTCGTGCACGTCGTTTGGTGGCCTCAGCTCCACGGTGACTGTCGTGAAGGCGGGCCAAGGCGTGGGGACGTGATGCAGCAGGGACAACTACACGTGCTCCGTACAGAACAAGGTCTCCGTCGCAGTAGAGTTCATCGCGGAGTTTCCAATACGGGAGCAGGGTGTTGTGAAGATCGTAGCGGTTGCTAGGAAATCCATTCCTCACACACTCGACGAGTCGGACATAGGAAGGGTCATCTCGGGCCGCTGTTCGAAGGTCCTCCATTGCCTTGTCGTCATCTGGTGACAGGTCCGAACGAAGGGATTGGACGGCATGGAGAGTGACCACAGTCCTGACGGAAAGAGCGAGGTCGGCGTCGAGTACATGGTCTTCTGGAGTAGGGCGGCTGACAGGGGAGCGGGATAAGGCATCAGGGATGCAGAGCTCCTTACCAGCACGCCACACTGCAGTGAAGATGTACGCCGAGAGTTTCTCTTTCAGACGCTGGAGGCGAGGGTTCTCAACGGCGTCTAGCGTGTAGTGGTTGAGGATCGGGACAAGCGGGCGATGGTCGGTCACTAGGTGAAAGTATTGCAGGCCTATGAGGTAAAACCTGCACTTGGACATCGCCCAAACCGCAGCCAACAGCTCCAACTCAATAGTGGCATAGCGCGTCTCAGTGTCAGAGAGGAAACGCGAGCCACACTGGACGAGCCGGAACTGCCCTCCACCATGATCCTGCAGTAGGGCGTATCCCACGCCATACAAGCGTGAGGCATCTGTCTGCAGAACTGTCGGCAAGGCTGGGTCAAACGTGGCGAGGACAGGTGGACGAGACAGGGCCTGTTTCACTTGCTGGAAGGCCTTGTCGTGGTCGGGGGTCCACAGGAATGTCCTCTTGGGGCTCATCAGGGGGCGAAGTGGTTGAGCAGCTGCGGAGATGTCCGACGAAAACTCTGCTAACTGGTTGACGAGACCGATGAAGGACCTCAAGTCGGTCAGGTTAGCAGGGGTGGGAAAATCCGTAATGGCGCGGACCTTTTCCGGGTCAGCTGCGATACCATTCCCTGAGAGGGTGTACCCACAAAAGTCAACTGAAGAGCTGGCCAGAACAAACTTGTCGGCATTTAGGGTAATGCCGTGCTTCCGGCACCTGTTGAGTACTTCGTAGATACGGCAGAGGTGATCCATATAATCCTCGTCGTACACGAGTATGTCGTCGACCACTTTCACGCAGTTTGCCAGACCTTGTAGAGCCATATCACCTCGAAGACAGAAAGCGTCTCCTGTAGCGGCGAATCCCATGGGGCCACGGCAATAACTGTAACGTCCATGCGGGGTGATGAACGTTGTGAGTGGTCGGTCTTCCTCGGCAAGCTCTATCTGCCAGTATCCACACAGGGCGTCCATCGTCGTGAAGAAGCGCGCCTTCGGGTTCACGCTGCGTATGGCTGCAAAGGGCGTGGGAGAAGGGTGCGCAGGACGAGACACCTGGTTGTTGAGCTTGGAAAGGTCAGTGGTGATCCGAACACCACCTTTAGGTTTTGCGACGACAACCATCGGGTGACACCATGGAGACGGGTCATCGCCGGTTGGTACAATAATTTCTTGGGCGACCATGGAGTCCAGCTCGTTTTTGACCGCCTCGCGGAAGGCCAGGGGAACCAGTCGAGGGGTGTAAATAGCGAATGGCTTCGCGTCGTCCCTCAGGTGGATCCTCATGGGGGGGCCTGCCATCTTCTTGAGAGGCTTGGATTCCAGAGCGGACTTGGTCACCAGAACGTCGCTGAATTCCTTCAGGAAGTACTTCCGAGCATCCGAAGGAGAGATGTCACTGGCAAGAGGCAGGGGTAGGGCGGCAGCAGGGTCGTTGCTGCTCCCTTTTTGCACCCTGTTGGCGTGTTTTACCTCAAGAATAGGTTTGGGGAAGTCCTGGGAGATGATGGCCAACTCCTGACAATGTCTGTAGGACAGCAAAGGAGTCTGGACACCGTTATGCACATCAATCCAGGCTTGACACGACCTGTTGCCAAAGGTGACTTGTGCTTGGAGTGAACCCAGGGCCGGGGTCATCTGTGAACCATCAGCCATAAAGCGGAGATCCTTGGGGGGCGGTCCTAGATCACTTGGAGAGAGCCCCAAGCATTGCAAATGCTGGGGACCGATGACTGTAGCATCAGCGCCGGTGTCGGGCAACATCTGAAGACGGGATGACACACCGCCGTAGGTCACGATGACGCTGATTTACTGGGGGACTTTGGTCCTGGGACGCGGGGGGGAGCACACATTCCTAATGTGGCTCGAGCGTTGTCAGGAGTCGTCGTACCTCTGATTGGAAGACTGTGGGCGGCCCTCTCTGGTGGAGGGGGGCTGAAGCTTCCGCCGACGCGGTCCCTTGGGTATGTTGGAAGGGCAACACTTGTCATAGTGGCCCAGACGACCACACACATTGCACTGGACGCGTTTGGCTGGGCACCGTACTGTGAGTGACCAGTGGCCCTTACGGTCACAACTGTTGCAGGTAGACTGAGCAGCTGGACACACCTGTGTTCCGTGCTGCTTACCACAGTTGTTGCAAAATAAACCGGGCGTGGACGTGGTGGGCGAAGGCGTAGGAACAGACTTCTTGTCCTTCTTGTACCGGGACACAGCGCGTACAGCTGTAGGGGGAGCACGGATGGCAGAGGTGGCACACCTGGCAGCCTCATAGGAGCGACATATCGTCAACACATCCTTAAGAGAAGAGGAAGAGTCGAGGGAGGTGAGGCGTTGGACAAGTTCCTCGTCCTTAACACCCATCAGGATCACCTGCCTCAACTGGGTCTCCTCGCACTGCTGGTGGTGGCCTGGACATATATCTACCTCTTCCGAGGCTCTCTTGAGACGCACGTAAAAGGCATCAAAAGACTCACCCTCCATCTGTCTGCAGCTAAACAATTCCCTCCTGCGCAGAGCTTCATTCTGCTGTCCTTTGATGTGCCGTTGTAGAACGTCCAGTACCTCCTCTACAGACAGCAAAGAGGTTGGGGGTACCTGCAACGTATGTTCCAAGACACGCTGAATTTCCAAGGACAGGCACATGCGCAGCTGGATGAGTTGTTTAGGCTGTGACAAACTCTGGAGATCCACCATTGTAGAGTAGTCAGTCCACCGTCGCCGCCATTCACGAAAAGTCTGGAAAGTCTCATCAGGCTTCAAGATGGGCGGCGTTTGAGCTGCTGCTTTAGGTGGGGCTGGGGGGTGTGAAGGAAGCATGGATGAGGTATCTGAACCAGTCAGTACCGAGGCAGTGTTAGAGCCAGGGGCTTGGTTAACAGTGAGGCGAGATTTCAAGGCTTCAAACCGTTCACTGTCTTCCAATCTCCGTTGGTTGTCTCGTTCTGCCTCTGCTTGCCTTCTGTGCTCATCCGCCAAACGTCTGTGGGCTTCATCCTCGCGTTTCTCATCTCTCATAAACTTCAGTAAAGCAATTATCTCTGGAGACAACGCTGAATATTGAGGTGAGGGACTGCGCGATGTGGGGGCTGACGCGTCGTGGCCGGTCTGGTCATCCATCTCTGCGGGGCTGTCACCCGCCTGGGTCATCCAGACGCTGGGTCCACGGCTACGTAAGGCGTGAGACATAACTACTTCCTCTGTGTACTATGTCTTAAATCAGTGTTGGCCGGTCAGCCCGTCGTATCAACAAGATTTCAGACAAAAAAATTAATTAAATACACAGATAAGTAGGTTATATATATAAAATATATATAAGGAAGCCGCGCGGTCAGCGAGTGTCGTGTGCTAGTGAGTGTGTGTCCTGGGCGGGTAGAGCGTCTCGCCCCAGCTGTGAGGGGGGGTGGAGGCGGCGCTGTGAGGGGGGTGGAGGGAGAGGCGCGGCGACTCCCAGTCAGTCTAGTTACCCTCAGGACGCGGTCAGAGACGGGTGCACTGAACTTTACTCCTTACAAATGCCCAGAACGTGCCGTATACCTTGGGAATCCTTTAGAACAAGGTCACACATGAATGGCACGAACACACAATGCACTAAACACTTCACAGAAAATCACTGTCACTGACACTGCTCAAAGTTGCTGAAATTCTTCGAGGAGAGATGGCGCGGGAGTTGACCCAAGGCTTGACCCAAGACGGGAGGGGACCCTAGCCGGCTTTCTACAAACTTTGCACTATCACTCGTAATTATCCAGTAAGACTACGCACTGCGCCATGTTAGGTTCTGAATAATAAGTTCTATATACAGGAGAGAACACAAACACCTGTATAGTTTTGTAGGTTCGGTTTACTGGATAAGAGTATGTACACAAAGGAGAGCAGCACTCTCTCTTGACTAGGCTCCCGGTCAACTGCCATAGGCGACGTATGGCAAGTGATACATTAGCAGCTTCCATATGTCGCCAGGCACATTAATTAAGCGTGTGGGATATGGTAATAACATTGCCACACGCTGCTAGCTAGGCTGAATAAATAATACATAAATGGAGCACATACATAATATACATACATGATATATAATCCAGCATACATAATATACATACACACTTGGGAAGCTCGTCTCTGACAACGCTCTCTCTGTGCCTCCTCCTCACTGATCAGGGGTGACTCCTGATCAGAAGCGGCCCAGATTGGGTGCTCTGCGACGGTTTCCTGTAGCGGACGCCTGCCGCGACCCCACTGGTGTTTCTTGCACCAGTGGCTATTCTTCCTTTATTCTTCCTTCTATTTCGCTCTGGCCTGGGGACCTGCATCCTAGAGGTGTATTCGTCCTTGGGTCCTCCCTGTAAATGTTCACCTCCCTCCCAGGAGTTTGTGAACACGAAAGGGAGAAGGAGCAGAACCATCCCTCCGCCGAGCCTTCCTGGGAAACCGTGATCGTGCGGGTCCACCCGAGAAGGGGGTCGCATATCCTGTATCCCCCCCCCCCAAGTAGGTACACGAGGGCTCACGCCTATAAGTGAGCAGATTAGATAGACACTAGGGAAGTAGGCTCCCCTAACGGGGCTCTCGGAGAGATACACGGGGACCACCTTTCGACCATTCGACAGACAAAAGGCGATGGGAGGTGTTGTAATTTCTGTGGTAGGTTAACTCACCTAGACTAGGTAGGCTACCTATCGTATTTCAAAAGGTGGCTTGTCCACCTTGCCCCCTCTACAATGAGGGCACATAGGGTAAGGATACGCTCCCTTGATGGGGATGTAACCGAACCACGGAAGAGCTCGCTAGCCGAACTGCTCGGCGCAAGACTACTAATAAAGATCACGAGCCTTATTACAACCAAGGATTCATTCATCGCCCTCTGCCTGACAGAAGACGTTGACTCCCTACTGTCGAATGACAGCATAAAGGAATTGAAGAAGCAGCGATTCGAAGTAGTAATCCCACCACAACTAAGAGCCAGGAAGACTGTAGTAGTTAAAAGACTGGACAAGACCATCACAGAAGAATCGAGTGAACAACAATTGAAACGAGACCTGGAACAAAGAAATCAATGGGCCAAAGTAGAGGAGGTAGTTAAACTACCTAAACTACCATCTATGCTGAAAATTAGGTTTCAGGACATAGGAATGGCACAAAAAGCAATACAGGAAGGATTCGGTCTACCATATAGGCAGCAATCAAGTTGAAGAGGAAGAATTTTTTCCCATCACGCCTTGCTGGAACTGCTACAAATATACCCACTTAGCCACGGACTGCCCGAACAAAAACACAAAATACTGCTCCGAATGCGGGGAGGAGGGACATACATTCCGGGAGTGCAAAAGCAGTGTAACTCCAAGGTGCCTGAACTGCCAAGGGGACCACAGAACACTGG
This sequence comes from Homarus gammarus, assembly GCA_958450375.1. NCBI lineage: Eukaryota > Metazoa > Arthropoda > Malacostraca > Decapoda > Nephropidae > Homarus > Homarus gammarus. The sequence continues at coordinate 262,741 of CAUDMG010002415.1, read as the reverse complement.
CAGCATGCTGTCCAGCAAGGAAAGCGATTGTAAAGGAAAGGAGGCAAATTTAAAAGGAAAGAGCACAGTAAAAGCAAAACAAGACCTACTCGGCTGTAACCAAATTAACAAAGGAAACAACTAAACTCCTTGAAAAGGTAGCCTCACAACCCCCAGCTCAACCTATAGTGCTCAACCTGGGAAGTCAACTATTTGTTAAAATCATGACGGCAATAATACACGCCCACCTCTTGAATATTGCCAAACCAGGATGCTTTGCTAAAAGGGTAAAGGAAATGTTTGCGGCATATAACCTCCCAGACATGGAATTCCCCAACGACGTCCCCTCATCAGAAATCTTTAGCCTGATCTATAAACCAGCGGAAACCACCAGTCAGGCGCAAGTCACCCAATCACAAGCCACTACCGACAAACCCCCCCAATCAGAAAGTAGCGAAGAGGGAATGGAAGAAGACGAAGTGGAGCAGGAACCCATTTCACAACATGAAACTGTTATACAACCTGAACAAGCGTTCGTATATAGCCCCCCCCTAAAAAAACAAAATGGGAATTGTGGCACCACCACCGTCACCAAGAACAATGACTGAGAATCAGGACCTCGGGGAGGAAACCCGGTATCAGATTTTACACCTGCTCAGCCCCCAAAAACTCTCAACCGAGAGACTACTGGCGGAGATAAGGGAAGGAAGAGTAAAATATACATATACAGATACGAATATGGATGATCACCATATAGAAACACTAATAAAGAGAGGAAGAATCCTGACCAAATATAATAGAATAGAAAAGGTGGAGCAATCCAAATACAGGAAAATTCGCCTCGGCCTGCATGCGGAGAGGAGGTCTTCAGGAGAACATCGTTCATCCAAAATGCCGCAAACAAGCTCGAGACATCACCATTCATAATCAACAGCCTTAAAATAATTCAACATAATGTCCTGGCCTGGACACATACAAGAGCTCACGAATTATACAACATATATCGTACCCTAGACCCAGACGTCATCATACTAAATTCTCACGGCAGGGATAATTCAAATGAAATCAAGATATTTAATTACACAGTATACCAAAAAAACAGCCAAAATCCTTTACAAGATGGAGTTGCCATAGCAATTAAAAGAAGCATAAAACATAAAATCCATGATACATTCCAAGAAAACATTCTGGCAATAGAAATTAACAGCAAAACGGGTCCAATCATAATCGGCTACCTACCTCCAAGACGACCAATCTTTTCAACAGCAGACATGCTCAGATTGATGAGGAGGAACATACCTGCATACTTTCTGGATGATCTCAACGCTAGACACCTCATACTAGGACACCATACCAACAACGCAGTAGGCCGGGTCCTGATCACACTAGTGAGCCACGGCAACGTGGTACACCTCGGACCGGAATTCCCCACGTACATCAGAGCAGGCCACACACGATACCCAGATCTCGTGTTAACAAATCAACACCACCACCTAAACATACTACTCGAACCCGGCCCAATATCGACTTGTGATCATCTCCCTATCATAGCCACACTCTCCACAGCCCCAATACAGATCCCGGCTAGGCTAAGATTCAACTATAACCGAGCTAACAGGGAAAACTTCAAACAAGAATTAAATAACCCGTAACCCATACAATTACACAACGGGCATACTTCTCTAATAGACCAATCACTGGATATATGGTATGAGCACGTCAGTCAGGCCATGGAACACAACATACCCAAGCCCACTTACCGAACATTACCACACCCTCAATATTCACACCAATCAAGAATCATACAGACACAATTTAGCAACCTAATTAAACTAATCACACAGCAAGGATGGACACCGGAACGCAGAAACATATACAACATAATACACGAACAGCTAAAAAAGATATCAAAAGAAGCATACAACAGGAACTGGCAGAAGCTGATTTCAGAAACGGAAGGAAACTACCATAAACCGAACCAGTTCTGGCAGAAAATAAAGCATTTAATGGGAACCTCAAGAAACGAGTCAAACTATATAATAAATAGTAATCAAGTCAAATTAACAGAACCAACCGAACAAGAACCGGAATTTAGATCTTTCTGAAGTAAGATTTTTCAAATTACCAACGAAGAAAACTTAAACTTTTGCCTGACCACAGACAGGGAAGTATCCAACCAATGTCGCAAATAACCCATATTTGGTAACCGAGACTCACGATCGACCTGAATACACTGGATGACATGTCCCCACTAAACAAACCAATCACGGTGGACGAAATAGTAAGAACAATCAGTAGCTTTAAGAACAATGCTCCTGGAGTCAGCAAAATAAATAAACTCGTTTTATAGCAATTACCAAGCAACATGGTACTTCTACTAAGAAATATATTCAATGCATCCAATGCTACTACCCAAAGAAATTCAAGACAGCAATTATCAGACTGATACCAAAACCGGGAAAAGCCCCCACAGCAGTAGAAAACTACAGACCAATCTCTCTCTCTTAGAAACACAGGGAAAAATTTGGGAAAAATTAATTAACCAACGATTAAGAACACACCTGGAACTGGAATACAAATACAACCCTAGACAACACGGATTCAGGAAACACAGAGGAACAAACACAGCCATAGCCCTTATATACGAAAGTATTGCAAACGCAATGCATAATAAAGAGCAGTGCAACATAGTTTTAAGGGACGTGGCAAAAGCTTTCGATAAGGTCTGGCACTTGGGACTTAAATATAAAATAACCAATCTAGAACTCCCTAACAACTTCACTTCTCTACTGTGTAATTTCTTGGACAATAGAGAAGCACACATTATAATAGGCAATCACAAAGGCCCAAGCTTCTGACTTTATAGTGGAGTACCACAAGGAAGTAATTTATCCCCAACACTTTATACTATTTTCACTTCAGACATGCCGCCACCAATTCACGGTGAATATATCGCATATACTGATGTCACCCAGATCATTTGCCATCCAGGCAAGCCCAAACAGATAATGGCATTAAAAACAGCTCGCGCCATAATACAAATAAATAATTACGAGAAGAAATGGAAAATAAAAACTAATACTAAGAAACTAAAAATTATACACATTTCAAGGATAAACCAAGCACCAATCACAGTAAACAACGAAGAAATACAATACTCAAACGAAGGAAAAATACTGGGGCTAACAATAACAAGAACCGGAATAAATAAACACATAACAGAGCGCAATAGACTAGCCCAAATACAGCTTACCAAATTAAGAAGATTCGGCAAAATGGAAGAGAAAATACAACTACACCTATTTAAAGCACTTGTCCGCCCCCATCTTGAATACCCGCCAATACCATTAAACACGATCAGCCTTACCAACCAATTAAAACTTCAGGCAACACAGAACAAAGCCATCCGCAGAGCCTCCAAACAACGGCCCCTATACACAACCAAAATTAAAGAGCTTCACGAAAAATACAATATTTTACCACTGAACATAAGAACATACAACCAAGCACAGGCAGTATGGCACAAACTAGAAGTAATGGAAGACGAAATATACTATCGACTAAAAACAGAGGACACCAGAAGATCACACAGGTAGCGGCCAAAAAGCCTTCTCCATAACCCTCAAGAGCCAGAACTATTGTACACTAAGTAGTACACAAAAGATGAGAGTATTCTACTAGTTACACAAGGACCTAGCAGACCTTTCCAACTAACACAATAACAAACAACCCCTTGCTAGCTAGCTTAGCCTCCTTCCCCTCTGTTCCCTTGAGCTCGGGCGACTTCTTAGTGCGGCCTTCACCACAGCCAATCAAATCGTCTCTGCTAGGTGGATAGCCCACCTGCTCTTATTCTCTACTACTTTACTTCCCGTTTCATAACTTTCCTTCTACCTTACTTCTTCTCTCCCTTACCATGGGAAGCCATTGCCATTTTATCTCCATTATCATCATCATCATCCAGGTTATTGCCCTAATGAGAGGAAAGGATCCAGACAAAATTTCATCGCGGGAGCAGGGTACAGGAAGGTGGCACTCTGTGTGGAGGAACCAATAATGTGTCTCAAGTGTTGCAGATAGGGACACAAGGCCTGGAGCTGTCAACTGCACCCACGTTGTAGATTCTGTGGGAAGAGGCACGAATCTAGCAACTGTAAGGACTAGGTCAAAGCAGGAGAGAAAGTGGAGCCTTGTTGTTGTAATTGTGGTAAAACTCACAATGCTAGTTCAATTGCATGTGAGATGAGGCCGCGTCTGAGAAATGACCAATAAAGGAAATATTCAGAGAACACTGAAGAATTACGCTGTGACAAGACAGCAGGAGAACACACAGACAGTGAAGACAGTGATCCCTAGGAATGCCTGACATGAAGATTCAAGAAGGATAACTACAATGCTTGTGGCTGGAAGAGTTGTTGATGCCAGGAACAACCAGAATAATAAACAAGTAGCAAGTGAGAGTAGTGGTGCAGCCCTCCAGGTTAGTGATAAAACTGTGTAAGAAATTCTGGGAGAAGAGGTGCGTAAGATGCTTTAGCTCTTGCAAAATTTTGGACAGACAATAGAAGGGATAGAGAAAAGACTTGATTCAGTGGCAAATAAAGAAATGGAAAACAAAGCTGTGAATTATGTAGAATTAAAGGGAAAGAGGAAAGTGAAGAGTTTTGAAAAAAATCCGTGATTAGAATAAGTATTAAAGGGAAGTAGAGGAAAATAAAACATTGTGTAGTGCACGGAAAAACAACTGAAATTTTTAAAAAGGTGTTGGTAAAGTGTAAAAATGCTGATAAAGAAAAGCTTTTGAGGAAATGGAACGTGCATGCGTGCCGTAGTGTCAACAAAGTTTGTAAGAGACTGCTCCTTAAAAGTCGAATTTTTGACGAATTCAGCGAGTCTACTATTCCCAGCCTGAGCAGACAACTATAGTAAGACCTAGTTATCAGCACAGTGGCATCTATTTTTTTTTTCCTCTTGGTCTTTGTCAATTGTGGGGGATAAAACATCTGGCCCTACCACCCGGTCCCTCTGGTCGAAGTTTTTCAAGTTTGCGCATGCGCAATGTGAAGTGTGACGTAGCAGTGACGTCTTTACCACTCCACCTGACTGTAGTGTTGCCAACGTGCCTGATGCAAGCCGTTAAACGCTCCCGTTCGTTGGAGACGGCGGCAGCTGGTGACAGTGATGCTGATGACTTTCATCTTGAAGACAAGTCTAAGAAGCAGAAACCTCAGAAGTCAGGGTCTCTAGCAGGTGCTACGGCTCCCTCTCGTACCCTGTCTGGGGCTGTAGAGGGAGGCCTCCTGCCGTCAGGGACCCCAAGTGAGCTTACATGTGGTTCAATGACCCTGCCCCATCGCGCCTTCGTCGTCTCGCCTTTCCTCAGGACATGCCTCTGAGCACACGGACGACCTGCTCCTTCCGTCACTGCTCTCCACTTCAGGACTCAACACTTCGCCTCCGCCGAGGTCCTACAGCCGTAATAGTCACCACACAAATGGACGAGACGGTACGCCTGCTCACTCAAGTGGGCTTTCCTGCTCCCCAGGGAGAGGTGATGCTGAAGTTCACCACCATCACCCAAGAAACTCGTCGTACCAAGGTAATGGTTCGCCACGTACCCTGGGAGATCCCTATCGACGATCTTCGCCCTCTTCTCCCAAAACTACTTGACATGGAGCGCCGCATCAACCCGGTCTCCAAATGTCCATCCAACGAACTCATCAGCTGGTGGGTGGGCCTCCGAAGGTGAATGTAGGACCTATTCACAACTGTCCTCTATACCGATTTATCGGAACCCCGTAAATCTGTGGTCGTTGCCAACCGTGGAAACACCTAACCTGGGAGTGCACGAGGATGGTCGCCTGCGGTTTCTGTGCAGGTCCTCACGACACAGTGGAATGCAAATCGAAAATCCAGAACAAAATCCCAGTTATTCCACGGTGTGTTAATTGCCATGGCAGTCACCACGCCTAGAATGCCAACTGCCCGCAGCGTGCTGGCACTCGCCAGGGGAAAACTTACCTTGTTCCACCGCCCTCGTCTCTGACGAAGCCCCTGTCAACCAAACCTCACTCCTATCCACCACCGCCTCTTCCATCCACCAAGGATTTCCCATTGATCTCCTCTCCTCTACCATCCCCACTATCACCCATACCACCCATCCTTTCTCCCCTCCTTCCATCTCCCTACCGTTCTTGGAACAAGGTCGTTGCCGGCCCTGCCACACAGTCACCACCACCTCCTGCTCACCTGGACCCCAGCTGTCCTTCACCAGCACCACCACCTCTTGCTCACCTGAGCCCTCACCTTTACTCCCGTCACCACCACCTCCTGTCCACCCGGACACCCTGCTGTCTCTCACCAGCACCACCAGCACCACCACCTCTTGCTCACCTGAACCCTCACCGTCCCTCTCCGTCCCAACCATCACCACCTGTCCAGTCGGGCCCTCGGCAATCTTCGCTGCCCCCTCCAGCTCCTGCACCAAGTTGGTTTTATGGAAATAATCACTCTCCGTCTGGATTGCCACTACAAGCAAATCAACCTTCTCTCTGTCCAACTCGACTCGTTTGTGAAAACAATTGCGACATTGCAGAGGCAACAACAACTCATTCTGGACACCCTGACCCAACAGGGGCGCACTTTGCAAGCCTCGGTGACCGGCCTCCTTCCTTCTCCCGAGATGGAGGATCCATCCCTCGCTCTCCCACTCCTCCCTCTCCAATATTCTCAACAGAATTTGGTATTTCCTCGGGAGCCCTGTCTATCCCCACCGACTCATCTCACACCGGAGGACGTTCCCTCCTCTTTTTACAATGGAACATCCAAGGACTTAGACCTCGCCGGACAGACCTCGCCCAGTTTGTGCTCTCCCATCAAGTAGATGTTGCTCTGCTTCAGGAAACCACCACCGACGATGTTACTCCACTCCGCCTCTCTGGCTATACTGTTTACACCCTGCCTCGGTACCGTGGGCAGGCTCGTGGCCTCCTCACCCTTGTGCGTAACACCATTCCATCTGTTCGTCTCCCTTCACCTGACTCACATGGACCCCCGTCTGAATTACTTTGTCTCCCTTACTCTTGGTGACCGGACCCTTCGTGTAGTCAATGTACATTTCAAGAGTGATTCTTTGGACTCCCAGGTTCTTCACGACGTCCCTTGATGGGGTTCCCACTATTTTTCTTGGTGACTTTAATGCCCTCCATCCCAATCTTACTCGGATCATCCCACGCCATGTGCCCTTAACGGATCACATCTCTCACAGTTTCTTAATGGGAATGATGATGTTCGCTTTCTTTGTCCTGACGATCCTACTCGCCTCCCCCATAGTTTCCTTGATGTTGGCTTTCTATTAAACGGTCATACCTCCTTTCATCCTACCGTCTGCACCGAGCCTGCTCTGTATAGTGACCATCTTGCCGTTACTACCCATCTCAGGCTTTCCTTCTCTGCCCCTACACCAGCTCCTTATCGATCCCTCGCCTTCGTCTCACACAAGATGCTGTTCCTTCCTTTACCCAATACCTTTCTACCTGGGCGGATTCCTATGTTGTCCCCCAGTCCCTTGACTCTTACAGCACTGATATTATTGATGCCGTGTAATGACTCTGTCAATCGCGCTGCCCCTCCACGCCTTCCCTGTCACCCCAGAAGTGCCACCAATTACTGGTATTGTATCCCTGCTATGAGACATCTCCGGCAGGTAACCCGTGATCTCCACTCTGCCATACGGAGGTCTCGCTCTCCAGAGGACTGGGAAGACTTAAAAAACTCAGGAGCGTCGTTGGATTCGTAAGGTGGACTGGCTATCCTTTACGAGGTCTCTTATCATTCCAGTCGTCACCCTCTTATGTATGGAATCGGATTAATGCTATACGGGGTACTCGATGGAAGCCTCCTCCCCACCCTGACCCCGCCTCCCTTGCCTGCTCTTTAATGGAGGACTGGGCACGAGCTTCCTCCCCCGAGGCACTTCCAGATCCGATGCAGGAGGCAGTGCAGGCTCGCATCGATGCGTCTGAGCCTGTTGTTCGTGCTGCTCTTACCTCCCCTGCCCCCACTGATCATCCCATCACACAGTTCGAGCTTGACAGTGCTCGTCGCTCTAGAAAAGACACCTCTCCTGGGGATGATCAGATAACCTACTCCGTCCTCAACGCCTGTACTAATAATCCTAACTGCCCCTTCCTCGCTCTCTACAATATGTCTTATGAACATGGGGTTCTCCCGTTTAACTGGAAAAAATGCTACTATTATCCCCATCCCTAAGCGAGGGGATCCTGGGAAATATCGACCCATTTGTCTTACCTCCTGTGTTTGCAAGATGATGGAGAGAATACTCCATCGTCGCTTCTTCACACCATAGGCGGCTTCCACAACTCCCTCAATGGTTTCATACATCATGGCAGCAAAGCACACTCCATTGCTTCCTTTTATTGCAATCAGACTGCCCACGTCTCCGCCTTCCTCGATATCAAGGGAGCCTTTAATACGGCTCAGCCTGCCCTCATTTTAGCTAAACTTGCGCGGTTAGGGGTTTGCGTTGAAGGCTCTATATCTCCTGTCAAGAAATGAACCTCGGCACCCCTCAAGGTGGAGTCCTGAGTCCCACCTTGTTTAACACTCTCATGCACTCCATTGCATCTCTCCCGTGGCCGACATAAGTTGTTCCTAACGATATGCCGACAATGTCCTCCTCCAAGCCCCTGACTACCTCAGCATGCAGGAAACCCTTGATATGGTCTCCAGAGAGTGTGATTCACTTGGTTTCCTTCTTTCAACTGCAAAAACAAAAGCCATGTGGCACGGTCGTGTTGTACCTCCACCCCTTCTCTTATCAGGAACGCCCTTGGACTGGGTTAATGAGACAAAATACCTGGGTGTGTATGTAACTCGCACACGTTTTCAAATCCCTGAAGTCCGCTATCTTCGAGACATATGCTTTCGGCGTCTCGCTCCCCTCTCTACCATGTGCAGGGGTTCCTTTGGTGCCATAATCCCTGTACTTCTCACCATGTACAAGTCGTTTGTCCGTTCCTGTGTCGACTACGCCGCCCCTGCCCTCGCCAACATCAGTCGGACTGCTGTCAACCGTCTCGAAGTTATCCAGAGGAAAGCTGCTCGTATCATCCTTGGGGCTCCTCAGTGGACACGATCTACTTCTCTATATACCGAACTTGGTCTTTCCCCCTTACAGGATCGTGTCCAGTAGTTTTACCTAAAAACTACCGTTTCCATTCTATGGGATCCTCGGGGCAACTATGTCCAAGCCAACTTGACTCCTGCTGTCCGAGGCTGTTCGCCATCTGGAAGACAGTGGCGAGGGTCACTCATCCGAGCCCTTCAGATACACGACCTCCTGCCTGATATTGTTGTCACCCCTGCTGTTGGTTCGTCTCATTCTCCCTGGCTGGATTTTCACCCTGAAGTGATTGCCCTCGGTGGACCGCTCCTGAAATCACACGTGAACCCTGTTATCCTCTGCAAATACCACCTCTCCAGGATCGCCCACTGGTCCCCAGATAGGGTCGTCCTCTACACTGATGGCTCTGTTGACCCCGCTACAGGTCGGGCCGGGGCTGGTGTCTACATCTCCCGTCATGATGCCCCTAAGCCTATCAAACTTTCTCTCCGAGTTTCTGACGGGGCAACCTCCACTCATGCTGAACTGATTGCCCTCCTTGCTGCCCTTCTCGCTGCCCTTCTCGCTGAGGAAGAAGCAGATGGTTTCTGCTCCTTGCTTATCTGCTGCGATTCCAGGTCTGCTCTCGACGGGATCGCATTTGGATCAGGGTTACGAGGGTTATCATCCACACTTCAGGATGCAGGCCGTCCTGTGACATTCCTATGGATACCCAGTCATGTCGGTATCTTGGGTAATGAGGCAGCAGATGGCCTTGCCAAGAATGGCTGCAACAAGGCCACACCTGACTACATTATTCCTCGAACACTTTTACAGCTTAGGACCCAAATTCGCTGCAAACAGAGAGAAACCCGGGAAGCAGCCATCCCCCTGGACTCCCAGCCCACCTGGTACGATGTCCTCCGTAAACTTCCTGACCTCTCGTATGTTTATGGGAAAGGGTCCCGGAAAAGGGACGTGATTGCTGCCCGTATCATCATTGGGTATGACTTTGCTTGGGAGATTGGTATCCCCGTATCCCCTGAGTAACGCTCTTGTGCATTATGCAGAAGACCCGACTGCCGCACTACCTCCTAAGATGTCCCCATACACAACGCTTCCGTGACGCCTGCTGGACCACCACTCCACGACCCCCTGACGCAGACACGATATCCTCTCCATACCGGCCAGATATTATGTAAATAATATTGATTATGTGTTAAAAGAATATCCTTCCTTCCTTAGGCTTTAGTAAGCCCATTTATAATATTTATACTGTATATACTTGTGACACTTGCCAGATGCTTCTGGTGTTATTGTACAGGGGTACCTAGTGACAGCACTGGGATCCCGCTTCCTCTATCAAGGAATAAACTATTGAAATTTAAATTGAATTTGAGGACATGGAAACTGTACAGGAGGATTAAGTCAAATGTTATTTAATGTGTTAATGAACAAGATAGCCTCACATAAATATTATATAGGAGTTGTAACCACCATTTATGCAGATAAAATCTTATTTCAAGGAAACTCTGTCAAAAATTGATAGATTGCTTCAGATAATTTTAGTGTTCTTTCTCAAAAGATGGGCCTAGTTATCAATGAAGAAAAAAACAAGTGTGAATATAAAGGAAGGGGAACTGAATCTCTTTTTCTAAATGGACAAAATATTGAAAGTGTCAAAATATAAATATTTAGGAATGTAATTGGCTTTTCTAGTGAGAGTAAAGTGGCAGAAATATGTCATGTCCTCACTCAATGTAGTTAAAAAAAGCAGCTTAACTTAACCTAACTGTAAAAAATTTAAATTACCTTAACTTAACTAGTAAAATTTGAAACTTAATTGCCCCATGCCTGACACATACACACACACACATCACACACGCAACAAAGCGCACACACACACACCACAGTGCACACACACACACACACACACCACAGCACACTCACGTCACAATGCACACACACCACAGCACACACATGCCACAATGCACACACACCACAGCACACACACATCACAGCACATTCACATATAATAATAATGGTTGTCCCTTGTGTAACTAGGATGGCAGTCCCAAGGACCACCCGGGCGTGAATTTGTTTAAGGTGTAGAATCTGTCTCCAACACAACAACCACACCCTGAGTTAATGAGTTGCATGACCCAGTGTCAAGGAATAGTCCGAGAAAACCCGACAACTCGCCTACTGCACTGGCTAACCATTACCCCGGAATGCGATCCGCAAATCGATTAACATCCAGGGACCGCATACTCAAAAACATTCAAGGGACTATATCTCTTTGCTTAATCTGTAACTGGACTTAGTCTCGCTGATCGGTATACTCAAAACAAATATTTGGCAGTGAACGCCGTAAGTGATCCCATAATCTAGCCCATAACTTACAGCACTTCCTTATGTGCTGTAACACTCTCAACCCGGATATAGTAGTCGCTATTTCCCGAGTGCATAAAAAAAATAGAAATATATGTTGTAATAAAGCTAGTTAGACTTATTTTATCATATAATAATGAAGAAAATGGTTTGTACATCAACATAATAAAATATAATATTTCAGTTTGTCTTTTTCGTAATTTCATATTTGTCGCAGAATGGAAGAGACGCATCTTTTACCTTCTTACAATTTTCCAACTAATTTTTGCCAAAACAGAAGGTTTGTATTGTCCACACTTAGGGTACAAGTATTTTGTTATGACTGAGTAAACTTACAGGTAGACCTTATTAATGTTGTAGAGCCGTAAATAACCCGAAGTAATGAAAGCCAAATATGAGGACAAGTGAACATTCATGCCTAGACTTCGCCTTGTTCTGAGGATATTCAACTAATAGCCTACACTATTTTCTTATGTGTATGGCTTATGATAACATTTTATGCTCTACATGTCCATAGGCTAGCCAAAATTAAATAATATTGGGCGTAAAATATGGATTGCATTTAACTTGATTAAGCTATTGGCCTATATAACTGCTTTTTTTGTCTTAGCCAAATAAATGTTACAACTTGGGGGCCTAGATAATTTAGTTAGAACTTGAAGAATATTTAAAGAGGAAAATATACCAATATGTTAGAGGTTAGATTAGGTTAGGTTTAGTTTGGTTAGGTTAGAGAATGTGTACATGGCAAATTTGGTGAGTGTCAGGCTGTTAGTGAGATAATTTGTCTAGCAGCTATCTTAGGCCTAGTTCCAGTCTTTTCATCATCAGTAGCCTAGGGTAGAGTATTAATTTTAGAAACTTTAAGGCGAATGCGATTTAGTATCAGGATTTCATTATTGCTTTTTTTGATGAACTTCAATCAAATTCAGACCAAATTACCCAAATATTGAAAGGAAAACACTAGGGTCTCGGCTAAATCAGTAGTAAAGAGAGGTGATTTGTCATTTAGGTTAGGCAAGGCTATGCTATCAATAACCTATTTATTTGAAGTGGCCCAGAAAAAGGCTATCCTAGTCTAGCTTATGTATCTTGTCATAGACCAGCATTAGGCCAGGGGTTAGCAACCCCAATTCTATTAGGGGTAAAACACCAAATACAGTGTGTGTGCCGGAACAATTGGTGAAGGTCACTTCGGTGAGTGAGAATTTTCCGGGTAATGAGATGATTCTCTCAAATCCAGACAAAATCCCTCATCCCCAGAATGTTTCTGGTAATGGAAAAATGTTCTCGGTAGTTCCAGAAATTGCCCATTACATCATCTCTCAAACCCAGGAAAATATCCCTTATCTCCGGAATTTTCTGCATTCCTTATAAATTTTCTCGGTTATCTGGGAAAAATTTATCAAAATTTTCCGGAAAATGTGCCCCTCTGAAATTCATTCCCAAACCCATTAGTTTCTGGAAAATTCCTGCTTTAGGAACGATTTTTCGAGAAAAATTCAATTCCAGCTATCGGAAAGTTCTGTGTTTGAGAGATTCCGGTTAACTGAGATATTACTACCTAATAAAATGAATACAGGTCAAAAGACTCTACGGCTGCTGAGAATGCTGTTGTCCTTACCAAAAAGCATCTTCAAATGCGATTATTTGACAGACAAGAGACAAGAGGATGTCTTTTAAATACTTCTAACACTCTTATTTACTTTCGTACTGAGCCATTTTATTCAGTTTCAATGTGTACAGATATTTTAGCACGCTGTGCATTTTCAGTGTTTTACCCCTAAGAGCCAAGCAAGACCTAAGGTCATGTATTTTTTTCTAGGCCTAATGATAAAACTTGGAATAAGTTAGTAGCAACATAAAAACACTACTGTAACAAACAATTTTGTAAAGCATTTTTGCTAACCACCCCCAAATAGCCCATTCTTAAAGCATAATTTCTTTCCAGCAGATTGATGCCGCAACACTTGGACCTCATTTTTTTTTACCCTGCAATGGAGTCGATTTTAGCTTTTGTATATGATCGAGTTTTACGACGTGAACGAAGGTATCGGGACCCTTTAGATCTCATAAATATAAGCGATGAAAATCTACTTAGATACTAGAGGTTTCCTCGACGTGAAATATTATGACTATGTGAAGAATTGGGCCCACACACACGCAAGTGTTAGTAGCATTAAGATTTTACGCAAGTGGAACCTTCCAAAATGTACTTGGTGATACAGTTGGTCTTGCCCAAGCTAGTGTCAGTAGAAATATTAGAGATGTGGCCCAAATTCTCTCAGATAGGGCAAGAAATGAAATAAAGATGCCAACAGGTACTGGAGAAATAGCAAGAACTGTGCATGGTTTTCCCAGAATAAGAAACTTTCCAAGAGTCATTGGTGCAATTGATAGAACACACTTGCCTATAAAAGCACCAAGTGAAAATGAAGGAACATATGTAAACAGGAAGCGATATCACTCTCTCAATGTGTTAGTAGTATGTAATACCGAGGGGTTCATCACAAGCTACAGCACCAAGTATCCAGGTAGTACACATGATGCCTTCATCTGGGCCAACTGCTTACTTCGCCATCGCTTTGAGGGTGGTGATTTTTTAGATAATTGTAAGCTTGGCAAGTTGAAATTGCACGGTTAAGATTTTTCCTTTTTTAGTTAATCAGTGTGGCTAGGTGTACTGTAACTTGGCCTCTAATGCTAAGTGGGACTAGGTCTAAGCCCTTGCTTAAACCAAGTATCACTTACGTAACCGCCCAGTACATGATAAATCATACATTTGCAGATTGAAGGAACGTTACACTATTTCAGCTGGATTGAACCTTGCATATCGACTAAGTTTGACATCACTGACCATATAGCTTATGCTGACCCTAATAACTCCCCCCCCCCCCCCCCCCAAAAAAAAAAAACAAGCTGGCACTTGAGGGCACATAAATAATTAGTGCCCCACACTTAATTTCTTTATTAGGCTTATATTTTGTTCATGAAAAAAGGTTACAATAATGATTCCGTAGAGCTACTAGTCTAGGTAAAGTAAATAATTATTCATTGTTTGATAATGCAGCCATATAGGTTATATTTTTTGTGGTTATAGACAAAAGAGTGGTCTGAGGGAGTAAGCTCCCCAAGGGCATTTTAGTTTTTATATATATATTTCGGATTATATTTTATATTTAGCTAGATTTTTTTTTTTTTAAATTACTCCTGTTATTCCAGGTGACACAGGGTACCCATTAGAGCCATTCCTCATGACACCATTCGGAAACCCCTCAACACCTGCAGAGGAGAGGTATAACAGAAGTCATGCCAAAATGTGAGTGGTTGTAGAGCAAACTTTTGGGATCCTAAAATCAAGATTTAGATGCCTTCACCATTCTGGCGGATCACTTCAATACGATCCTGCTAAATGTGCCAAAATTGCAATTGCATGTTTCCTTTTTCACAATTATTGTGTAATGAGAAGGGTACCACTTCCCCATGTAGGTGTTGCTGAAGCAGGGACAGGCCAAGCATTCACAGCCAATATAGTTCGTAATTGGTTAAGTTAATAAATTAAAAGCACACATCAATTCACTGATATTTTTTTTGCTCCAAGTCTTAGAATTATTTTATTTTATATAAAAGTATACAGAGTTAATGCAAATAAAACTTAAATTGATTTCACTTTTATTTTCAATGTACTGTACATCATAAAATTAACTTCTTTATAGAAAGTAAAGAAAAATAAATTGACTGTAAGGGCGGTAACGAGCAGGATGGTTGTTCGCCGCTCGCTTGCTTGTTCGCGTTCCCCACGTGGGGGGGGGGGGGGGTGGTGGTGGGGGTAGACGGAGATGAGAACGTGATTGCTGCCTCAACACACAGATCAGACACTACCCAGCCGTCAGTCACAGCTGTACTTGCACCCAGCTGTTCGTTCAAATTCTGGTTGTGATCTCATCATAGGTCCTGGACTCGTGGCTGATTCCCCAGACGTTCACAAATCGACTGTCACTCTGCGGACACCTACCCAAGCTACTACCGCGGCTGCCACGTCATCGCCACTTCCTCCACACGGTCTGTGCCACGGCGTCTCTCCTGTGTAGCAAGACTTCTCCCGCCGGCGCCAAGTGAGGAAGCTGACTTGACCTACCCCCAGAGAATGGATCACTGCTTTCCAGAACCTTCCACCGGGCCACCACCGTAGGGAATATCTGTTCATTGTTTGATTCTCTTAATTGTTTGACTCCCATAATTGATTGACTCCCTAAGTTGTTTGATTCCATTAATTGTTTGACTCCCTTAGTTGTTTTATTCCATTAATTGTTTGACTCCCTTAATTGTTTGATTCTCTTAATTGTTTGACTCCCGTAATTGTTATTTGATGTTTGTGTGAGTGGTGTCAGAGTTTTGTGTGAGTGGTGTCAGAGTTTTGTGTTATTTTCATAGTAAAGATATGTTAATCTCGAACGGTTGTTTGTTATCCCTCAGAAAACCATGGTTCTTGACTTTCCTTTTATAAGATTCTGGTTAGGCTGGCAAAGGGATTTCTATCCCTAATTCCCAGGCCTCTACAAATGGCGACCCTGCCAGGATTGTCTCTGACCTTGGTTTCTGAGGGCTAACATTCGTTCCGGTGTTTGTTGTAAGTCGCCGTGTGCGCGCCGCTTGCTGTCTGAGGCCCGGAAGTAAGTGTTGTTCTGTGCTTATCCCTTCCTTCTGTTGTGCTAATTTTGTTGCTTTCCCTTGTACTAGGGAAGTTAATTAGTGTTAGTTGGGGTGCACTGTGGATGCTGTCATTAGCATTTTGTTGTTGTTTCACCTGATGCGGTTTCTTTTCCCTGTGGTGATTTAACTGGGCTGGGTGCGAAACAAGGTTTCCTTCAGCCGGATCAAATCCTTTAATGGTTTGATTGAGCCACTAAGTAGTTACTTTTGGCTAGTTGCCGGGTAAGTTGTTTAATTTGTCACTTTGGCTCTTGGCCTTTTGTTTCATTATGTCTAGTTTTGAGGAGTTGAAAGGTTAAGCGGTGGCCCTGGGTCTGACAGGTGCTGAGGTTGGTCAGTATGTGATCACCCAACAGACTGCCGAGAGAGAGGAAGGCAACAGAGAGAGAGAGAGGAACGCAACAGAGAAAGAGTTCGAATTAGCTAAGTTGCAGGCAGAAAAGGACATAGAACTAGCTAGAATTAATGCTACAAGTAGACCAGAATCCTCTGGCCTTATAGAAGATAATGTAGCAAAACCTAGTTTGCCTGTTTATCGTGAAGGAGAAGACTTCGCCCCCTACCTTGTTAGGTTTGAACGGGTAGTCGAGCTGCTTGGTGTGAACAAAGACAGCTATGCTGTAAGATTGGGTAGCCTACTGAGTGGTAAGCCTGTACAGATTTATACGTCCCTGTCTGTCGACATTACAAGAGACTACTCTCTCTCTTGCGAGGGTTTAACAAGACTTCTGATGATTATCGTGTTGATTTTCGCAGAACAAAAATTAGAGCATGGGAAACATACCAGCAGTTTTCAATCCACCTGGGTCGTTTGTTGCAGCAATGGCTGGAGGCGTCAGGTTAAGGAAACCGTTGAGTCTCTCACTAACTTCATGATATTGGATCAGTTTTTGTCTTCTCAATCGCCAGCCTTGAGAATTTTCATCAAGGAACACCGGCCAGCGATGCTTGGAGAAGCTGTAGAACTTGCTGACAACTGGGCGTCTGCTAGCAACGCATACCCCAAGTCTCCCTCTCCTGCAGTGAAGAAAACGAAGCCTCCGTCCTCTGAGGAAACCATTCACAGGAGTAGAGAAGAGTAGTTCACCGGCCGTGCGGTGCCACAACTGTGGAAAAGAAGGGCACATTCGCTCTCGCTGTCCCAGGAATCCCTGCGCCTTCAAATCTACCGACATTCATCAGTCCAGCTGCAAGGTCGGATTCTGTTAGGAAGACAGGAGCTGCCCCCGTTATTGTGTCAGAGGAACAATAAATGGGTCATGGGCATCTACTTTCATCAGGGACACCGGTTTCTCGTGCATTATTGTCTCTGAGGAAGCCCTGCCTGACGCTGACGTCTCCAGCTGCTCAAAGGTTAGTCTCGCAGATTATTTAGGTCGTGTTGACCAGTTCCCTGTTGATAGGCGGTACCTGTGTTGCCCCTATTTCACTGGTTGGTCTAATGTGGTAAGAGCTCCCATTAAATTCGCTAGTTCTCTCATTGGTAATGTTCCCGGAGTTCGTGACCCTAACGGCCTGGAACCTTTAAAAGTCTCCTTTCCACCAGCACAAGTCTCCTCGCCACCAGCGACAGTCTCCTCGCCACCAGCGCCAGCTTCTTCGACACCAGCGCCAGTTTCCTAGCCACCTGCCGACGTCGCCTCGCCACCCTCACACGCCACCTCACCTCCAGCAAAGATCCAAGCTGTGGAGACACGGTCGGCGAAGGTGAAACGACTGCATCCCCTGATTCTGCCGAAATTGTTGCCACTGACTGTGACGCCCAAGGAGTTCGCCAAGCTTCAAGCCTCGAGTACTACTCTGACGCGGGTAAAGGAGAAGGTGATTTCCGGGGAGGAGGATCAGGCTAGAGATGGGTCTGTTTACAAGTATGTTGGTATCAATGGTCTGGTACTTAGGTCTTGCGTGTCATCCAAGTAACTAGCCAAAGTACGTCAGTTTTTCCTGGTTGTTCTGGCTGATTGTCGTAGTAACATTCTCTCTGTAGTTCACGAGAGCCCTCTAGCAAGACACTGTTCTCGTAGGAAAACTTAGAGGAAGGTTGCTGATCAGTTTTACCGACCAGGTATGGGAGCGGATATTAGAGCTTTTTGTAGGAGTTGTGATCAGTGCCCCCGTAGTCCGCCAAGGGTAGAGTCCGTCCTGTTCCACTTGAATCCTACCCATCATTACAGAACCATTTTCTCGGGTAGCCATAGATTTTGTTGGACCGTTCTCACCCCCCTTCCTCTAAGAAGCCTAAATTATATCAAGCTAATTTGTTAAGGAAATATAATTGCAGGACCCACATTGTTCGTGGTCTGGACGACGTTCCCAAGCTGGAGTCAGTCGAGGCACTACCCTGCAAGGGTTCCTGTGAAGATCAGGCGCCAGACTCGGTTGATCTCGGTTGCCAGTTTCCGGTAACACCGGACGGGATAGAAGAATCCTCTATGACTGGAAATAGGCCCAAACTTAAACCTGGACTGAAGTGGATCCCACGTGCAGTTCCTTGATACGGCCTTACGATATTTGGACATCAAGTTACTACTTATTCTTTTAATGTGACCATTCTTTATTTTGCTCTGTATAATTAAACATTTGTTGTAGGATGATTGTTTTATTGCACTAATATTAAGTTTTAATCTACCCTACAGTAGATTTTTGTTGGGGGAGCTGTGTAAGGGCGGTAACGAGCAGGATGGTTGTTCGCCGCCCGCTTGCTTGTTCGCGTCCCCCACTTGGGGGGCGGGGGTAGACGGATGTGAGAACATGACTGCTGCCTCGACACCAAGATCAGACACTACCCAGTCGTCAGTCACAGCTGTACTTGCACCCAGCTGTTCGTTCAAATTCTGGTTGTGATCTCATCATAGGTCCTGGACTAGTGGGCTGTTTCCCCAGACCTTCACAAATCGACTATCAATCTCCGGACACCTACCCCAGCTACTACCGCGGCTGGCACGTCATCGCCACTTCCTCAACACCGTCTGTGCCACGGCGTCTCTCCTGTGTAGCAAGACAT
Organism: Homarus gammarus; assembly: GCA_958450375.1. Classification (NCBI taxonomy): domain Eukaryota; kingdom Metazoa; phylum Arthropoda; class Malacostraca; order Decapoda; family Nephropidae; genus Homarus; species Homarus gammarus. The sequence continues at coordinate 243,530 of CAUDMG010002415.1, read as the reverse complement.
AGCCCGCCGGCGCCATGTGAGGAAGCTGACCTGACCTTCCCCCTGAGAGTGGATCACTGCTTTCCAGAACCTTCCACTGGGCCACCGCCATAGGAAATATCTGTTCATTGTTTGATTCTCTTAATTGTTTGACTCCCTTAATTGTTTGATTCTCTTAATTGTTTGACTCCCTTAATTGTTTGATTCTCGTAATTGTTTGACTCCCGTAATTGTTATTTGATATTTGTGTGGGTAGTGTCAGAGTTTGTGTTATTTTCATAATAAAAAGAGATGTCAATCTCGAAATGGTTGTTTATCCCTCAGAAAACCATGGTTCTTGAGTTTCCTTTTATAAGATCCTGATTAGGCTGGCAAGGGATTTCTATCCCTAAGTCCCAGGCCTTTACATTGTCTATATTTTACCTTCATATGATAAACATTTGATATATGAAAATACAGTATCTACTATACTTTTGAGCAAAAGTGATTGCAATACAGTATACTTATAATATTACTAAATACCCAAGGCACTCAAGTTTTGAAGAAAAAAAAACATCATTATATAAAACATATTTGAGAACTTTAAACAATAAAGAAATATTGAAACTATTTGCTTCTTAAGCTACACAATTTGACATGGGTAACCACATCCTTCTGAAGGAATAATACTACTACTGGTAATTGTTTCAAGTTCTAAGATTTAAAAATGGAATACAGTATAATTTTCATACGTCAAAAATTACTCCAGGAACTCTCAGGAATAGAAGGTAGCTGCATCAATACCCGTATATTAAAGGAAACTTGTAACAAAATACTGTACAACTATAAGTAATAAAGAAAACAAAATAGCAATCTCTTGGCTTTTTAAGCTGTAAAATTTAGCATGAGGCCGCACATCCTTCTGAAAGAACCAATGCAACAACTTGCTCTATGGAGAAGTTCATATGTATGGTAAATGGCAATGATTACAGTAGGCTGTTGGTGAAATTCTAACATTATTTCAGTTGCAACCTACTTGATTCATAACCCTTAAATATCCACTACTCAATAAAGCAAGTTGAACTTGAAAATAACTACGTATTACAAAATAAAGGAACATTTAAAAAATAAAATTAGTACATGACTGGTTTCTAAGCTATACATTTGATTACGGTATGAACTTTTACCCAAAACTTGCGTAAACAATATTCATGTTAATAGTTTACAAGTGTGTGTCTTTCACTTAACTTTGTAATTTGAACTCACTTATGGAGAGGTTAATATTCCTGTTAAATTTTCATAACTAGTATAGGGTGAAAGTTACACAATTATTTAACATGCCTTCTCTTGTTTCATAACAATCACTCAAAGGAAAAATTATAATAAGTGTGTGATGACTTTTCAACTACGCTATTATCACATTGACCAAAAGTAAAGGACTTCTAGGAGAAGTAAACAACTCCACATACCCATACCCTAAACACAAACAGTATCATGGGGTAGGATTTTTCGACCTCACAGCTTTTGCAATGGTTTGTAGTGCAGATGCAATACACTCGGTGATATCTACAAGTTTAACCATGTTGGATGAAATTTTGTCATTGTTGGTTGCAACTTCCAGAACAGAATTAACAAATTCTACCAAAATGTCCCTCATTTGTGACTGAACCTGAAGCACCTCCAGAATACGATTTGCATCGTCAAGAGCAGAAGGGGTTCGTGGCCTGCTGCTCCGACTATGACTTGTATTCGAGATGAACCCGGCTCATCAGTGGGATCAACAGTTAAAGTTGTCCTAGTCTGGTTATTATCAGCTGTGGCAGAAAGGATGTGAGACCTATGTATAGAGGCTGGATACAAGAGTTGAAGAACTGTTTCTTCAATTGCAGTGTATGTATTTTCAATTTGGGGGCCGCCTCCTTCAGGAGAGAAAAAAAAATAGAAACTTTCTTACTGTGAGCTTTGGTTACATACACTGTACGCTACTATGTTATATTCGGTTGGAATGATAAAGTTAGAAAGGAAGCTATTGAAATAGCTCAATACATTCTAACCTAACCTAGTATTGTAGCTGTACCCTACCTATCGGAGGGCCGTTGGTCCAAAAAATCTCTATCTCTGTCAAAAGTAAAATAGATTTACTATTACAAACATTATGGGGTAAAATAGTGAAAAACAAAAATTGCACCCAGACTTTTTCAACCTGTATTGGTTGTAAACTCATAAGGTAGAACATTATTGCCTATAAGCCTGGTAAATTAAGATTTGCATATTATTCTATACAAAATATGAAATTAAACCAATTGATGAATCAAAATTCACGCAATAAAAAAACATGAGGAATTCTATGGCAAGCTACATATTATGACCTTCATTCCCATTGGAAATAACGTAATTACTAATATGTAGTTGATAACACGAACCAAACCTACCTAACCTAACTTCCGTACCAACGGGTGGGCTCCGACACCATGGACCACCCAAAAGGATATTCAATATATCCGTTCTAGGTCATATGCGACACGCAATGTCATAGAGGAATAGTGTTTCAAAATTGTCTCAACTATATGATAGTAGGGAGTGTCATACGGAGTCGAATTTTTTTTTTTTTGAGTTTGAAAAATTGGCCCGTGGTATTAATGATGTAGTTCTATGTGCAGAATCATGTGATATCTTCAGATTTGAAAAGTTTTCATTTTTTGCTTGGTAAATTTTAACTTGAAATCTTATGAAAATTCAGTATTCCCACCCTTTTACCAACACCACTAAATAGCTTATTTAAAGTAAAGTAAATGTATCAGGTTAATTTATTAGGATGAAAATGATCCAGAATAGTGAAACGAATGATCTTGACACATTTATTAAATTTAATATTCCTTTAGAAAACAAAATCATCAAATACAAAAACCGGTTTTACTACTACGACCCGGTGTTGCTGCACACCATAGAGAACATGTCTTTCTTGCTTCTGTTTCTACTCATCACCTCCCTGCTGACCACCTGAGCTCGGATGTAGCCTTCCCTCCTCTCCTGGCTGTACACGTGACTGTTGGCCTTGCTCACTTGCTGTACACAACGCTCTATACTCTGGGTGTGCGAGGGCCAGGCAGGGACATGCATGGGGTTGTCCAGGAAAGCTCTGACTTGAACATTGGTGAGGCTGCAGGTAAGAGGGGGCTCACTGCCAGCCTGGATGTTATCCAGATCTATGAGATCAGTGAGGGTCTTGGCACCTAGATTGACTTCAGGAGTCTTCCTGACCCTGAAGGAATCGTCACCAACTGATTCGTCATGCCCAGATCCTCTCATAAGTCTCATATCCAAGATCTTTTTGACTGCCACTCTTCTCTCCTCCTCATCCTTACTGCAGAGCATTGTCTGCAGAACTGCCTCGGGATGAGCATACCAGGAAGATCTCCTCACAGTCTGCTCCACAATCTGAACAACCTTCCTTGGCTGACTCCTCAGGAGCTCAAGCTGGAAGAGAACATGCCTCGGACCTTCGGAGAACGATGACTTGACCTTGGTGTTGAACCAATTTGGCAAGTAGACACTCACGATGAATTGGACAATAAGTCTCAGGTTGTGAAGCTGGTTCCCTTTCAGTTTAGATGAGCGACCCAAATTCTGCAGAACCTGAGAGCCGTTGTGAGCCACCTAGAATGTGAGACTGGACCTATCTGCAGGTAAGCAAGTCTATCAGGCATGACCCCAGTTTTGATGGCACTGCAAATCATGTAACCATAGTACTGGTCAGTACTCAGGTCGTCAATGACAGTATGTGCAAGCTCAACGAGTGGAGGGCCAACTGTGATTTTTTCAAAGCTCGGATTTATTTCTAACTCAGTGGCAGAGTCCAGCATCTTGCCAAGAGGACCAGACCATCTGTTGTTTGAAAGAGTCTTGCCATCCAGCTCCTGGATCAGATGTCTGAGTGGCAACTCGTTGGTGTGGAGGACACAAACAATCCAGACCAGCTTCCTCCCAATCTTCCGCTCTATCCACTGTATGACCCCCCCTTGCCACCCTGTGTTCGTGTTGGTGCTGTCCCCTCCAATGGCCTGCAGGGTCTGGTCTACGTTCCTCTCTCTGAGTCAGTTCACAATGTTATCTGCCACTATCTCAGCTGGTTTCCTGATGTCATCTTTCTCTGGAGTGAAATGCCACAAATACTTCCCTCCTGGTTCACTGCAGCAGGAGTAGTGTTCCTCCTTCACCATGGCAGGGAACAACTTGTCAGAATCTCCAACTTTCATGAACACTTTAGTGTCATCTCTTCTCCCATCAAAGAACAAACAATTGATTCCATTTTCTCTTATCCCCTTATCAAACTCCTCTTCTAGGTTACTGACAAGTTTCTCCTGAGCTCTCCTTACTTTGTTATGATCTATCACCAGGTGAACATCATCAGGTGTTATCAAACCACCGTCAATCCAGGCAGCTGTTGCTATCTCTGCAGTTTCTCTGAGACCAGTGTGGTGTCGCATGCTGGCCAGAGCTATGCTCGGGATAGCTTTCCTATTTCGAATCTTATGCCTGGAAGGTTTGGGATCATTATTTTCTGGGTTAGGGACAAAGTCACCATTCTCCTGGTCAGCACTCGGATCAGCCATGGGGAAGTCATTAAACTCTGAATCAGCTTGACTTCAATCATCGGCCTTTTTTACCTCACCCTGGGCCTTCTCAAGTGTCTTTTCCTCGGCAACTCTTCTCCTCTTCTGTCTCTCTGTGGCAGCCTCCTGTCTCTTGGACTCCGGAATATCTTGGCTAGAAATCATGAGAGCCCCTATACTGCCAGTCTTCTCTCTCTGTGCTTTGACAAATGCCAGTTCGATCACAGGAATCTTCAGTTCACGCTTGCAAATACAGGAGATGTGGGCCTCAGATTTACAGTCACGATCGCATCCAATCTCAGGACAGAGAACAATTGGGCACTTGCAAGTAATTATGTCAAATAACTGGTCCAGTTGCTTGGCAAAGCTGTCCTTAACTGCAAGTTTTCCTCTCCCAAGAGAGATATCTCTTGCCTTTTCCCAACTGGCTAGCAGTCTCTCACTAATCTTCTTCTGACTTGTTATGAGTGGAGGCTTGAACTGAGCGTTAGCCAGAATGTACTGTGCCAAGACAGCTTTGGTCATATCACTGGCAATGTCTTTGCTTGTGTAAGTTCTTTGGTTCTTTTCACTGATTTGCCTGATAAAAACACCGTATCTCAAAGCATCTCTCAATGTAGGCAACTCCGACTTCAGGAGCTCTCTCCCAGACCCAAGATAGTGACTGAGATGGCTGGATTTTTGGTTCCTCGTCCTGACACAAGCAGCCATCGCAAATATTATCAACTTATAAATGCATCAGAATCTGAAACATAAAAAAATATTGTTAGTTGGGTTGTTAAAGAATGAAGTCAGAAAGCAATGTTCACTATTTAATTGTAATGCACTAATGCAGCTGTACGTTAGATTTTCGATAAATTTCACGCTAAAATTTACCTAGCAAAAGGTTGCAAAATATTGAAACTGAAATTATTTTCTGTTTATATACACTAAAATCTACCAAAAAAGTGATGGGCCATTAGTTTTAGCTGATCTTCCCTCCTATGACACACCCTAATATGATAGGCATATTAAGAAAATCCAAAAATTATGGGACAATTATAAGCACCAATACCGACTAGCCTTTGGGTTCATTTATTGGCTGTATAGTTTTTACTAATTACTCATGCAGCAAACTTCGAAGAACCATGTTTCTTTTAATAAATGTTTTCATATAAGGAAAATGTGTGTATTAATTCACGATGAAGAGCCTCCATACACTACTTCCTTGAGTTTACAACCACCTCAAATCGTAGCAAGTTTAGTTGGTTTCAGATTGGAAATCAATCCCTAGGCTAATAATGGGATTCACATGTTCCACTAGTATATTTCTTATCTTGTGCTGCTTTACTCTTCTCGCTTACACGTGCATCGGAAAACTTCTGCCTGACCTCAACAACATTGTGGGGGATTCGTGTCACAACATTCACTGCCTTTATAACTTCTTCCCAGGCATGATTCTTCAATTTGACTGTACACTCCCACCAAAAAGCATTGGTGCAGGGTGTGATCGACGACTTCCGAAACGATACGTATACACTGTGATATGTCGGGGAGGTTGATAAGTGTATCCTCATAACTGTGATATGTCGGGAAGGTTGGTAACCCCCCCCACTCCCCACTAGGTGTTGCCATATGTATGGCTGACAATCAGTGTGTTTGTTTCCTCTTTTCGGATTGTTGCTTTGTGTCGACTGAATGATGAGCGAGGATTCGGTCTCGACGTGGGTATAAAACAGAGGCAATATGAAGCAGTAGACATCTACACATGCCAGACGACATGGAAACCTCAGAGGGAACACGAGGAGCTATTATTGCCCTTCATAAGGAAGGGTCCGGCGTCACAGATTAGCCAGCGGGTTGGTGTCCACTCGAACACCGCTGCACGATGAATTCGGCGATACCTCGAAACTGGTGCTACAGACGACAGGTCTCAGAGCGGCCATCCACGCTGCACCACCCATCAGGACGACCAGGTTGAGTGGTTTATTTGGTAGCATAAATTAATGTGGCAATATTCACAAGTATCACAAATAATTTTGTTAACAGGGAGCTCCTCATATTTCATACTGTCTATTTATCACTTCCCGACCTTATTTATAACGGTTTGTTTCACTTGACCAGGGCTGCCAACACAGGCTGGAACAACTCGCCTTTCCCAATACCTTTCGTCAGTGAGACGACTACCTTCAGTCTGTTTAGAGAACTAAAGTGGAGCCCAGTTGTAAGCACAGTGTCGCTTGTGAAATTTATAGTTGTTGGACTTAGACAATATTTTAGATAAAATATCTGGACTTCCTGCCTGGACCCTCTGGTCCGTTATTTTCGTATCTGCGCATGCGCAGTGCGAAGAGCGTGACGTTGAATGACGTGATAGTGACGTCGTTGCCTCTCCATCTCGCCTGTGACCGAACACAAGCATTGCACAATGCCTGGGGAGAGTGGTGGGCAGAAACCTATGAAGGCTTTGGCTAAAGTAGAAAAGATTGCCCTACTGAACAACTTAGAAGACGATCTGAGGCTTTCAAGTAGTGAATCAGAAGCAGACAATCCGCGGCCAACAACAATAGAAGTGATAGACAATTTTCAAGACGTGATTAGTAAGAAAGAAAAGAAGAGGAGGCGAGAGGAGGCGAAGAAAAGTGAAGGAAGCGACAGTGATGAGATCATGAATGATAGGAAGAAAAGGACGACACACACAGAAGGAAGCAGAAAGAATTCAACTGGGAATAAAACACAGCAGGTCTTGACTGAATCCAACACCCTTCAAGAGTCAGACCCCAGTGATTATGACAGTGACGGTAATGTTTCTATGGGAAACACTAGCCACAGTGGAAACAGCAATGACATGGACCCTATCACCCTGCCCTCTGCCAAACAAACAAGTAAGCTGAATCTCCACTTTCCCAAGGACTCATTAAAATCTGTCGAGGATCGGTTTAATTGGATGATGAAGTACTGCAGACAGCATGGTCCCAACATTCAATTCCGACAGGTTAAGAACCGGAACTTCATCAAGTGTCAGACTCCTGAAGTCTATAAAACCCTTAGTACTGTTGGCTTTGACGGGGTTGTCCTAGTGGCCCCTCCAGCAGACGCTGATGAATGTTGCCACATCCTAGTGAAACGATTCCCCCTATATGCTGACATCGAAGATGCACGTGACTTTAATTCTAATATACTCAGTATACGTCGACATTACCGGGGACACACTCCACAAGCTGCTGTTATTGTCAAGTGGAAGGGAAGGGTATGTCCAACCACTGTGGAAGCCCATCCAATCCTTCCACCACTTTATGCAGAGCCCTATCATCCTGGGCCTGCATTTTGCGTTATCTGCTCTCATTGGGGTCACACCTTCACTGCCTGCTGCCGACGTGATCGTCCTAGATGTCCCTTCTACTCACGTAACCACAACTCCACCGCCTGTGCCCAGAAAATCAAAGACCACCTTAATAGGGGTGGTGTGGGCTATGTAGTTGAGCCCAGGTGCTGTAACTGTGGCGGCCCGGACAATGCTGACTCACGGCAGTGCCCCAGTCGCCCTTCTGTCCCAGGGGAGAGGCCTCCCCAAGGGGTCTAGGACAACTGGCCGCCGCCATCTGGCCGCAACCCATGAAGTACCTAGCCTAACCTAACTTAACCTAACCTAACCTAACCTAACCTAACCTGCCTTGAGAGCGCAAAATTAGGCGTTTGTAGTTTACCCCCCTTGATGACGACACCACCGACGCACATGCCATCACAATCACACTAAGAGGTATGTCCCTCAATATTGTCAATGTCTATGTGCCTCCCTCCACCCGTACTGTGCCTGTCTTACCACACCATATCACCTCCACCCCCACCCTCCTTGTGGGGGACCTCAATGCCCGTCACCCTAGTCTCGGCTCCCAGGGGCCCCACTCAAACTCCCGGGATAACTCCTGGCTCTCCTACCTACAAACCACCGATGACCCTGTACGTCTTCTCTGCCCTCCATCACCCACCCACATCGGGGGAGGGAAACTTGACTACATAGCTCTCTACTCTGACCCTCACCACCAACACTCCATCCGCATCCTCCACTCCCCCCACAGTGACCATTTCCCTATACACACTACCCTCCAGTATGTGAGAATACCCGTTCCACCCAAGGGCCATAGGCTCAGGCTACCCCCTGCCAACATACCTGCCTTCATCACTTCCATTGCTGAATGGTTTCAGGGTTACACTGTCACCACCGCAGACCAATTCTACCTTGATCTGTCCAAACAGTGCACTGACCTCCTCCGCCCTGTCCCAAAACACCGCTGCCCTAACCGCCAGCCCAGGAGTCAGTGAAACGTTAACCGTGACCCTCATGTTAAGTCTATCCGAGTATGGCACCGAATAGCAGTCGACCAGTGGAAGAAATCTCCCAGCTCCCCTGACTCTCTACGCTTCCTGATGCGCACAAATAAAGAGCTCCAATCTGCCATCACTCTCGCACGAGAGAAGCAGTGGTTTGATTTTGCTTCTTCTATTGACCAGTCTACATCTATAGGTGATATATGGCGCACCATTAACCGTGCCCGGGGCACCAACGCTAGACCCGCGCTCCACCCCAGACCAGCTGCCCGAGCTGAGGCGCTCTCCCAGACGTGGCAGGAGGCCGCCTCCATTGATGCGCTACCACCCGCTGTACGAGACCTCACCCTCGTACTGCACCCACAACGCCGACAGCGCATCTTCGAGTCCCAAGACCTATTTGTAGACACTGACGTGCCTTTCACACAGTGTGAACTACTAAATGCTGTTAAGCGTGGTCGGTCCACCGCCCCAGGCGATGACGGCGTCACATATGATGTGTTAAATGCCCTTATTGCCAACCCTGGTAACCCCCTCCTCTGTCTATTTAACCTCTCTTTTGATACTGGTCAGCTGCCTCACTCATGGAAGACTGCCACCACCATCCCAGTCCCTAAACCAGGCAGACAAGATGAATATCGTCCAATATCCCTCATCTCCGGCTTCTCAAAGATGATGGAGCGCATGATACGCCACCGCCTCCACTGGAAAATTGAAGCCCACCTGCACCCTGACCTCTATGGTTTTCGCCCCGGAAAGAGTACTGCTCACTGCATCGCTCACTACATGGCAAACACCTCCGCCAAAACCTCCCTCTTCGTCGACTTCAAGGGTGCTTTTGATAAAGCCAACAGTGAAGTGATCCTTGAGGGCCTCACTCACATGGATGTGAAGGGCAAACTCCTCACGTGGATTGCTGACTACCTCTCCCATCGACAGGCCCGTGTTCGTTTTCAGGGCCACTACTCTAAGATCAGGGACCTTGATCTTGGCACTCCTCAGGGAGTGTACTCAGCCCTACACTCTTCAATGTTCTCATGAACTCCATCTGCCATCTCAACGTCATCTTTGCTGAGCGAGCCCTAGACGGTCACATCATAAGCTACGCTGATGATATCTTCCTCCAAATTACTACAGTGCAACATGAACAACCTATACTCTCCACGTTCGCCCGGACCTGTCAAACACTCGGGCTAGTCATCTCACACACTAAAACCAAGCTCATCTCACGCTTCCGGCGTCAGACACCACTGATTCTGCAAGGACAAGACATCGATCAAGTACGCACCTACAGGTACCTTGGTCTACCTGTGCGAGCCACTACCAGAGCCACGACCTCCGCTGTCGCCGCCCCCGTCATCTCCCAGTACCACCAACGAACGAGGCCCCTCCAGTCCCTCACTCACGGCCTCAAAGGAGCCTCTGTCAGGGTCCTACGTCTCATGTACATTGCCATCGTCAGAGCTGTCATAGATTATGCCTCTCTTGTCCTTGTAGTTGCCTCCCAGCGCGAGAAACAAAGCATAGAGAAAATCCAAAACAGAGCGATGAGACTCATCCTCGGCTGCCCTATGACCACCAGAATAGAAGTCATGCAGCGTGAACTAAGCCTGCTTCCCGTCTGCGATCGAATTACTGCTCTCAATGCCATCCTTGGTGTTAAACTTCTTCGCAGTGAGCAACCGACTCCCCTGTCGTGCTCACTGAACTCACATCTTAACACCCTCCTGCGCCGGCCTGTCCTCATTACATTCCCCCCTCCCTCTCAACTCTGGCCCGTCCACACGGCTGCTGACATCCTGCGTTATCACCTCTACACCCCCTCGACCTCTCTCCCTCCCGAGTACACTCATCCTCTACCGCCGTGGACCTCCCCGTGTGTTGTCGTCCACACCTTCCCTGGTCGTAAATCCACCCAACTGAGGTATATGCTCAAACTTAACTGCCTTGAGCAGATTAATGATGTCGCTTCCTCTCTAAAGACCTTCCACCCTCCTATCCTCGTCTACTGTGATGGGTCTGTTACCACGCTGGGCAGCGCTGGGGCAGCTGTGTGGATTCCTGAGCGCCAGGCCTGCAGGAAAATCAGGGTCCACGACTGGGCCTCCTCCACTGATGCTGAAAGCATAGCCATCCTTGCGGGCAATCATGAGGGGGCGAACTATGCTCGCACTGAACGCCGGAATCTCCTTATAATCAGTGACAGCACTTCTGCGCTAGCGAGGCTCAACTTACCCTCCCCTCCTCCCCTGCCGCCCAACACACCCTAGCCGCCGTTGCCGGGCTAGAACAAACTGATGACATCCGTGTCACGTTTCTTTGGATTCCGTCACATATAGGAATAACTGCCTGTGACACTGTGGATCGGCTTGCCAAAGAAGCTACACAAGAAGAAGATACTGAAGCCACTCTCGCCCTCTCCCTGCATCATCTCAAATCTCGCATACACGCCACACAACGAGAGGCATTCAACGAAAATTGGACACACCTGAATCAACGAGGTAGCGTCACACTATGCCACTATGACGCTGTAACCGGTGACAACAACCGCCACTACAAAGAATATCAATCCCTGACTCGATCTCAACAGCTTATATACATGAGACTGCGCCTAGGGTACAGGTACCTATGGGAGTACATTGGCAACCCTGAGCCTCACCACACTGTTTGTAAACTTTGTGGCCAACCCGACTCTCACACCCTCTCTCACTACATCCTCACTTGCCCTATGACCTCCTCCTATAGGTCCCCAGCTGTTACCAACACCTCTTCCCTCCTCCTAGTCACAGGCCTGGCATTTGACATTATTAGGGACCTGCCACTCTTTGCCATAAACAGATAAAATGTACCTGGAACTTTCCCCCCACACACTCATCATTCTCTCACTTTATGTAACTTGACAGAACCTATGACCCTTCAGGCTTTTACGCCCTTAATGTACGAGATATAAAGGCAAGTATGAACTTTTCATACTTCCCTGTTGGGCGCTGTAAACGCTTCTGCGCTTCACCTTGCACAGGATGTAAGGGGGTGCCCAATAAACTAGCCCCCTCGGAGGCAAATCTGAATCTGAATACCTTTCGTCACTGGTCTCAAACTGTTCACACTACAGTATGCACCGATACTTTTTGTTGAGAGTGTACATCTCGAGTCCAACTTCCCTAAGATTATTTTCTTTCTTTTTGTGACTTCACAATACAGTAGAGTTACGTACTGCTTATGGGACTGTAAATAAATTTTGAGTATGAGAAATTTACGGGATTGTAATGCGTTTGTAAGATATGGTACTGAATCTTGCTACTGTACGTAACTTATGAGGTGTTTTGAGTATGCGGCCCCAGGTCCCCAATTACTGCTGGGTAGACAGAGGCAAATGGCATAAAGAATCTTGCCCATAGTTTCACCCGGCCCAGGGAACGAATTCGGGTACTCTCGCTTGCGAGGTGAACATGCTGACCATTACACCACAGCACATACACAAGCACACACACACCACAGCACATACACAAGCGCACACACACACCACAGCAAACATGTAACAGCACCTTTGCTTTATATAAATATTCACCCACATGAATAACAACAGCTTATCAACCAAGTTATTCAGCAATGAGTCAACATGTTGTTGACAACAACAGACGGTTGAGCTTGTAACAATCTCCTAGGTTAAGCACAGGTCAGCTGATTAATCAATCAACCGGCTCGCCTTCTCACGCCTCTCTGACGCCCAAAGAAGGTAGTAGATTCTTACCACTTGAACAGGGAAGTTGAACTCATAACTAAAGTTTTCTCTCAATTTGTATTCACAATAGTTTCCTGGAGAGTATTCATAATTTATTCTCTCAGATTATATCTGTGTATATAGCTGCTTCGACAATAAAGGAAAAACAGCAAGAAGTGTTTACATCAAACCCAGCCACTTAAAGAGTTCCAGAACTTAATTAAAACAATTAATGGTACACCAAAGCAGCTATCAAACACATCCAAACAAAACACACACACACACACACACACACAGCACACACCACAGCACACACACACACACCACCCACACCCAACACCAACCCACATACACGTCTTGGACATTGTGTCTTAAATTAATTCTTCGTTTGTAACCTATCATTCCCAGCGAAAATAATCTTATGAAACTATAAATAGAATGTTAACTAAGACTGCTCTGCATACTGTCAACCGGGCAATGGGTAATGCGGTTTGAAACAAATTGTGTCCGGTGCCTAGGAGCTGCAACACAACCTCTACCGTTTTTACTGTTCCATTGTACATTCTGCGCATTTCGGATAGGATGTTTTTAGTTTTCATATGAAGTGTTCGTTCGTAAGTATCATTCAGAAATATAAGATGTTAAGCTTAATTATCGAGATAACTAGTAGAGCAGATATCTCTATAATGACAATGGAACCCAATTGCTTGGCCATAGGCTTAGCATTATTACGGATATAAGATATCAACATCTAAGTGAATATCGAAAAACAGCTGTCAAATTATAACAACCTGACCACACTTCTCCGCCATCCCGTCACTTGCCAAGCTCCCCCTCACTCCCAGAGACTCTCCTCCTCCCCCCCACATCGTCCTGCACCATCTACTGTATGGTCCATCTTAACGACTGCTTCTGACTGACAACTCGTGAGTCTTGTGTATCTAGAATAGCCCCTGAGACGATAATGCAATCTCACCTTTTACAAACAATAACCGCTTCCTTTTGGTAGCACTTCCCTTATAGTTACTGATATGTATGTTTTTCTACTGGCTTGGTTTTGTTTGACAAATCTCACTATACCTCCCGCCAAGATCAAAGCTTCCATGCCAGGAGAAAGGACACATACACCGTGAGTGACAATAGTATGAGCTGAACTAGAATAGTTACTGAGGCAAAGAGCCTACATATCTAGAATAGCATCTGAGAACAAAATTTGCAACTCACATTTTACAAACAATAACAGGGGTTATTGCTAGCCCATGTCAAAATAATGATTAGCCCAAACAGCAGTATGGCTGCAACATTGCATTAGGGAATACAAAACATTGATCAAATGAACTCATAGAAAAAGTGACTAATCTTTAAAAAAAAAAAAACATTCTTTGTAGAAAATGGTATCATAGGTCACAGAATGAAATACTTCATTACACAAAAAATGCGCCTTACACATGTTTAGAGGGGCTCGTTTTTTTTAAGCATTATACATATAAAACAGCAATACAGCAGTGTGGCATAGCATGGCTAACATTCTCCACCAGTTGGTATCAGGGATACTGACAGTACAGCAGCGGTGGTAGGTTGGTCCTTCCGATGATCCATCGACTCTTCTTCTGATGTCAGCGCAGCACTTCTTATATCTTCTCCCTCCACATTGTACGATTTTCTTCAATACCGCACCTTGAAGGTCGTCTCTCTACACCTTCTGACTTCTTCTCACTTCCTCCTGGTTTGTAATGCATCTTTCCTCTTACATCAGTTTCTATCATATTCCAGATGGGTTTTTCTGGTTCCATCTGAGTTTCCTTTGTACAGCATCATTTTCCGATATATTCCAGAGGGGTTTTTCCAGTCCCATCAGAGTTTCTTCTGTACAGCATAATTTTTCGACATATTCCAGATGTTTTTTCTTTTCCATTTGAGATTCCTCTATGTGTAGAGCATCATTTTCCGCCAATCCGGCCGGGGGTAGCCTGTCACACTGGGGTGGGTGCCATCACTTTGGACGACGTGTGGAGCAGGATCAGCATCCCGGTACCGATCTCGGTACCAGAGCTGCACAGGCACAGGTCTGCCCTGTCCTACGCACCCACAACGGAAATCCCCCCCCCCCCCCCCCGTTTCGGCTGACCAGGGTTTGATGTGTGGTGCTGCAGTGTCCGTCTCTTCACGGCCGCATTCCACACGACTTAATTGCCTAAATTAGAAAAAAATATAAAATCTCTTTAATTCTAGTCCAAGGGACGACTTGAAAGAAGTGTAGTGGTGTGTGGTGGGTGTAGGTGGAGTGCTGCATTCATCACGCTGCTCCTCTGCTCGTACATGCTGTGGAGTCAATCCTGGCCGATCATTGCATACAGCTTGGACATCCGACGTTAGGTCATACCCAAGTGAGCTGGTTATCTCCAATTTCCGGCTAGCCATGAAGGCAGTACTGGGTGTGAGACATTTGACAGAGAAAGACAATCCTAAAGGGATGAAGGATTAGTTGGAAGTCCATCCGTAAAAAAAGATATTTACTTTATACATTACGTTAATGTTTGGCGGTGCTGATTCGGAGAGTGAGGCGGGTGAAGTGGGGATTAGGACAGGGAGTATGTAGGTTATAAGACATGGCAGGTAAAAACAGTTACTATAGACACAGCTTTCATCACTAAAACACAATGGGTACATGTAGCATTGACCGAAAATGAAGATGCACTAGGAATACTGAGAACGTTACAAATCGACGGGGACACTGACAAATTATATTAAGCACTGAACATATTCTTGGGAGAGTGTTATGCTAGTAGCAATTAGCACATAGAATAATGAGGAACACATACTTGAGTTGTTACGATGATGCACTAGGACACTTTTCACGCTATACTACTCGGGGTTCCTTACCACACACGGTTAAGCAATACTCAAACTGAATTAAAATGAATGGGGAGACGTGCCAGGTGTAATGGCTAAGCGAAGGAGGGTGTGGGTTTACGCTAAGTATGTTACCACCAGCATAATGAGGGTAATCTCAGGTAGAAGATATAGGAAGAATTTGTAGTTGTAGGATTGTAAAGTGAAGATAGTTTGGTAGAATGGCCTATTATATTCATCGGGTAAAACTTCTAAACACCAATTCTAAGTTCAGCTATTTATTAGTTAACTGAATGGCATGGACACATTAATAAATCGTTATATAGAAGTCAATAGACAATGATCAACGGACACAAACATGAAATGGATACACTTCCCACCGTAAGTAAAAAGAAGAAGAATTCTCACTCTCGAGCGGCGTGCCTCAGGGCTCTTGTCTCTCACCAACCCTTTACACCCTCTACAAGACTGACCTGCCACCCACAATCGTCGGCAGCGAGTACGTCATGTATGCCGACGATGTAACACAGATCGTCACCTACCCAGGAAGGTCTACGGCAAGGATGACGCGACTCACTGCTCGGGCAATAGAGGATATCTCGGAGTATGAAAATAAATGGAAAATAAAAATAAACAAAACAAAATTCGAGGTCATATCCATAGCCAAATTCAAGCCGGCGCCATTGATGATTGACAACGAAGAGATTGAGTACTCTTAGTAGGCATAGGGCTACGGGAGTAAACCCGCATTAGGCAAACGTGTTTACAGAGCTCCAGTAAGACCTCAACAGCAAAATAGGTGGAAGAGGTGACCAACATGGAAACCCAACAACTACTCTGGTGGATGTGACAATGAAACCCCCAAAATTTGGGCTATCATCAATACATTGCAACTCTCTCTCTCCCCAGTCGTTGCAACTACCTGCACCACCAATGGATCAGAAAAAGAGAGAGCCAAGATGTGTGGTTATAGCCTGCGCTCCTGCCTCACCACATAAATCAACTCAAACGCAGCCATCATCCAGCTCATCACACCTGTCATCATAATCAAAACCCTTATTTCTCAAAAGTCCTATGGCGACAGACGTGTGGCGACGCGACAAGGACAGGCAGGGAAGACTGCCTGGAGTCTTTATTCACAAATCGACAATTGGGAGTCATAGATAAGATGGTCATTTATGCACTTGTATATAGGCAGCATTGCAATCCGGTCCTGTATGTGCAACTAAGTAGCATTCACCATGAGCCACTCTGCTCGTCCCACATGAGGAGGGGGTTAGAAAAGATGCCCGAAAAAATAGCCTGTCTAAAGAACCAACATGACTCGGCAACTGCACCCATTAAGGCTACCCTTATAAGAACATAAGAACATTTACACCCAACCCGCATTGCTCATGTATCCATCCAACCTATGTTTGAAGCTATCCAGCGTATTCGAGTTAATGATGATATTTGGTAACTTGTTCCACTCGTCCACTACTCCATTTCCAAACCAATGTTTTCCTGTTTCTCTCCTGAATCTAAATTTGTTTAATTTGAAACCATTGCTACGAGTTCGCTCCTGGTTGGATAGTTTGAGTACCTTTGTAATGTCCCCTTTGTTTAGCCCTGACTTCCATTTATACACCTCTATTATATCACCCCTCACTCTACATCTCTCGAGGGAGTGCAAATTAAGATGCTTTAACCTGTCGCTGTACTCAAGGGTCCTAATGTCCGGGATTAGTCTTGTCATTCTCCTCTGAATTCCTTCCAAGGATTCTATATCTAATCTGTAATACCGTGACCAGAATTGAACTGCATAATCCAAGTGAGGTCTCACAAGCGTAAGATACTTTTAGGATGACCTCGCTAGTTTTGTAACTATCACTCCTTTGTATTAAACCAAGTACTTTATTAGTCTTGTTTCGAGCAAATACACATTGTTTACCAGGCTAAAGATTCCTACTTATCATTACTCCTAATTCTTTCTCGCACTCAGATTTCTCAATAACATCGTTGATCATCTGGTATCTGGTTTCCCTGTTTACATCTTCTATACTGAGTACTTTACATTTGTCCACATTGAATTTCATCTGCCATTTTTCAAACAATTCGAATTTTTTTTTAGATCTTTCTGTAGTTTTGTGAAGTCCTCGTCAGATTTAATTACACGCCCTATTTTAGTGTCATCAGAAAATTTACTTATGTTGCTGTCTATGCCGATATCTATGTCTTTTATGTATATAATAAATAATAATGGTTCAAATACTGAACCATGGGAAACTCCGCTAGTGACGTTGCTCCAATCGGATTTAGTGCTGTTAATGCTCACTAGCTGTTTCCTGTCCTGTAGCCACGCCCTAATCCATTTTAGAATATCTCCTTTAATGCCATCAGCCTCCATTTTTCTTATTAGTCTTTCGTGGGGGACTCTGTCGAAGGCTTTGCTAAAGTCGAGATATACCACATAATAATTGTGCCCCTCATCCACTAATTCGAAAAAGATGAAAATAATGTTAATAGATTAGGTAGACACGATCGCCCGCTTCAAACTATCAAAGTTCGTCCTTCTGAAACCTGGGACTTTAGTGGAATTTTCCTTGGGACTTTCCTGAAATTTTAATAGGAATCTTATTTCTGTGTGATCGCTGTTAGCAAGTTAATTCCCTACCTCGATACTACTAATAAAGTTTTCTCTGTTTGACGGAACTAAATCATGTATATTATTACCCCGGGTGGTTTCGGTTACATGTTGGCTTAAGAAACAGTCCTGGATTGTTTTAAGAAAATCCTCTGATTCTAAGTTACCCGTAAGGTCAATCCAATCTATTTGGTTAAAGTTAAAGTCGCCTACTATACAGACCTTGCTATGTATGGAATCCGTGTGCATTTCATCCCAACTAAGTCGCTCATTACCTCTATCAAGATTAGGAGGTCTTGTGATTAATTTTTCCCTACCATAGATTAATTCTATCCAAATTGTTTCTGTATTTAGCTCAGTTTTTATTTCCTTATCTATATCACACTTCAGATTATCCCTGACATTGATTGCTACTCCGCCTCCTTTCCTAATCTGCCTATCGGTATGGAATAATTTGCAACCTGCAATTTGGTATTCAACAGGTAACTCACGTGAGTCTAGGTTTACCTTAGGGTGTGTCATAGGAGGGAAGATCAGCTAAAACTAATGGCCCATCACTTTTTTGGTAGATTTTAGTGTATATAAACAGAAAATAATTTCAGTTTCAATATTTTGCAACCTTTTGCTAGGTAAATTTTAGCGTGAAATTTATCGAAAATCTAACGTACAGCTGCATTAGTGCATTACAATTAAATAGTGAACATTGCTTTCTGACTTCATTCTTTAACAACCCAACTAACAATATTTTTTTCTGTTTCAGATTCTGATGCATTTATAAGTTGATAATATTTGCGATGGCTGCTTGTGTCAGGACGAGGAACCAAAAATCCAGCCATCTCAGTCACTATCTTGGGTCTGGGAGAGAGCTCCTGAAGTCGGAGTTGCCTACATTGAGAGATGCTTTGAGATACGGTGTTTTAATCAGGCAAATCAGTGAAAAGAACCAAAGAACTTACACAAGCAAAGACATTGCCAGTGATATGACCAAAGCTGTCTTGGCACAGTACACTCTGGCTAACGCTCAGTTCAAGCCTCCAGTCATAACAAGTCAGAAGAAGATTAGTGAGAGACTGCTAGCCAGTTGGGAAAAGGCAAGAGATATCTCTCTTGGGAGAGGAAAACTTGCAGTTAAGGACAGCTTTGCCAAGCAACTGGACCAGTTATTTGACATAATTACTTGCAAGTGCCCAATTGTTCTCTGTCCTGAGTTTGGATGCGATCGTGACTGTAAATCCGAGGCCCACTTCTCCTGTATTTGCATGCGTGAACTGAAGATTCCTGTGATCGAACTGGCATTTGTCAAAGCACAGAGAGAGAAGACTGGCAGTATAGGGGGCTCTCATGATTTCTAGCCAAGATATTCCGGAGTCCAAGAGACAGGAGGCTGCCACAGAGAGACAGAAGAGGAGAAGAGTTGCCGAGGAAAAGAGATTTGAGAAGGCCCAGGGTGAGGTAAAAAAGGCCGATGATTGAAGTCAAGCTGATTCAGAGTTTAATGACTTCCCCATGGCTGATCCGAGTGCTCACCAAGAGAATGGTGACTTTGTCCCAAACCCAGAAAATAATGATCCCAAACCTTCCAGGCATAAGATTCGAAATAGGAAAGATATCCCGAGCATAGCTCTGGCCAGCATGCGACACCACACTGGTCTCAGAGAAACTGCAGAGATAGCAACAGCTGCCTGGATTGACGGTGGTTTGATAACACCTGATGATGTTCACCTGGTGATAGATCATAACAAAGTAAGGAGAGCTCAGGAGAAACTTGTCAGTAACCTAGAAGAGGAGTTTGATAAGGGGATAAGAGAAAATGGAATCAATTGTTTGTTCTTTGATGGGAGAAGGGATGACACTAAAGTGTTCATGAAAGTTGGAGATTCTGACAAGTTGTTCCCTGCCATGGTGAAGGAGGAACACTACTCCTGCTGCAGTGAACCAGGAGGGAAGTATTTGTGGCATTTCACTCCAGAGAAAGATGACATCAGGAAACCAGCTGAGATAGTGGCAGATAACATTGTGAACTGGCTCAGAGAGAGGAACGTAGACCAGACCCTGCAGGCCATTGGAGGGGACAGCACCAACACGAACACAGGGTGGCAAGGGGGGGGTCATACAGTGGATAGAGCGGAAGATTGGGAGGAAGCTGGTCTGGATTGTTTGTGACCTCCACACCAACGAGTTGCCACTCAGACATCTGATCCAGGAGCTGGATGGCAAGACTCTTTCAAACAACAGAAGGTCTGGTCCTCTTGGCAAGATGCTGGACTCTGCCACTGAGTTAGAAATAAATCCGAGCTTTGAAAAAATCACAGTTGGCCCTCCACTCGTTGAGCTTGCACATACTGTCATTGACGACCTGAGTACTGACCAGTACTATGGTTACATGATTTGCAGTGCCATCAAAACTGGGGTCATGCCTGATAGACTTGCTTACCTGCAGATAGGTCCAGTCTCACATTCTAGGTGGCTCACAACGGCTCTCAGGTTCTGCAGAATTTGGGTCGCTCATCTAAACTGAAAGGGAACCAGCTTCACAACCTGAGACTCATTGTCCAATTCATCGTGAGTGTCTACTTGCCAAATTGGTTCAACACCAAGGTCAAGTCATCGTTCTCCGAAGGTCCGAGGCATGTTCTCTTCCAGCTTGAGCTCCTGAGGAGTCAGCCAAGGAAGGTTGTTCAGATTGTGGAGCAGACTGTGAGGATATCTTCCTGGTATGCTCATCCCGAGACAGTTCTGCAGACAATGCTCTGCAGTAAGGATGAGGAGGAGAGAAGAGTGGCAGTCAAAAAGATCTTGGATATGAGACTTATGAGAGGATCTGGGCATGACGAATCAGTTGGTGACGATTCCTTCAGGGTCAGGAAGACTCCTGAAGTCAATCTAGGTGCCAAGACCCTCACTGATCTCATAGATCTGGATAACATCCAGGCTGGCAGTGAGCCCCCTCTTACCTGCAGCCTCACCAATGTTCAAGTCAGAGCTTTCCTGGACAACCCCATGCATGTCCCTGCCTGGCCCTCGCACACCCAGAGTATAGAGAGTTGTGTACAGCAAGTGAGCGAGGCCAGCAGTCACGTGTACAGCCAGGAGAGGAGGGAAGGCTACATCCGAGCTCAGGTGGTCAGCAGGGAGGTGATGAGTAGAAACAGAAGCAAGAAAGACATGTTCTCTATGGTGTGCAGCAACACCGGGTCGTAGTAGTAAAACCGGTTTTTGTATTTGATGATTTTGTTTTCTAAAGGAATATTAAATTTAATAAATGTGTCAAGATCATTCGTTTCACTATTCTGGATCATTTTCATCCTAATAAATTAACCTGATACATTTACTTTACTTTAAATAAGCTATTTAGTGGTGTTGGTAAAAGGGTGGGAATACTGAATTTTCATAAGATTTCAAGTTAAAATTTACCTAGCAAAAAATAAAAACTTTTCAAATCTGAACATATCACATGATTCTGCACATAGAACTACATCATTAATACCATGGGCCGATTTTTCAAACTCAAAAAAAAAAAATTCGCCTCCGTATGACACACCCTATTATCCATGCTTAGGTGAATGCTATTATATCGATTTTTTCGGTACATACTGTTATGTTCTGGGAAATAAGTTCGATATACAGGAGCGAACACAAACACCTGTATAGTTTTGTAGGTTCGATTTACTGGATAAGAGATATGTACACAGAGGGAAGTACCGCTCCTCAGCTTGGCTGCTTGTCAACTGCTCTATAGACGACGTATGGCAAGTGATACATTAGCAGCTTCCATACGTCGCCAGGCACATTAATTAAGCAGGTGGGACATTGAAAAATACATTGCCACACGCTACTAGCTAGGCTAAATAAATAATACATAAATGGAGCACATACATAATATACATAGCATAATATAAATACAGCATACAGAATATACATACACCTCCCTCCCCCCTATACGCTCATAGCAAAGTCTTGAGCGGACCTTTTCTTTTGGATCCGTTCTGAGCGTGGAGGGACTAGATCACTGGGAAGGGTATGGGACTCAACACTGGTGGCGGGGTCAGTAGAAGGCATTGTTACAGGGCGGAGAAAACGGCGGTTCCTCCACCACACACGACCACTGGGTAACCGCACCTGGTAGTCCCGTGACCTACCGAGACCCATGACTACGCCTACTTTGTCCCAACGTAGGGAGGTCGGGTCCTGAACACGGACTTGGGTGCCGACACTCAACCTGGGGAGAGAACGGGCGTGGTCGTTGTAGCGGGCGACGACGTCCTGAACACGTTCGGCGGCTCAGCGATCACAATCCTCTGTCTTGGCCTGCCACTCCTTGGAGAAGGATTGAGGGTGAGCAGGGACACAAGAACGAAGGGGGCGTCCATACAAAACCTGGGCAGGGGAGCGTCCGGTGTAGTTAGGTGTGTTGCGGAGTTCAAGAAGACCCCTGTCGAAGGCCTTGCAGTCAATGTTCCCAGAAGGGGCCACCTTAAGGATGAGGTGCTTCAGGGATTTGACAGCAGCCTCAGCGTGGCCGTTGCACTGCAGGTAATGGGGCGATGACAACACATGCCGGACTCCCCATCAGTCCAGGAACACAGCAAAGTCCCGGCTTGTGAACTGAGGCCCTCCGTCGGTTCGCAGGCGTACAGGAACGCCCACGTCACGGAAGTATTGGCGAAACTTGCTGATGGTGGCGGCAGACGTCGTGTCATTACCGCACTTGATGACAACCGGCCAACCAGAGAGACGGTCGAGGATAACAAGGAAGGACTTTCCTGACACAGAGAAAAAGTCGGCCGACACAGACTCAAAGGGGCGGGTGGGGTTGTCGTCACTCATGAAGGGTTCCTGCTGCTGGCTGGGTTGTAATACTTGGCAGGGCTCACACGCACGGACAACATTGGAGATGTCGGAGTTGATGCCGGGCCAGAACACAGTCTGTCGTGCACTTCGTTTGGTGGCCTCAGCTCCACGGTGACTGTCGTGAAGGCGAGCCAAGGCGTGGGGACGTGATGCAGCAGGGACAACTACACGTGCTCCGTACAGAACAAGGTCTCCGTCGCAGTAGAGTTCATCGCGGAGTTTCCAATACGGGAGCAGGGTGTTGTGAAGATCGTAGCGGTTGCTAGGAAATCCATTCCTCACACACTCGACAAGTCGGACGTAGGAAGGGTCATCTCGGGCCGCTGTTCGAAGGTCCTCCATTGCCTTGTCGTCATCTGGTGAAAGGTCCGAACGAAGGGATTGGACGGCATGGAGAGTGACCACAGTCCTGACGGAAAGAGCGAAGTCGGCGTCGAGCACATGGTCTTCTGGAGTAGGGCGGCTGACAGGGGAGCGGGATAAGGCATCAGGGATGCAGAGCTCCTTACCAGCACGCCACACTGCTGTGAAGATGTACGCCGAGAGCTTCTCTTTCAGACGCTGGAGGCGAGGGTTCTCAACGGCGTCTAGCATGTAGTGGTTGAGGATCGGGACAAGCGGGCGATGGTCGGTCACTAGGTGAAAGTGTTGCAGGCCTATGAGGTAAAACCTGCACTTGGACATCGCCCAAACCACAGCCAACAGCTCCAACTCAATAGTGGCGTAGCGCGTCTCAGTGTCAGAGAGGAAACGCGAGCCACACTGGACGAGCCGGAACTGCCCTCCACCATGATCCTGCAGTAGGGCGTATCCCACGCCATACAAGCGTGAGGCATCTGTCTGCAGAACTGTCGGCAAGGCTGGGTCAAACGTGGCGAGGACAGGTGGACGAGACAGGGCCTGTTTCACTTGCTGGAATGCCTTGTCGTGGTCGGGGGTCCACAGGAATGTCCTCTTGGGGCTCATCAGGGGGCGAAGTGGTTGAGCAGCTGCGGAGATGTCCGACGAAAACTCTGCTAACTGGTTGACGAGACCGATGAAGGACCTCAAGTCGGTGAGGTTAGCAGGGGTGGGAAAATCCGTGATGGCGCGGACCTTTTCCGGGTCAGCTGCGATACCATTCCCTGAAAGGGTGTACCCACAAAAGTCCACTGAAGAGCTGGCCAGAACAAACTTGTCGGCATTCAGGGTGATGCCGTGCTTCCGGCACCTGTTGAGTACCTCGTAGATACGGCAGAGGTGATCCATATAATCCTCGTCGTACACGAGTATGTCGTCGACCACTTTCACGCAGTTTGCCAGACCTTGTAGAGCCATATCACCTCGAAGACAGAAAGCGTCTCCTGTAGCGGCGAATCCTATGGGGCCACGGCAATAACTGTAACGTCCATGCGGGGTGATGAAAGTTGTGAGTGGTCGGTCTTCTTCGGCAAGCTCTATCTGCCAGTATCCACACAGGGCGTCCATCGTCGTGAAGAAGCGCGCCTTCGGGTTCACACTGCGTATAGCTGCAAAGGGCGTGGGAGAAGGGTGCGCAGGACGAGACACCTGGCTGTTGAGCTTGGAGAGGTCAGTGGTGATCCGAACACCACCTTTAGGTTTCGCGACGACAACCATAGGGTGACACCATGGAGACGGGTCATCGCCGGTTGGTGCAATAATTTCTTGGGCGACCATGGAGTCCAGCTCGTTTTTGACCGCCTCGCGGAAGGCCAGGGGAACCAGTCGAGGGGTGTAAATAGCGAAGGGCTTCGCGTCATCCCTCAGGTGGATCCTCATGGGGGGACCTGCCATCTTCTTGAGAGGCTTGGATTCCAGAGCGGACTTGGTCACCAGAACGTCGCTGAATTCCTTCAGGAAGTACTTCCGAGCATCCGAAGGAGAGGTGTCGCTGGCAAGAGGCAGGGGTAGGGCGGCAGCAGGGTCGTTGCTGCTCCCTTTTTGCACCCTGTTGGCGTATTTTACCTCAAGAATTGGTTTGGGGAAGTCCTGGGAGATGATGGCCAACTCTTGACAATGTCTGTAGGACAGCAAAGGAGTCGGGACACCGTTATGCACATCAATCCAGGCTTGACACGACCTGTTGCCAAAGGTGACTTGTGCTTGGAATGAACCCAGGGCCGGGGTCATCTGTGAACCATCTGCCATAAAGCGGAGATCCTTGGGGGGCGGTCCTAGATCACTTGGAGAGAGCCCCAAGCATTGCAAATGCTGGGGACCGATGACTATAGCATCAGCGCCGGTGTCGGGCAACATCTGAAGACGGGATGACACACTGCGGTAGGTCACAATGTCACTGATGTACTGGGGGACTTTGGTCCTGGGATGCGGGGGGGAGCACACATTCCTAATATGGCTCGAGCGTTGTCCAGGGTCGTCATGCTTCTGATTGGAAAACTGTGGGCGGCCCTCTCTGGTGGAAGGGAGCTGAAGCTTCCGCCGACGCTGTCCCTTGGGTTTGTTGGAAGGGCAACACTTGTCATAGTGGTCCAGACGACTGCACACATTGCACTGGACGCGTTTGGCTGGGCACCGTACTGTGAGTGACCAGTGGCCCTTACGGTCACAACTGTTGCATGTAGACTCATCAGCTGGACACGCCTGTGTTCCGTGCTGCTTACAACAGTTGTTACAAAATGAGCCGGGCGTGGACGTGGTGGGCGAAGGCGTAGGAGCAGACTTCTTGTCCTTCTTGTACCGGGACACAGCGCGTACAGCTGTAGGGGGGAGCTCGGATGGCAGAGGTGGCACACCTGGCAGCCTCATAGGAGCGACATATCGTCAACACATCCTTGAGAGAAGAGGAAGAGTCGAGGGAGGTGAGGCGTTGGATAAGTTCCTCGTCCTTAACACCCATCAGGATCACCTGCTTCAACTGGGTCTCCTCGCACTGCTGGTGGTGGCCTAGACATATGTCTACCTCTTCCGAGGCTCTCTTAAGACGTACATAAAAGGCGTCAAAAGTCTCACCCTCCATCAGTCTGCAGCTAAACAATTCCCTCCTGCGCAGAGCTTCATTCTGCTGTCCTTTGATGTGCCGTTGTAGAATGTCCAGTACCTCCTCTACAGACAACGAAGAGGTCGGAGGTACCTGCAACGTATGTTCTAAGACACGCTGAATTTCCAAGGACAGGCACATACGCAGCTGGATGAGTTGTTTAGGCTGTGACAAACTTTGGAGATCCACCATTGTAGAATAATCAGTCCACCGTCGCCGCCATTCACGAAAAGTCTGGAAAGTCACATCAGGCTTCAAGATGGGCGGTGTTTGAGCAGCTGCTTTAGGTGGGGCTGGTGGGCGTGAAGAGAGCATTAATGAGGTATCTGAACCAGTCAGTACCGAGGCAGTGTTAGAGCCAGGGGCTTGGTTAACAGTGAGGCGAGATATCAAAGCTTCAAACCGTGCACTGTCGTCCAATCTCCGTTGGTGGTCTCGTTCTGCCTCTGCTTGCCTTCTGCGTTCATCCGCCACACGTCTGTTAGCTTCATCCTCGCGCCTTCCATCTCTCATAAACTTCATTAAAGCAATTATCTCTGGAGACAACGCTGAATATCGAGGTGAAGGGCTGCGCGATGTTGTGGGAGCTGGAGCGTCGTGGTCGGCCTGGTCATCCATCTCTGCGGGGCTATCATCCGCCTGACTCATCCAGACGCTGGGTCCACGGCTACGTAAGGCATGAGACATAACTACTTCATCTGTGTACTGTGTCTTAAATCAGTGTTGACCGGTCAGCCCGTCGTATCAACAAGATCTCAGACAAAAAATTAATTAAATACACAGATAAGTAGATTATATATATAAAATATATATAAGGAAGCCGCCGCGGTCAGTGAGTGTTAGTACATGTATGTGTGTGTGCGCGCCTTGGGCAGCGTCTCGCTGGGAGGGAGAGGAGGGAGAAGCGGCGACTCAGTCACCAGTTACCCTCTGGACGCGGTCAGAGGAGGGTGCACTGAACTCTACTCCCCATAAATGCCCAGAACATGCCGTATACCTTGGGAATCCTTTAGAACAAGGTCACACATGAATGGCACGAAACACACAATGCACTAAACACTTAACAGAAAATCACTGACACTGCTCAAAGTTGCTAAATTCTTCGAGGAGGGATGGCGGGCGGCGGTTGACACAGGGCGAGGAGTCCATAAGTTCGCTTTCCACAAACTTTGCACTGTCACACGTAATTATCCAGTAAAAGTACGCACTGCGCCATGTTATGTTCTGGGTAATAAGTTCTATATACAGGAGCGAACACAAACACCTGTATAGTTTTGTAGGTTCGATTTACTGGATAAAAGATATGTACACAGAGGGAAGTACCGCTCCTCAGCTTGGTTGCTTGTCAACTGCTCTATAGACGACGTATGGCAAGTGATACATTAGCAGCTTCCATACGTCGCCAGGCACATTAATTAAGCATGTGGGACATTGATAAATACATTGCCACACGCTACTAGCTAGGCTAAATAAATAATACATAAATGGAGCACATGCATAATATACATAGCATAATATAAATACAGCATACAGAATATACATACACATACCAACGTCTTAATTTCATCCAATTTTTTCTCATACATCTACTGTTTGTTCTGAGTCCTTTCTTTGTCTTGTTTAGGTATTAACTCCATGCCTAATTGAGTTTTTCTCATCATTCCTAGCACTATTTCCTTGTAATCTTTCACTTTGTTTACCCT
Source organism: Homarus gammarus (assembly GCA_958450375.1). Classification (NCBI taxonomy): domain Eukaryota; kingdom Metazoa; phylum Arthropoda; class Malacostraca; order Decapoda; family Nephropidae; genus Homarus; species Homarus gammarus. Next base: position 215,902 of record CAUDMG010002415.1, on the reverse strand, counting down.
CTCCCACTGCAGTCTCCTCCACCCCTGTAGTCAAACACTTAAATCATGAATCAAAGCAGAAGCAAACTAAACAACCTCTTATGGCTACTGGATGGAATGTCATGACCATTCTGGATACTGGCATAAATGAGGATCTTGAAAGAAGAACCACCCTAGTGGCAAGAGAGTCGTCAAGGTATAACATCTATATAGCAGCCATTAGTGAGTCCCAGCTCCCAAACAAGGGGCCACTCACAGAATGGGGTCCGGCTATACCTTCTTCTGGAAGGGTAAGCCTGATGCGGAGAAAATTACATTTATGGAGTTGGCTTGGCCATTCGCCAGCCCATCCAACATAGGCTAATTGAAATGCCTGTTGGGATCAACGAGTGCATCATGACGTTCTGGTTTCACTGAATCACTCACATCATGCCTTCTTCTTCAGTGCAAATGCCCCAACACTGGGTGCAAAGGATGACATCAAGAAGGCCTTTTACGCCTACCTTGACAGAGTGCTAACCTCGATCCCCTGAGAAGAAAAGGTTGTGCTCCTAGGTGACTTCAATGACAGAGTTGGCAGAGATGCTGACATATGGCAAGGAACCATTGGGAGAAACGGAGTAGGCAAATGTAATCTCAACGGCCTACTCCTTCCTCCTCAGCAAGTGTGCTGAACACAACCCCACTATCACCAACACCTTGTTTTGGCAGGTTGACAAGTTCAAGGGTTCTTGGCAACACCCACAATCCAAACATTGGCATCTCATTGACTACATCATTGTCAGAGAAATAGACCGCCGAAATGTCCAGATTACGCGAACCATGCGTCAGAGCCAAACTCTCCCTTCACGTCGCCCCAAAACAGCGAAGGCAACAAGCCTCTAGAAAAAGCTTTAACACTAAGAGACTGGAGGAGCCAGAGGAAATACATGCTTTCAGAGAGCAGGTCAACAATAGGCTGATAAACAACCAACAACAAACAATCAAAATCGAGTGCCGAAAGGGGTCCCATCAAAGCTTTCATCAATAAAACCTACTACGAGACCCTCGGCCAGATCAAAAGAAAACACCAAGGTTGGTTTAAGAAAAACGACCAGAAAATCGAAGCACTCATCAATAGTAAAGGTGTTGCTCGCACTGACTGGCACGACAACCCTAAGTCTCGGACAAAAGCTGATACCTTCCACGAGAAGAAAACGATGGTCCAGCGCGAACTTTGCAAACTAATGAACGAAAGATGGATAAATGAGGCATGTGAAATAAAAAAAAAAAAAATGCAGAACAACACAAGACAGGTGAATTTTTCAATTTCGGCCAAAAAAAATATAGCCCAACTACTCCTGGCTGGTCCACCCTCCGTTCACCCGACGGTAACTCCCTAATTAAAGAAGAAGAAGGCATCCAACAACGCTACCTACTACGTTGCATCTTTTCTTTTTTTTACTCAAATAACATCGTAATTTTCGTCATTATCTACTACCTCAAAGACTTTCCTAAAAAACGTTAGCAGATTTGTTAGACAAGATTTTCCCTTTGTAAACCCATGTTGAGAGTCGTAGATTAATTTCCTTTCCTCTAGATGCGATCGGATGCTATCTGCTATAATTGATTCAAGAAATTTCCCCACTACTGACGTCAAACTGATCGGCAGGTAATTTGACGCTGATGCTCTGTCTCCCTTTTTAAATATGGGTACTACATTCGCCTGTTTCCACAACTCTGGCACAACTCCAGTGTCTAATGATTTTGTAAATAAATTTACGAGGGGTCCGCTAATCTGTTCCCTACACTCTTTTAAGACTCGAGGAAAAATTTCATCCGGCCCTGGGGATTTTGTGTTCCTTAGTTTATATATCTTCTTAAGAACATCCTCTTTACTGATGGTGATATTCTTTAATTTCTCTTCTTCTTTTCCCTTAAATATCAGTTCCACCTCCGGAATTTCATCGCAAATTTCTTCTGTGAAAACTGATAAGAAGTAGCTGTTCAATGCTTTGCTCATGTCTTCACTGCCATTTATCAATTCTCCCCTCCCTGACTTTAAGGGCCCAACTTTGTCCTTGACCTTTGTCCTATATACCTGGAAAAATCCCTTGGGATTCGCCTTGGATTCTCTTGCTATTTTGATTTCATAGTCTCTCTTTGCTTTCCTTACATTTTTCTTAACATTCTTAGATAGTTCATTATACCTGTTTCTGAGCTGCTCCTCCCCTCCCTTTAATTTCTTATATATTCCTTTCTTTATTCCTATGTCATGTTTAAGTTTTCTGGTCATCCACCTTGGCTCATTCTTATTTGACCTAATTTTTCTGTATGGTATATTTTGTTCTTGTGCTTTATGTAGTATACTGGTGAATATATTATAGTCATGATCAATTGTTGTGTCATCTATGACCTCACCACTTCCTACTGGGAACTGACGTGACTGTTCCCAGGTGACCTCACCTAGGTACCTTCTTAACCCCTGATAATCCGCCAACCGAAAGTTTGGGACTCTGACCATATTGTCATTGTTTTTCGTTTCCCAATTTAGGGTGAACCTGATTTCTCTGTGATCACTGTTACCTAGTTCTTCCCCTACTGTGATATCTCTGATAATATTTTCTTTATTTGTTAATACTAGGTCTAATATATTGTCACCTCTAGTAGGTTCTGTAATTAGTTGTTTCAAAAAATTGTCTTGTACTGCGTCTAGGAAGTCTTCAGATTCATAGTCGCCTACAATGTTGTCCCAGTCAATATTTCTGAAGTTGAAATCCCCCATAATGCATAGGTTGTTATATTTTGCTGCCCTACTCATTTCCTGCCATATGGGCTGAGCTGCTTCTTTGCTAAGAATTGGGGGCCTGTAAATCACTCCCATAATTAGTTTTTCTCTTCCTTCCGTGATTTCTACCCACACAGACTCGGTTCCTATTTCACCCTTTATTGAATTATTAGTACAACATTTTAATGTATCCTTGACGAAGAGTGCGACCCCTCCCCCCTTCCTACCTTCCCTGTCCTTGTGAAAAAGGTTGTACCCTTCTATGTGGTACTCTGATAAAAAATTTTTGCTCGCCAGATTCATCCAAGTTTCGGTGATTGCTATGACGTCTACATTCTCGGTACATACAACCGCTCTCAGCAAGTCTATTTTATTTCTAACGCTCCTACTGTTTGTATAGTATACATTTAAACCTACTCTTCCCTGGTCCTGTTTTACCCCTTGTCCTGAGCAACTAATTTTACTTCCCAGGACCTGCTTGTTTTTTGATTCCCACTTTCCCCGACCCCTCTCTACTGGCGAAACCACCCCTTCGGAGTGACAATTTCACGCTCCAGGGATGCAGACAACGTCTTTACCCCCTCACGAGACAAGTGTACTCCGTCGCGACAGTACAGGTAGTCGTTGCCATAGAATCGTTGCCAGTTATCAATGAATGCCCAACCATTGTTTGCACAATGTTTTTCCAGTCGGCAATTAATAGCAATTGCCCTGGACAGCCATTCACGACCAACCCCTCTTCTAGGCAAGACACCACATACTATCGGGATCCCTCCCCTATCTCTAATCTTCCCCAGCGCCTCCCTATACCTCTTGAAAAGTTCCTCACTCCTAACCTTACCTATGTCGTTTCCTCCCACACTAAGACACACTACTGGATTGGTACCCTCCCCTGACAAAACTCTGTCTAACCTCTCGGCTACATGCCCTATCCCAGCCCCAGGAAAACACACCCTAGTCCTACGTTTCCTATCTCTCGCACAAAAAGCCCTATCCATAAACCTCACCTGGCTGTCACCAACTACCACGACCTTACCTGTGGGCAGGGTTTGTACAACTGCCCTTTCCTCTCCTTGATCCATACCGTCCTGCCTCTTCTCTTCCTCTCCAGCTTCCTGCAGCACCTGGTAAGGGTTACTGCACTCCACACCCTGGTCAGCTTTCCTAAGCCTGACCCTAGTCCCCTTGGAGACAACCACTCTCCACGCCTGCTCCTCTTTCGCAGGTGTCCTGCTAGGCAGGACACCTACCTGAAGGAGTTCCGTCCTGAGGGCTTCATTTTTCCCCTTCAGAGTGTCAACCTCACTCCTCAACTGCCCCAGCTGCCTTAACAGCGTGGCAAGGAGGTCGTCTTTCCCCACACTCCCCTCCTCTTCCCCCACGACACAACGATCCAAAGCGGCCATTTTCCTTGGTCTCTAACGGGAGGGCGATCGGGCACGACCTTCTCCAAGCTGGGTCAGAGGCAGCGTGAGCGAGTATAGCGCTGTAGGGTGGGAAGACAGCCAGCCGCGCTGCCGCCATACTGCTGTTGGCAAGAGACACTACCAGTCTCCACACCTCATAAGTCAACGACGTGCCTACTGCTAGACTACATGAATTATTGCCCTACTGTTCATTCATAAATACATTTGCTAATGTGAAAACAAGTGAGGAAATCCATTAGCCTTTATTATTTACAAAATATATACAAATAATACAATAAACATCTGTGTAAATACGATATCTATATGTATAGCACATAATGCTACTGGCCTCTGAAATAAGAACATAAGAAAATAAGGAGTCTGCAATAGGCCGGTTGGCCTGTGCATGGCAGCTCCTGTCGAGAGTTACTACCACTCTCTATCATCCATGAATCTATCTAGCCTCCTTTTGAAACTTTCCAGAGTTCCCGCACTTACTACAAAGTTGCTAAGCTTGTTCCACTCATCCACCACCCTATTTGTGAACCAGTTTCTTCCTATCTCCCTCCTAAACCTAAACTTATCCAACTTGAATCCGTTGCTCCGAATCCTATCCTGCTCGGATATTATAAGAACTTTATCTATATCCCCTTTATTGATTCCTTTCACCCACTTAAATACTTCTATCATATCTCCCCGCACTCTTCGTCTTTCTAGGGAATGCAAGTTAAGTTTCTTTAACCTATCCTGATATGGAAGGTTTCTACGTCCCGGAATCATTTTTGTCATTCTTCGCTGCACCGACTCTAGTGAATTTATATCCATTCTATAATAGGGGCACCAGAACTGAACCGCATAATCGAGGTGCGGCCTGACTAGAGTAAGATATAGTTGCAATAAGACCTCTGCACTCTTGTTGCTTACACTTCTAGATATAAAACCCAATACTCTGTTTGCCTTATTTCGAACATTAACGCACTGTTTTCTAGGCCGTAGGTCCGGGCTTACAAGTACCCCTAGGTCTCTCTCACAAGTCGACTTCTCTAGGTTGATGTTGTTCAGGCTGTATACATTATAAGTATTGAATGAGCTTTGTGTATATCTGACGACTCTTTACCTTTACCTGAGTTTGTAACTTAGCAGTGCACTGTTTTGCACTGCTTTAATCAATAAATATATGTGATTTTCCATAGGTTCTGTATCAAACATGTGGTGAGATAGTTTAGGAAATACTTCTCTGTTAGTGTAACTTGATAACACTGAATGAACAAGTCGTTGAAAATCTACTCCTAAAGTTAGATCTATATTTTGTCCGTATGACATGGTTACTCTAAACTTTTTTTTCACAATTAACACAGATATCTATAATAACCATCTGAAGGATATATCGGGCCCTCTTTGGATTTCAACATAATCAGAGAATGCATCTGGCCAACATTAGTGCTTGTTAAGGCATCAACACAAGCTTCACAGTGTAGAGATTTCTTTAACCGAATCACAACGAAGCCAGTAATGTATGCAACAATTTTGTTGGAACATTGGGCCAAATGAAAACTGCTAGGAACATAACATAAGAACATAAGAACATAAGAATGGAGGAAACTGCAGCGGGCCTATTGGCCCATACTGGGCAGTCCCCTTTACACCCAACCCCTATTGCTCATATGAACATCCAACCTATGTTTGAAGCAATTCAGCGTATTCGAGTTAATGATGATATTTGGTAACTTGTTCCATTCATCTACTACTCTGTTTTCAAACCAGTGTTTACCTATTTCACGCCTAAATCTAAATTTGTCTAATTTAAAACCATTGTTACGAGTTCGCTCCTTGTTGGATAGTTTGAGTACCTTTGTAATGGCCCCTTTGTTTAGCCCTGCCTTCCTTTTATACACCTCTATCAGGTCGCCCCTCGCTCTACGTCTCTCAAGGGAGTGCAAATTAAGATGCTTTAACCTGTCTCTATACTCAAGGTTCCTAATGCCCGGGATTAGACTTGTCATTCTCCTCTGAATTCTTTCCAAAGATTCTATATCCATTCTGTAATACGGAGACCAAAACTGAACTGCGTAATCCAGGTGTGGTCTCACAAGAACAAGATACAGTTTTAGGATGACCTCACTAGTCTTGTAACTAACACTCCTTTGTATGAACCCAAGTACGTTATTAGCCTTGTTTCGAGCAAAAACACATTGTTTACTTTGCTTAAGGTTCCTACTTATCATTACTCCTAAATCTCTCTCGCAGTCGGATTTTTCTATGGCATCGTTGTTCATCTGGTATCTGGTTTCCCTGTTTACATCTCCTATACTGAGTACTTTACATTTGTCGTCGTTGAATTTCATCTGCCATTTTTCAGACCATTCGAAAAATTTGTTTAGATCTTCCTGTAGTTTTGCCGAGTCCTCGTTAGATTTGATAGCACGTCCTATTTTAGTGTCATCAGCAAATTTACTTAAGTTGCTGTCAATGCCGATATCTATGACGTTTATGTATATAATAAATAATAATGGTCCAAGTTCTGAGCCTTGGGGAACTCCACTTGTGACGTTGCTCCAATGGGACTTAGTGCGGTTAATGCTCACTCGCTGTTTCCTGTCCTGTAACCACGCCCTAATCCATTTGAGGATGTCACCTTTGATGCCATGAGCTTCTACCTTTCTAATTACTCTTTCGTGGGGGACTCTGTCGAAGGCTTTGCTAAAGTCGAGATATACCACATCATAATTGTGCCCCTCGTCCACCGTATGACTCAGACAACACGTCTATTCCTTGTCACTGAAGTGCTTTGAGCACAGACGTATATGCTTAGATGCAACAAAATTTTCAAGACTTCTTGCCCGAACCCATTCCTGTCTTAAGGCCTCATCTTGAGGAAAATTGTATCTGTAAAATAAGAGAGAAACCTACTTCTAGAATGGAAGCTATAAAGAAAAATATTATAGTATCATGAGACACAATGATCTTTACTGCGACATACCGCACATGGCTGGAAAATATGCCTAAGCTTAATTTTTCATGTTATGAAACAATATCAATTTCCACTGTATGTACTAATACTGAATGCTATATGACTGATGTTGCTATGAAGCAAGACGCTTTTAAAGCTCAAAGAAATTAAAATCTAAGAAATATTCCTAAACAAATTTTTTCCATCAAAATAATGACATCTCTATCAGTGAACAACACTCTTAATTTATCAATGAATAGTATAATATAATCCCTCTTGTCACATGATTTATATCTTACTTAAATGCAGTGCACGCACAGATTGCCTACTCTATATTTAAAATAGGCCTTAAAATGAGAGGGGTTGAGGTAGCGGGCACTGTAACTAGTTACATACGTTTGCCACTTGATATATATATATATATATATACAATCAACACCTCAACCCACCAGGATTCGAACCCACGGCACACAAGCCTATGACTGTGACCGGGGAACGCTAACCGCTGGACCACCAGGATACTAAAAGCAGTCCTAGACTTTCTTATATTTCACACAAAGCCTGTTCAACGAGCTTATGGCGCCGTGAACCTCTAATGGGGACCACCCGTATCACTTAGGTGGTCAGAGTAACGTTTTACCAAATCCGGCTTCGAAACACGAGGATCCATATATATTTCATTAGCCCAATAAAGCACGCGGACTTCTACATACAATCAACACCTCAACCCACCAGGATTCGAACCCACGGCACACAAGCCTATGACTGTGACCGGGGAACGCTAACCGCTGGACCACCAGGATACTAAAAGCAGTCCTAGACTTTGTTATATTTCACACAAAGCCTGTTCAACGAGCTTATGGCGCCGTGAACCTCTAATGGGGACCACCCGTATCACTTAGGTGGTCAGAGTAACGTTTTACCAAATCCGGCTTCGAAACACGAGGATCCATATATATTTCATTAGCCCAATAAAGCACGCGGACTTCTACATACAATCAACACACTATGTGTGTCTGCAAGTAAATCACTGCAGGTGCGCGTGATCTAGGTATATGCTGATAACCACAAGGAAAGAAGAAAACACGAAGTTCCCAAGCGCTTTCGTGTAATTCACATCTTCAGGGGTGAGTACAGACTAGAGAGAGTAATACAAATCAAGGTGTATATATACAGAGGAGGGTGAGACCAGGTCCACAATGGTCAGGTATTAGGTAATGACCCTACTAATCTATAAATAGCACACAACGGTTGGTGGTCAGGTCAGATGGTCAAGTGACCCGGCCTTCTCACCTGATCACAAATCTTCTTAATTACAAAATTGTCCAGCTTGTACATGCCGTTACTCAAATTCATGTTGAATGCTTCGGTATGTTTTATAAGACTAGATTCTATGATGTTCCTACTATCAATTGAATTACATGGTAATATTGAGGAGTAGGGTGTGTCATAGGAGGGAAGATCAGCTAAAACTAATGGCCCATCACTTTTTTGGTAGATTTTAGTGTATATAAACAGAAAATAATTTCAGTTTCAATATTTTGCAACCTTTTGCTAGGTAAATTTTAGCGTGAAATTTATCGAAAATCTAACGTACAGCTGCATTAGTGCATTACAATTAAATAGTGAACATTGCTTTCTGACTTCATTCTTTAACAACCCAACTAACAATATTTTTTTATGTTTCAGATTCTGATGCATTTATAAGTTGATAATATTTGCGATGGCTGCTTGTGTCAGGACGAGGAACCAAAAATCCAGCCATCTCAGTCACTATCTTGGGTCTGGGAGAGAGCTCCTGAAGTCGGAGTTGCCTACATTGAGAGATGCTTTGAGATACGGTGTTTTAATCAGGCAAATCAGTGAAAAGAACCAAAGAACTTACACAAGCAAAGACATTGCCAGTGATATGACCAAAGCTGTCTTGGCACAGTACATTCTGGCTAACGCTCAGTTCAAGCCTCCAGTCATAACAAGTCAGAAGAAGATTAGTGAGAGACTGCTAGCCAGTTGGGAAAAGGCAAGAGATATCTCTCTTGGGAGAGGAAAACTTGCAGTTAAGGACAGCTTTGCCAAGCAACTGGACCAGTTATTTGACATAATTACTTGCAAGTGCCCAATTGTTCTCTGTCCTGAGATTGGATGCGATCGTGACTGTAAATCCGAGGCCCACATCTCCTGTATTTGCAAGCGTGAACTGAAGATTCCTGTGATCGAACTGGCATTTGTCAAAGCACAGAGAGAGAAGACTGGCAGTATAGGGGCTCTCATGATTTCTAGCCAAGATATTCCGGAGTCCAAGAGACAGGAGACTGCCACAGAGAGACAGAAGAGGAGAAGAGTTGCCGAGGAAAAGACACTTGAGAAGGCCCAGGGTGAGGTAAAAAAGGCCGATGATTGGAGTCAAGCTGATTCAGAGTTTAATGACTTCCCCATGGCTGATCCGAGTGCTGACCAGGAGAATGGTGACTTTGTCCCTAACCCAAAAAATAATGATCCCAAACCTTCCAGGCATAAGATTCGAAATAGGAAAGATATCCCGAGCATAGCTCTGGCCAGCATGCGACACCACACTGGTCTCAGAGAAACTGCAGAGATAGCAACAGCTGCCTGGATTGACGGTGGTTTGATAACACCTGATGATGTTCACCTGGTGATAGATCATAACAAAGTAAGGAGAGCTCAGGAGAAACTTGTCAGTAACCTAGAAGAGGAGTTTGATAAGGGGATAAGAGAAAATGGAATCAATTGTTTGTTCTTTGATGGGAGAAGGGATGACACTAAAGTTCATGAAAGTTGAAGATTCTGACAAGTTGTTCCCTGCCATGGTGAAGGAGGAACACTACTCCTGCTGCAGTGAACCAGGAGGGAAGTATTTGTGGCATTTCACTCCAGAAAAAGATGACATCAGGAAACCAGCTGAGATAGTGGCAGATAACATTGTGAATTGGCTCAGAGAGAGGAACGTAGACCAGACCCTGCAGGCCATTGGAGGGGACAGCACCAACACGAACACAGGGTGGCAAGGGGGGGTCATACAGTGGATAGAGCGGAAGATTGGGAGGAAGCTGGTCTGGAGTGTTTGTGACCTCCACACCAACGAGTTGCCACTCAGACATCTGATCCAGGAGCTGGATGGCAAGACTCTTTCAAACAACAGAAGGTCTGGTCCTCTTGGCAAGATGCTGGACTCTGCCACTGAGTTAGAAATAAATCCGAGCTTTGAAAAAATCACAGTTGGCCCTCCACTCGTTGAGCTTGCACATACTGTCATTGACGACCTGAGTACTGACCAGTACTATGGTTACATGATTTGCAGTGCCATCAAAACTGGGGTCATGCCTGATAGACTTGCTTACTTGCAGATAGGTCCAGTCTCACATTCTAGGTGGCTCACAACGGCTCTCAGGTTCTGCAGAATTTGGGTCGCTCATCTAAACTGAAAGGGAACCAGCTTCACAACCTGAGACTCATTGTCCAATTCATCGTGAGTGTCTACTTGCCAAATTGGTTCAACACCAAGGTCAAGTCATCGTTCTCCGAAGGTCCGAGGCATGTTCTCTTCCAGCTTGAGCTCCTGAGGAGTCAGCCAAGGAAGGTTGTTCAGATTGTGGAGCAGACTGTGAGGAGATCTTCCTGGTATGCTCATCCCGAGGCAGTTCTGCAGACAATGCTCTGCAGTAAGGATGAGGAGGAAAGAAGAGTGGCAGTCAAAAAGATCTTGGATATGAGACTTATGAGAGGATCTGGGCATGACGAATCAGTTGGTGACGATTCCTTCAGGGTCAGGAAGACTCCCGAAGTCAATCTAGGTGCCAAGACCCTCACTGATCTCATAGATCTGGATAACATCCAGGCTGGCAGTGAGCCCCCTCTTACCTGCAGCCTCACCAATGTTCAAGTCAGAGCTTTCCTGGACAACCCCATGCATGTCCCTGCCTGGCCCTCGCACACCCAGAGAATAGAGCGTTGTGTACAGCAAGTGAGCGAGGCCAGCAGTCACGTGTACAGCCAGGAGAGGAGGGAAGGCTACATCCGAGCTCAGGTGGTCAGCAGGATGGTGATGAGTAGAAACAGAAGCAAGAAAGACATGTTCTCTATGGTGTGCAGCAACACCGGGTCGTAGTTGTAAAACCGGTTTTTGTATTTGACGATTTTGTTTGCTAAAGGAATATTAAATTTAATAAATGTGTCAAGATCATTCGTTTCACTATTCTGGATCATTTTCATCCTAATAAATTAACCTAATACATTTACTTTACTTTAAATAAGCTATTTAGTGGTGTTGGTAAAAGGGTGGGAATACTGAATTTTCATAAGATTTCAAGTTAAAATATACCTAGCAAAAAATGAAAACTTTTCAAATCTCAAGATATCACATGATTCTGCACATAGAACTACATCATTATTACCATGGGCCGCTTTTTCAAACTCAAAAAAAAAAAATTCGCCTCCGTATGACACACCCTATTGAGGAGGCATTATCCCAGTCAATGAGATGCTTGTTATCCCTCAAATGAACAAACAGAGCATTGGATTCCTGGCCTGTCCTAACACTGTATTTGTGTTGTTTAATTCTAGTTGCAAGATCTTTACCTGTCTGGCCTAAGTAAAACATATTACATTCCTTGCAAGGAACTTTATAAATGCAACCAATTGTGTTGTTGGGGGAGTTCTTGATTAACATTTGTTTAACAGTGCATGAGTTTTTAAATGCCACATTGACGTTCCAGGTTTTTAGCTGTGCAGGAATGTGTGAGAAATTTTTGTGAAATGGTAATATTAAGATATTCTTATGGTCATGGGTGGGCTTGGGATCAGTTCTATAAAAAGTTTTCTTAGTAATGTTTAAGCATTTGTCTATGAAAGATCTAGGGTATTTAAGGTTTGAGCCAATATTATATATATATTTGTATTCCTCATCGATGAATTCCGGACTGCAAATTCTAAAGGCACGTAAAAACATTGTTGAAAATACTTTCTGTTTGACTTTATTATGGTGGGCAGAATAATAATGAATGTATGAACACACATTAGTTGGTTTTCTATAAATACTGAACTTAAAAGTGTTACCTATTCTGTGTATCAGACAGTCTAGGAATGGCAATTTCCAGTCTTGCTCTAATTCCACAGTGAATTTGATCGAGGGGGCTAAGTTGTTAAGTTGTGGCAGGAAAGCTGACCACCGTTGTATGCTATTTAAAGATTAGTAGGGTCATTACCTAATACCTGACCATTGTGGACCTGGTCTCACCCTCCTCTGTATATATACACCTTGATTTGTATTACTCTCTCTAGTCTGTACTCACCCCTGAAGATGTGAATTACACGAAAGCGCTTGGGAACTTCGTGTTTTCTTCTTTCCTTGTGGTTATCAGCATATACCTAGATCACGCGCACCTATAGTGATTTACTTGCACATATATATATATATATATATATATATATATATATATATATATATATATATATATATATATATATATATATATATGTAACCGGTCGGAATTTACTGGACTTTAATTTTTCACTTGACTTGGGGTTTATTTAAAATTAATAGATGGTAATGGCAGTGGAAGCGCCCCTTTGAGAAAAATCCCGAACCAGCACAAGAACACTTACTCTACTAACAAATAAATTGTCCGTGACCCGTGGAAGGATAGCGTCTGTGACTGGGATGAATGAGACACACTGTTTCATTTAGACACTTATATTCCCTCCAACACTACAAACACAATCCAATAGTGGTACACCAATATGCCCACCTCTTAGCTTGAACTTAAACACTACTCTGGGGAATAAAAGTTATACAGGATCTAGAAATTATGAAGAAACTCAGGCAACAATAAATTTGAAGTATTAAGAACTGTTGCGTGCACACATGAAACAGGCCTTACAGGCTTTCACACAGTAATATATCAGTCACTGAGGAAATGGTAATACAAATGAGAACTTAAATACTCTACAATGAATAGGCCTTAAGGGCACTCAACAAAATTATATCAGTCACTGAGGAAATGGTAATAAAAATAAGAAATTAAATACTGTACAATGAATAGGCCTTTAAGGCACTCAACAAAATTATCTCAGTCACTGAGGAAATGGTAATAAAAATAAGAAATTAAATACTCTACAATGAATAGGCCTTAAGGGCACTCAACAAAATTATAGCACCCCAACAGATGCACACTTCCTAACCTAACCTAACCACTACTCTGGGGAACAAGGTTATACCTGAGATCAGAATTATGAAGAACAATCAGAGGCATTAAAAGAATCACATCACAGTATCACTCTGGTTCCACTTGATGGCACAAACATTCAAAACAATATTATCAAAATTATCTAGAAACAATTAAACTACACCCGTAATAAGGGAGGGAAAATGTTCCTCCAGGTATCTCCTAGAGACCTAGACTCACGGTCTCAGTGTGTGACCATTAGTCTACTCAGATAGCCTCAGTGTACTCCCAGTGCGTCCATAAAGCGGACGGGAGTGAGCCAATCAGACCTTGTACAGTTGAGAGAAGCTTTAGCGCCCCGTTAGCAAGAGGGTTTCGCTAGCAGCTCGGGACACGTGGTGATGTGCCCGGAGTGGTAAGAACTGATCACCCACTGCTGGTCCCGGGTCGTTTAGTTGTCGGGAGCACTCGTTCACTCAAGAGAACCTTTGCTACCCCGTTAAACAGTGACAGGCCTACTTTGCTCGGTCCAATGGCGACAATCGCCACCCTCAATCATCAACGGCAGTCTCAAACGGCAGTCAATCTCTCGCAGTCAACTCCGGGTCAACTCCAGTCAAGTGGGTTCTCACGGAAACCCTGAAATGAACTCACTGTTAGCTCTAGTTTACTTTATCACTGCCCTATCTAACCCTGTCTGAGATCGAATGAGACTTACTTGTTATACTGCAATATTTCAGCACAGGTGACTAGGCCACGTGACTATTTCTGGGACAGACGCGCAGAGACGTCTTGTTTGTGTGAGTGCTATCCGGGACTGAGAGAGAGGCCGGGTCGTCTTCTCTCAAGGCGTGAGCTTAGGCCTACGTGACTTATTTTCCGCCTAACTAATAAATCCTTGGGACACCCGTAACATTATTCAGACTGCTAAACGATCTATAATAATTTAAAATTCAATAATAGTCCCTTACTTCATGACTCGCATCATTATTCAATCGGTAAACTACATTTAATATCACATAGGCCTAATTCCACCATCTCCCGCTAGGAGGGGGAAGCGCTCTCTCCCCTCCCATGACCTTGAACGCTCAGTGTTGCCAATGGCGGGGCATTCGAAATTACTCTGAAATTTCTGAATATTACATATATATATATATATATATACAATCAACACCTCAACCCGCCAGGATTCGAACCCACGGTGGTCCCCATTAGAGGTTCACGGCGCCATAAGCTCGTTGAACAGGCTTTGTGTGAAATATAACAAAGTCTAGGACTGCTTTTAGTATCCTGGTGGTCTAGCGGTTAGCGTTCCCCGGTCATAGTCATAGGCTTGTGGGCCGTGGGTTCGAATCCTGGCGGGTTGAGGTGTTGATTGTATGTAGAAGTCCGCGTGCTTTATTGGGCTAATGAAATATATATGGATCCTCGTGTTTCGAAGCCGGATTTGGTAAAACGTTACTCTGACCACCTAAGTGATAAGGGTGGTCCCCATTAGAGGTTCACGGCGCCATAAGCTCGTTGAACAGGCTTTGTGTGAAATATAACAAAGTCTAGGACTGCTTTTAGTATCCTGGTGGTCTAGGGGTTAGCGTTCCCCGGTCATAGTCATAGGCTTGTGGGCCGTGGGTTCGAATCCTGGCGGGTTGAGGTGTTGATTGTATGTAGAAGTCCGCGTGCTTTATTGGGCTAATGAAATATATATGGATCCTCGTGTTTCGAAGCCGGATTTGGTAAAACGTTACTCTGACCACCTAAGTGATACGGGTGGTCCCCATTAGAGGTTCACGGCGCCATAAGCTCGTTGAACAGGCTTTGTGTGAAATATAACAAAGTCAAGGACTGCTTTTAGTATCCTGGTGGTCCAGCGGTTAGCGTTCCCCGGTCACAGTCATAGGCTTGTGGGCCGTGGGTTCGAATCCTGGCGGGTTGAGGTGTTGATTGTATGTAGAAGTCCGCCTGCTTTATTGGGCTAATGAAATATATATGGATCCTCGTGTTTCGAAGCCGGACTTGGTAAAACGTTACTCTGACCACCTAAGTGATACGGGTGGTCCCCATTAGAGGTTCACGGCGCCATAAGCTCGTTGAACAGGCTTTGTGTGAAATATAACAAAGTCTATGACTGCTTTTAGTATCCTGGTGGTCTAGCGGTTAGCGTTCCCCGGTCATAGTCATAGGCTTGTGGGCCGTGGGTTCGAATCCTGGCGGGTTGAGGTGTTGATTGTATGTAGAAGTCCGCGTGCTTTATTGGGCTAATGAAATATATATGGATCCTCGTGTTTCGAAGCCGGATTTGGTAAAACGTTACTCTGACCACCTAAGTGATACGGGTGGTCCCCATTAGAGGTTCACGGCGCCATAAGCTCGTTGAACAGGCTTTGTGTGAAATATAACAAAGTCAAGGACTGCTTTTAGTATCCTGGTGGTCCAGCGGTTAGCGTTCCCCGGTCACAGTCATAGGCTTGTGGGCCGTGGGTTCGAATCCTGGCGGGTTGAGGTGTTGATTGTATGTAGAAGTCCGCGTGCTTTATTGGGCTAATGAAATATATATGGATCCTCGTGTTTCGAAGCCGGATTTGGTAAAACGTTACTCTGACCACCTAAGTGATACGGGTGGTCCCCATTAGAGGTTCACGGCGCCATAAGCTCGTTGAACAGGCTTTGTGTGAAATATAACAAAGTCTAGGACTGCTTTTAGTATCCTGGTGGTCCAGCGGTTAGCGTTCCCCGGTCACCGTCATAGGCTTGTGGGCCGTGGGTTCGAATCCTGGCGGGTTGAGGTGTTGATTGTATGTAGAAGTCCGCGTGCTTTATTGGGCTAATGAAATATATATGGATCCTCGTGTTTCGAAGCCGGATTTGGTAAAACGTTACTCTGACCACCTAAGTGATACGGGTGGTCCCCATTAGAGGTTCACGGCGCCATAAGCTCGTTGAACAGGCTTTGTGTGAAATATAACAAAGTCTAGGACTGCTTTTAGTATCCTGGTGGTCCAGCGGTTAGCGTTCCCCGGTCACAGTCATAGGCTTGTGGGCCGTGGGTTCGAATCCTGGCGGGTTGAGGTGTTGATTGTATGTAGAAGTCCGCGTGCTTTATTGGGCTAATGAAATATATATATATATATATATATATATATATATATATTTATATACAATCAACACCTCAACCCGCCAGGATTCGAACCCACGGCCCACAAGCCTATGACTGTGACCGGGGCCGTGGGTTCGAATCCTGGCGGGTTGAGGTGTTGATTGTATGTAGAAGTCCGCGTGCTTTATTGGGCTAATGAAATATATATTTATATAAAGTTTTAGGAGACGCCATTAACCGCTCATTATGTTCAAGAAAATGCTATTAACTGTCACTCATGATGTTCTAGGAGACGCCATTAATCGCTCAAGATGCTCTAGGAGACGCCATTAATCACTTTTGATGTTGGAGACGCCAATAACCGTTCATAATGTTCCAGGAGACCCCATTAACCGCTCATGATGGTTTGGGATGAGGCATTAACTGCTCATAATGTTCTAGGAGACGCAATTACCCGCTTTTGGTGGTCTAGGAGACGTTATTAACAGTTCATAATATTATAGGAGACGCCATTAACAGCCTATGATGCTCTAGGAGATACTAATAACCGTTTATAATGTTGTAGGAGATTCCACTAACTGCTCGTGATTTTCTGGGAGACGGCAGTAACTGCTCGTGATAGTCTAGGGCGGTGTTATTCAACTGTGTGCCTGAGGCACACCAGTGTGACCCAAACAAGTTTTTAGTGTGACCAAAAAATGTGGTGTGACTAATGAGTGTGGCCCATGGAGGTATAATAGGGTGGAAGCGGCATCCCCTCAGAAAAGTGAGGTCAATCTGAGCTGCCGGCGGCCAAATTGTGGCTGGCAAAAAAGGCTAAGCCGTGTCCAGCCAGTTAACAGTCGCCAGCTCACAGGTGCACATGTTTTTCTTTGTGTGCATTACATATAAAAATGCCAGTATCGTGTGCTGCTTATGAATGTCCTGCAAGGTTCGACAAGACCATAGATCCTCATCTTACATTTCATCGGCAATTTCTTAAATGATATACAGAACTAAGTATAAAGTGAAAAAAAGTTGCTATCAAGTGGCAAACGTATGTAACTAGTTACAGTGCCCGCTACCTCAACCCCTCTCATTTTAAGGCCTATTTTAAATATAGAGTAGGCAATCTGTGCGTGCACTGCATTTAAGTAAGATATAAATCATGTGACAAGAGGGATTATATTTTACTATTCATTGATAAATTACGAGTGTTGTTCACTGATAGAGATGTCATTATTTTGATGGAAAAAATTTGTTTAGGAATATTTCTTAGATTTTAATTTCTTTGAGCTTTAAAAGCGTCTTGCTTCATAGCAACATCAGTCATATAGCATTCAGTATTAGTACATACAGTGGAAATTCATATTGTTTCATAACATGAAAAATTAAGCTTAGGCATATTTTCCAGCCATGTGCGGTATGTCGCAGTAAAGATCATTGTGTCTCATGATACTATAATATTTTTCTTTATAGCTTCCATTCTAGAAGTAGGTTTCTCTCTTATCTTACAGATGCAATTTTCCTCAAGATGAGGCCTTAAGACAGGAATGGGTTCGAACAAGAAGACTTGAAAATTTTGTTGCATCTAAGCATATACGTCTGTGCTCAAAGCACTTCAGTGACAAGGAATAGACGTGTTGTCTGAGTCACACGGTGGACGAGGGGCACAATTATGATGTGGTATATCTCGACTTTAGCAAAGCCTTCGACAGAGTCCCCCACGAAAGACTAATTAGAAAGGTAGAAGCTCATGGCATCAAAGGTGACATCCTTAAATGGATTAGGGCGTGGTTACAGGACAGGAAACAGCGAGTGAGCATTAACGGCACTAAGTCCCATTGGAGCAACATCACAAGTGGAGTTCCCCAAGGCTCAGTACTTGGACCATTATTATTTATTATATACATAAACGACATAGATATCGGCATTGACAGCAACTTAAGTAAATTTGCTGATGACACTAAAATAGGACGTGTTATCAAATCTGACGAGGACTCGGCAAAACTACAGGAAGATCTAAACAAATTTTTCGAATAGTCTGAAAAATGGCAGATGAAATTCAACGACGACAAATGTAAAGTACTCAGTATAGGAGATGTAAACAGGGAAACCAGATACCAGATGAACAACGATGCCATAGAGAAATCCGACTGCGAGAGAGATTTAGGAGTAATGATAAGTAGGAACCTTAAGCAAAGTAAACAATGTGTTTTTGCTCGAAACAAGGCTAATAACGTACTTGGGTTCATACAAAGGAGTGTTAGTTACAAGACTAGTGAGGTCATCCTAAAACTGTATCTTGTTCTTGTGAGACCACACCTGGATTACGCAGTTCAGTTCTGGTCACCGTATTACAGAATGGATATAGAATCCTTGGAAAGAATTCAGAGGAGAATGACAAGACTAATCCCGGGCATTAGGAACCTTGAGTATAGAGACAGGTTAAAGCATCTTAATTTGCACTCCCTTGAGAGACGTTGAGCGAGGGGCGACCTGATGGAGGTGTATAAGTGGAAGGCAGGGCTAAACAAAGGGGACATTACAAAGGTACTCAAACTATCCAACCAGGAGCAACTCGTAACAATGGTTTTAAATTAGATAAATTTAGATTTAGGCGTGAAATAGGTAAACACTGGTTTGGAAACAGAGTAGTGGATGAATGGAACAAGTTACCAAATATCATCATTAACTCGAATACGCTGAATTGCTTCAAACATAGGTTGGATGCTCATATGAGCAAAGGGGTTGGGTGTAAACGGGAGTGCCCAGTATGGGCCAATAGGCCCGCTGCAGTTTCCTCCATTCTTATGTTCTTATGTTCTTATGTTATGTTCCTAGCAGTTTTCATTTGGCCCAATGTTCCAACAAAATTGTTGCATACATTGCTGGCTTCGTTGTGATTCGGTTAAAGAAATTTCTACACTGTGAAGCTTGTGTTGATGCCTTAACAAGCACTAATGTTGGCCAGATGCATTCTCTGATTATGTTGAAATCCAAAGAGGGCCCGATATATCCTTCAGATGGTTATTATAGATATCTGTGTTAATTGTGAAAAAAAAGTTTAGAGTAACCATGTCATACGGACAAAATATAGATCTAACTTTAGGAGGAGTAGATTTTCAACGACTTGTTCATTCAGTGTTATCAAGTTACACTAACAGAGAAGTATTTCCTAAACTATCCCACCACATGTTTGATACAGAACCTATGGAAAATCACATATATTTATTGATTAAAGCAGTGCAAAACAGTGCACTGCTAAGTTAAAAACTCAGGTAAAGGTAAAGAGTCGTCAGATATACACAAAGCTCATTCAATACTTATAATGTATACAGCCTTAACAACATCAACCTAGAGAAGTCGACTTGTGAAAGAGACCTAGGGGTACTTGTAAGCCCGGACCTACGGCCTAGAAAACAGTGCGTTAATGTTCGAAATAAGGCAAACAGAGTATTGGGTTTTATATCTAGAAGTGTAAGCAACAAGAGTGCAGAGGTCTTATTGCAACTATATCTTACTCTAGTCAGGCCGCACCTCGATTATGCGGTTCAGTTCTGGTGCCCCTATTATAGAATGGATATAAATTCACTAGAGTCGGTGCAGCGAAGAATGACAAAAATGATTCCGGGACGTAGAAACCTTCCATATCAGGATAGGTTAAAGAAACTTAACTTGCATTCCCTAGAAAGACGAAGAGTGCGGGGAGATATGATAGAAGTATTTAAGTGGGTGAAAGGAATCAATAAAGGGGATATAGATAAAGTTCTTATAATATCCGAGCAGGATCGGATTCGGAGCAACGGATTCAAGTTGGATAAGTTTAGGTTTAGGAGGGAGATAGGAAGAAACTGGTTCACAAATAGGGTGGTGGATGAGTGGAACAAGCTTAGCAACTTTGTAGTAAGTGCGGGAACTCTGGAAAGTTTCAAAAGGAGGCTAGATAGATTCATGGATGATAGAGAGTGGTAGTAACTCTCGACAGGAGCTGCCATGCACAGGCCAACCGGCCTATTGCAGACTCCTTATTTTCTTATGTTCTTAGTTCAGAGGCCAGTAGCATTATGTGCTATACATATAGATATCGTATTTACACAGATGTTTATTGTATTATTTGTATATATTTTGTAAATAATAAAGGCTAATGGATTTCCTCACTTGTTTTCACATTAGCAAATGTATTTATGAATGAACAGTAGGACAATAATTCATGTAGTCTAGCAGTACGCACGTCGTTGACTTATGAGGTGTGGAGACTGGTAGTGTCTCTTGCCAACAACAGTATGGCGGCAGCGCGGCTGGCTGTCTTCCCACCCTACAGCGCTATACACGCTCACGCTGCCTCTGACCCAGCTTGGAGAAGGTCGTGCCCGATCGCCCTCCCGTTAGAGACCAAGGAAAATGGCCGCTTTGGATCGTTGTGTCGTGGGGGAAGAGGAGGGGAGTGTGGGGAAAGACGACCTCCTTGCCACGCTGTTAAGGCAGCTGGGGCAGTTGAGGAGTGAGGTTGACACTCTAAAGGGGGAAAATGAAGCCCTCAGGACGGAACTCCTTCAGGTAGGTGTCCTGCCTAGCAGGACACCTGCGAAAGAGGAGCAGGCGTGGAGAGTGGTTGTCTCCAAGGGGACTAGGGTCAGGCTTAGGAAAGCTGACCAGGGTGTGGAGTGCAATAACCCTTACCAGGTGCTGCAGGAAGCTGGAGAGGAAGAGAAGAGGCAGGACGGTATGGATCAAGGAGAGGAAAGGGCAGTTGTATAAACCCTGCCCACAGGTAAGGTCGTGGTAGTTGGTGACAGCCAGGTGAGGTTTATGGATAGGGCTTTTTGTGCGAGAGATAGGAAACGTAGGACTAGGGTGTATTTTCCTGGGGCTGGGATAGGGCATGTAGCCGAGAGGTTAGACAGAGTTTTGTCAGGGGAGGGTACCAATCCAGTAGTGTGTCTTAGTGTTGGAGGAAACGACATAGGTAAGGTTAGAAGTGAGGAACTTTTCAAGACGTATAGGGAGGCGCTGGGGAAGATTAGAGATAGGGGAGGGATCCCGATAGTATGTGGTGTCTTGCCTAGAAGAGGGGTTGGTCGTGAATGGCTGTCCAGGGCAATTGCTATTAATTGCCGACTGGAAAAACATTGTGCAAACAATGGTTGGGCATTCATTGATAACTGGCAACGATTCTATGGCAACGACTACCTGTACTGTCGCGACGGAGTACACTTGTCTCGTGAGGGGGTAAAGACGTTGTCTGCATCCCTGGAGCGTGAAATTGTCACTCCGAAGGGGTGGTTTCGCCAGTAGAGAGGGGTCGGGGAAAGTGGGAATCAAAAAACAAGCAGGTCCTGGGAAGTAAAATTAGTTGCTCAGGACAAGGGGTAAAACAGGACCAGGGAAGAGTAGGTTTAAATGTATACTATACAAACAGTAGGAGCGTTAGAAATAAAATAGACTTGCTGAGAGCGGTTGTATGTACCAAGAATATAGACGTCATAGCAATCACCGAAACTTGGATGAATCTGGCGAGCAAAATTTTTTTATCAGAGTACCACATAGAAGGGTACAACCTTTTTCACAAGGACAGGGAAGGTAGGAAGGGGGGAGGGGTCGCACTCTTCGTCAAGGATACATTAAAATGTTGTACTAATAATTCAATAAAGGGTGAAATAGGAACCGAGTCTGTGTGGGTAGAAATCACGGAAGGAAGAGAAAAACTAATTATGGGAGTGATTTACAGGCCCCCCAATTCTTAGCAAAGAAGCAGCTCAGCCCATATGGCAGGAAATGAGTAGGGCAGCAAAATATAACAACCTATGCATTATGGGGGATTTCAACTTCAGAAATATTGACTGGGACAACATTGTAGGCGACTATGAATCAGAAGACTTCCTAGACGCAGTATAGGACAATTTTTTGAAACAACTAATTACAGAACCTACTAGAGGTGACAATATATTAGACCTAGTATTAACAAATAAAGAAAATATTATCAGAGATATCACAGTAGGGGAAGAACTAGGTAACAGTGATCACAGAGAAATCAGGTTCACCCTAAATTGGGAAACGAAAAACAATGACAATATGGTCAGAGTCCCAAACTTTCGGTTGGCGGATTATCAGGGGTAAAGAAGGTACCTAGGTGAGGTCACCTGGGAACAGTCACATCAGTCCCCAGTAGGAAGGGGTGAGGTCATAGATGACACAACAATTGATCATGACTATAATATATTCACCAGTATACTACATAAAGCACAAGAACAAAATATACCATACAGAAAAATTAGGTCAAATAAGAATGAGCCAAGGTGGATGACCAGAAAACTTAAACATGACATAGGAATAAAGAAAGGAATATATAAGAAATTAAAGGGAGGGGAGGAGCAGCTCAGAAACAGGTATAATGAACTATCTAAGAATGTTAAGAAAAATGTAAGGAAAGCAAAGAGAGACTATGAAATCAAAATAGCAAGAGAATCCAAGGCGAATCCCAAGGGATTTTTCCAGGTATATAGGACAAAGGTCAAGGACAAAGTTGGGCCTTTAAAGTCAGGGAGGGGAGAATTGATAAATGGCAGTGAAGACATGAGCAAAGCATTGAACAGCTACTTTTTATCAGTTTTCACAGAAGAAATTTGGGATGAAATTCCGGAGGTGGAACTGATATTTAAGGGAAAGGAAGAAGAGAAATTAAAGAATATCACCATCAGTAAAGAGGATGTTCTTAAGAAGATATATAAACTAAGGAACACAAAATCCCCAGGGCCGGATGAAATTTTTCCTCGAGTCTTAAAAGAGTGTAGGGAACAGATTAGCGGACCCCTCGTAAATTTATTTACAAAATCATTAGACACTGGAGTTGTGCCAGAGTTGTGGAAACAGGCGAATGTAGTACCCATATTTAAAAAGGGAGACAGAGCATCAGCGTCAAATTACCGGCCGATCAGTTTGACGTCAGTAGTGGGGAAATTTCTTGAATCAATTATAGCAGATAGCATCCGATCGCATCTAGAGGAAAGGAAATTAATCTACGACTCTCAACATGGGTTTACAAAGGGAAAATCTTGTCTAACAAATCTGCTAACGTTTTTTAGGAAAGTCTTCGAGGTAGTAGATAATGACGAAAATTACGATGTTATTTACTTAGACTTCAGCAAAGCATTTGACAGAGTACCGCATCAGAGGCTTCTGAGAAAAATTAAGGCTCATGGTATCGAGGGGAAAGTTTTAAATTGGATAAAATCATGGCTCACCGATAGAACGCAGAGGGTCAGCGTAGATGGTGTTAAATCTGAGTGGGGCCGTGTAACCAGTGGGGTTCCCCAGGGGTCAGTACTAGGCCCACTCTTGTTCATAATCTACATAAACGATTTAGATACTGGGATCAGCAGTGAGATAAGCAAGTTTGCGGATGACACCAAAATAGGGCGGCAAATTAATTCAGGGCAGGATGCAAATGCATTACAGGAGGATCTAAATAAACTGCAGGGGTGGTCTGAAAAATGGCAAATGAAATTCAACACCAGCAAGTGCAGCGTACTTAATATTGGAAGAACAAATACTTATAATGTATACAGCCTGAACAACATCAACCTAGAGAAGTCGACTTGTGAAAGAGACCTAGGGGTACTTGTAAGCCCGGACCTACGGCCTAGAAAACAGTGCGTTAATGTTCGAAATAAGGCAAACAGTGTATTGGGTTTTATATCTAGAAGTGTAAGTAACAAGAGTGCAGAGGTCTTATTGCAACTATATCTTGCGCTAGTTAGGCCGCACCTCGATTATGCGGTTCAGTTCTGGTGCCCCTATTGTAGAATGGATATAAATTCACTAGAGTCGGTGCTGCAAAGAATGACAAAAATGATTCAGGGACTTAGAAACCTTCCATATCAGGATAGGTTAAAGAAACTTAACTTGCATTCCCTAGAAAGACGAAGAGTGCGGGGAGATATGATAGAGGTATTTAAGTGGGTGAAAGGAATCAATAAAGGGGATATAGACAAAGTTCTTATAATATCCGAGCAGGATAGGACTCGGAGCAACGGATTCAAGTTGGATAAGTTTAGGTTTAGGAGGGAGATAGGAAGAAGCTGGTTCACAAATAGGGTGGTGGACGAGTGGAACAAGCTTAGCAACTTTGTAGTAAGTGCGGGAACTCTGGAAAGTTTCAAAAGGAGGCTAGATAGATTCATGGATGATAGAGAGTGGTAGTAACTCTCGACAGGAGCTGCCATGCACAGGCCAACCGGCCTATTGCAGACTCCTTATTTTCTTATGTTCTTATGTTCTATTATACCTCCATGGTGTTGTAGTGGATTTCTCCTCTACAAACGCTGTTTGTCGCTGGGTAGCCGACCCGCGAATTCCCCAGTGTATGCCTCGTGGTCTAGTTCAACCAGCGCCGCCTTACATGACGGAGGTCAACTACTAAGCCACGCCTACCTCCGCTATTTAAGACCTGACCTCGTGGTGACTGTAGGTTATGTATCTATGCTACTGTGCCGAGTAGTAACCTTGTAAATAAGCTACTGTGCCGAGTAGCATTTATATATGTAATTACGTGGCAACACTGCACGTGTTATGTGGCAACATTGCCCCGAGGCTGCCATATGGCAAGGCAGTCACAGTCTGACTCCGTGCCTCGTGCAAGGCACACGCTAGTCACCACTTGTATTTCTCCTATCCGTTAATAAATGGACTTCAGTGTTACCTGGTGTTTCCCTACCCATCACTGCCTTCTTCAGGGAACACTTGGAACCTTCAGTGACCACCCTCTTTCTACCTATACCAACCAGCATGCTACACCTCCTCCTCCGCCTGCCTGGCGGTCCTCGCTCCTGCCGGGGAGCATGGCGACCCACAAGCTGGTCCTCCTCTGAGCATCCTCACCAACCAGCTCTCTCTACATCACGCTTGTAACCATGCTGCCTTCCCAGCACCAAGCTGCATTGTACATTCAATACAACATGTATACAGAGCGCACATTGTGAGTTTCCTTTCTCCATCCCATCCTGAGTCAGAACCAAACATCTCATACCCCACAAATGGTGACCCCCGGAGATTCGCACTCACACAGGATGGAGGAGAAACCGATCACTCTCCCAGTCTTCAAGCAACACGGAAGACTGGCTTATCCACACAGAGGCAGCTCTCATCGGCTCTACAGCTACTGTCTCTTCACCGCAGGTTAGACACCCTAGAGCAGCTCTGCTACTCTAAGAAGACAGCCGCTCCTCTTCCTGCCCCAAGCACCACGTCCTACCGACCCCAGCACACCCGTCCTGCATCAGACGCCGCCCCCGGCCCAGCAGAAACCCCTGCTGCAGCCCCTGCTCCCGACGCGGCCCATGCGCCTGAGTGCGGACCCACACACCCCTCTTTTCTCCCTCAGGTACTCCCTGCTACTGTCTTGCACCCTGCTGCTGTCGTGGACCCAGCTGCTGTCACGAGCCCTCATCCACTTCTGCTGACGCAGCCCCTGCTCCTGACCCAGACCCACACACCCCAGCAGGCGCATCTGACGACTCTGTACCTGCAGTGAGGGAAGTACAACATTTATCGCCTCCACACACCCTTTTTCTCCCTCTCTACTCCCACAGATATGTATCTAGACAGTTGTCTCTAGCGGCCGGCTCATCCACACCATCGCCGTTATGGCTCACATGTGGCATGCACCGCCCGTTCTGCCTCACATGTGCCATGCACCCCTGCAGACAACAAGTCTCCTACACCGCCTGGTGGGAAGGAGGGAGTATTGTAGTGGATTTTTCCCCAACAAACGCTGTTTGTCGCTGGGTAGCCGACCCCGCGAATTCCCCAATGTATGCCTCGTGGTCTAGGTCAACCAGCGCCGCCTTACATGACGGAGGTCAACTACTAAGCCACACCTACCTCCGCTATTTAAGACCTGACCTCGTGGTGACCAGGAACATTCGGAAAAACGATTAGAGAAATGTTTGCGGCAAACAATCTGCCAGAGGTAAAATTTCCAGACGACGCCCCCTCAACAGAAATATTTAAAATCTTCACCGAGAGTAGCCTGGGAGTAACGAAACCACAGGAGCACAAAACCAAACTAGGCACAAAAGAAACCGTCATGGAAATAGACCCTATCACCCAAGAAGTCACACCACACCGCAAATCATCAGACTCCACAACTCAGCAAACAGAGAAATCACAATCTGCAAAAGCTGATCCAACCAAAGCAAAATTAAGAAAAGAATCCCACTCTGGCCATCGTGCCCCCCCATCTTCACCAAGCGATGTGCAGCCAGCAGACCTAGGCAATGAGATCGGCATCCGCTTTTACTCAGTCAACACACCACCTACAATATCAAATGACAGACTTCTGCAGGAAATCAAGGAAGGCACTGTAAAATTCACCTACGAAGACGATATGGTAGAAGAAACCTATATAGACCAATTGATAACTGCAGGACTTTTAAATACCAAATATAATAGAATCGAAAGAGTGGATGTAACCAAATTTAAGAAAATCAGAACGGGACTGAAGGAGGAAAGGAGTAGACACTCACCAGGAGATACACGAGCCAACAAACACCCTACACCAAGTTCTCGGGATCCACGATTACACAAAATAAATTATTAAAGATAATTCAGCACAACGTCCTTGCCTGGAATCTGACAAGGAAATCAGAACTCACCAACATATACAGCACAATAGACCCAGACATCATTCTTATCAACGCACATGGTCGGAAAAAAGGTGACAAAATCAAGATCTTTAACTACCATGTACATCAAATGAACATACACGATGAACCACACGACGGCATAGCAATAGCTATAAAACGCAACATACAATATAAAATCATAGACAACTTTCATAGCAACTTTCTTGCAGCCGAAGTAAACACAACCAGAGGCCCAATATTAATCGGAACGTCTTATTTAACATTCAGAAGGCCAATATTCCCTACAGGGGATATTTTAATACAAATATGGCAAAACAATCCAGCATACTTTATAGGAGACCTCAATGCAAAACACACAACCTTAGGAAATAATATCAGAAACCCAGGAGGAAAAATTCTACATGCTCTCATCGAACGCGGGACAATAACTCACCTTGGGCCCGACTTCGCAACTTACGTATCAGCCGGTAACACTGGGAAACCTGACATTGTTTTAACCAATAGGCATCACCATCTAAATGTACATCTAAAAGCTGGACCCACAACAACCAGTGATCATTTACCCATAATAGCAACTTTATCCACATCCCCGATACAAATTCCATCAATCCCAAGATTTTCACTTAATAAAGCAAATTGGGAAAAATTTAAATTGAATCTCAGCAAAAACGAGCCAACACTCCTACACAATATAGACACAACTGAGATTGACAAATCGCTGGACAAATGGTACAATGAAGTAACAACAGCAATGCAAAACAATATCCCAAAAACAACATACCGTACATTACCACATGCACAATTAACACATGAAAAGAAAATGATACAAACTAGATTCACCAATCTATACGAATACACCAAAACACACGGGTGGAACAATGACATCAGAATATTATACAGGAACATAAAAGAAGAACTGAAAGAAATAAGTAAGAACAAACTCAATGAAACATGGAACAAGCTGATTCAGGACACACAAGCAGATCACAGAAACCCAAAAGCATTCTGGAAAAAAATTAAAAACCTAATGGGAACTAATTCGGAAGAAACGAGTTATATTAAGGACAAAAACGGTAGAAAAGCAACAGAACCACACGAAAAAGAACCAATATTTAGAGAATTCTGGAAAAACATATTCACAATTAACGACGAAGATAATAGAAGCTTCTGCCAAGAAACAGAACAGGCAACTAGAACATATTTGAACCAGAACACAGAGAAATGGAAACCCACCGTAAAAATTAACCTCAACTCTTTAAACATCAACAACCCAATAATTGCTCCTCTAACTCAAAATGATATTGTAAAAACAATAGCAAGTTTCAAGAATAAAGCACCTGGCATAAGCCAAATAAATAAAATCATATTACAAAACATTCCTCAGACTATGATCGAACAGCTCAAAAATATATACAATGCCTTACTTGCAACTGGCTTTTTCCCTACCAAATTTAAATTAGCCAAAATCAGACTCATCCCGAAAGCAGGAAAGAACCATACTCAAGCAGAAAACTACAGACCCATCTCATTACTGGAAACACCCGGTAAAATATTGGAAAAAATAATTAACCACAGACTCAGAAATTTTCTAGACCAAGAAAACAAATATAACCCGAGACATCACGGCTTTCGAAAAAACCGAGGAACCAATACAGCAATAGCACTAATATACGAATCAATCGCAAATGCTGCAAGTAACAAAGAACAATGTAATATAATTCTAAGAGATGTTTCAAAAGCATTTGATAAAGTCTGGCATGAAGGAATGAAGTATAAAATAATCAAATTGGACATGCCTTCCAACATCACAGCACTACTATGTAATTTCTTAGATAACAGAAAGGCCAAACTAATCATTGACAACCATCTAGGACAAACCTTCAACCTTTATAGCGGAGTTCCCCAAGGCAGCAATATATCACCAACATTATACACTGTATATACGGCAGATATGCCGCAACCACGGCAATCAGAATATATAGCATACGCAGATGATGTTACACAGATAATCAGGTACCCGGGAAAATCCAAACAAATGATGGCCATTAGAACATGCAGAGAAATAGAGTTAATAAACAACTATGAACGAAAATGGAAGATAAAAACCAATGTCCAAAAACTCCAAATAATTCACATCGCAAAAACGAACCCATGCCCTATTATTATCAACAATCAACAAATACCATATGTTGCCAAGGGAAAAACATTAGGACTCAAGATATCCAGAAGCGGAATAATCCCTCACATCAATGAAAGAATAGCTATGGCAAGATCACAACTTACAAAACTCAGAAGATTCCTCCAACTGGACACCAACACGCAATTGCACCTATACAAAGCACTGATCAGACCACACTTAGAATACCCTCCGATACCTCTGAACGCAATCGCAAGAACTAATCAACTTAAATATCAAGCAGTGCAAAATATAGCCCTCAGAAGAGCGGCAAAACACCAACCACCATACACACAAACAGTACAAGACATACACATAGAACATGGCATAGACCCACTCAACATCAGAATACACACCCAAGCAAATGCAATATGGGAAAAAATCCAGCAAGAACAGGATCCCATACTAAACAAATTAATCGAGGAAAACAACAACACATCAAACAGATGGTGGCCTAGAAGCAGGAAAAATGATAATGAAGAACCAGAGCCTCTATATACACAATAACAACAAAATAACAACAAAAAATAACAACAAATAAGAACCAAAAGATGGGCACAACTCTCCAGTCACACAAGGACCTGGAGGGACCCCACAAATAAACAAAGACCTAAATAGTTCACAAAAAAAAAAGAAAAGAAAAAAAAGATGGGGATCATCCCTACAGTGCCACAAGGACCTGGAGGGACCCCCCCCCCCCCCACCCTAAGATAATATGCCCCAAGGACAACTCAGAATAACTTAGCTTAGCTTGGCTGAGACCGGCCTTCCCTAACCCCATGAACGTCTAATGCAGCACAGTTACGGAAGACAAAAAAAACCCGTCTCCGCAAGGTGGATAGCCCACCTGCTCTTAACCTTCTCCTTTACGTCCCACTTCTGAACTTTACCTTGTACTTTACCCTTCTCCCACTCTCAGAGCTACTGCTCTCTTCTCTCCGTACAACCAACCAACCAACCACCCTCTTTCTACCTACACCAACCAGCCAGCAACACCTCCTCCTCCTCCGCCTGCCTTACGGTCCTCGCTCCCGCCGGCGAGCATGGCGACCCACATGCTGTCCTCCTCTGAGCATCCTCACCAACCAGCTCTCTACATCACGCTTGTAACCACGCTGCCACTTTCCAGCTCCAAGCTGCATTGTACATCCAATACAAGATGTATACTGAGAGCACATTGTGAGTTTCCTCTCTCCATCCCATCCTGAGCGTGAACCCAAACATCTCATACCCCACAGTGTGACCAGAAAGTATAGTGTGACCGATATCAAATAGTGAATTGCAAATAATGATGAAAAATTGTAAAGATAAAAGTCTTACTGCTATTAACTGGTTAGGAAACAGACGCGACAGGAATTGGTTACGTCCACTTGTGGGGACGCTGTTATGAGGAGGTGGCGGTGGTGCTTCCCAGTTCTACTTTCGCATTTGTGTTAAGCTGACCTGTCCAGTCCAGTGGTTGAAATCATTTCCTGAGGTAAAACATACTTATCAAGTAATTGATTAAGGTTACCCTTAATAATGTTACACAAAAATTATGCGTGGTAATTATACAGTATATTATGTATTTTTATGAAATAAAATATTATCATATGCAATGTTCCTGAATCATCGGTGATGTAGTTACTATGGATTTT
Source organism: Homarus gammarus (assembly GCA_958450375.1). NCBI lineage: Eukaryota > Metazoa > Arthropoda > Malacostraca > Decapoda > Nephropidae > Homarus > Homarus gammarus. The sequence goes on along the minus strand of CAUDMG010002415.1, from coordinate 185,086 downwards.
ACCTTATTATTACAAAAATCCGAGAGATGTAGATATGATTAATTGATTATACAAAGATCCCATAGAAAGAAGAGGACTTTAGTCAGAATCGCAACTAACGATTTTTTAGTTTAACAAATTTATTAACAAAGCTTGGAGTACTGATGGAAGTAACAGTAATAGGAATGGCACTGGCGAAGACGATAGTTGAAATGCATAATGGCCACAGTCATTGGTCCGTAGTTGAGAAAAAGACTGTGTTCACAGGGTTGGGTATGCCAGTTTTGATATGTAGATATCAAAAGTGCTTCTCCAATTTATCAGTTTACCTATACATTGTTTTTCTTGTTGTACATATAACGAGAACAAATAAATGAAAATACAGTATGTAGTTAATGTACATGTCTACTTTTGTAGACTTAAAAGGGGCCTTTGATAGGGCAAATAAAGAAGTTATACTTGAGAACTAATTAATTTTGGGGTTTCTGGGAAGTTGTTGAAATGGCTAGAGTATGGTTTCAGGGTTGGTACCCAGAAAAAAGAGAGATAGAGTTGGAGACTCCACAGGGAGGTGTACTTATCCCCAGTCTTTTTAACATATTGATGGACATAATGGCTCGCTACGAATTTCCCTGAGATACACAGGTTATAAGATATGCTGATGATATACTTTTACAGTGTAAAGGTATGAGAGACATGCAAGAGACTTTATATGCATTGAGTACACTTTGTTGTACTGTAGAATGGGCCTTGTAATTAACAATGAAAATACTAAATATAAGGTCAGAAATTATTAGCAAGGGGGTTTGTTTTTGAATGGATTAAGGCTAGAAAAATTTGATGTTTGCAAATACCTTGGGATGCACAATGGGTATAAGTCCAACAGTAAAGTACGTGAGCTGCAATAGCAGGAGAATGCATGTAAAGGACGTTTAAGACCTTTAAGAGCTTTAACATGGAAGGGAAATGGCTCAGGTATTCCTATTTTAAAGATGGTTTATATCAGTACTGTACTGTACGTTCAGTTATTGACTATGCAGCTCCAATCCTTATAATGCACAGTAAGAAACTTATTAAAAAGCTTGAAGTGATACAAAAGGAGGCCATGAGATGGTTTTAGGGTGTCAACGGAACACTAGAATTTAAATAATGAGAATGGAGTTAGATTTACCAAGTATAGAACATAAGAGTAAAGGAACTTGCTGTAGCCGCTACCCTCACGACCATTAGGAGAGGAGGAGAAAATAGGTTGTCCCATACTATAATGTGCTTTAATGAACGAACAGATCTTTGCAATGTGTCCAAGTATGCAAGACTATTGTATAATATTATGGTGGAGTACATAAATATTGCATTTCATTACAAACTTATTTAAGGTTTCGACTGTGACAGGAAGGATGCATTGCAGTAGATATTTTACAGCTTGAGGGAAAAAAAGATGATTGGCATCCCAGTTATTTACGAACTGTCTTTTCAGATAAAATAAATAGTTTTACCAGGCGAAACACTGTACAAATCTATTGTGATGGATCAGTATTAAGTAACGGTCAAGCGGGATGTGGTGTTTTAATAAGGGAATATCTTATCAATGAGTGTTATGCAGATGAAACAGTTTGTAAAAGAATTAGTAACAACACCTCATCCACGCTGGCTGAACTACACGTATAATATGTGAAGGACTCCAGGTTGCTTTAGAGAAAAGTAACAAAACATTGGAAGCTTTGCAGAGTAAAAATCCATGTAACTTTCGTATTGTTAATATCTGTAAACGACTGGTCATAGTAATGCAAGAAATGGAATGAACTGTGCAGTTTGTAAGGATTCCATCACATGTGGGGATTCAGTTGAAAGAAATGGCTGACAAATTGGTCAAAAGAGTTGCAGAAAAGATGCATATAGATATTGTTAGCAATGTAAGTACTAGAACGATAAATAGGGAAATGAAAAGAAAAAGAGAGGAATGGAAAAAAGCACGAAGAGGAGTGTGTAAGGGCGGTAACGAGCAGGAAGGTTGTCCGACGCTCGTTTGCTGGCTCGCGACCCCCACTAGGAGGGGTGGACGGATGTGAGAAGGTGACTTGCCTTGTCACCACAGATTCTACCCAGCCGTCAATACGGTCACACCTCCCCGCTGTTCGTCAAATTCTGGTTGTGATCTCATCATCGGTCCTAGACTCGTGGACTGTTTCCCCAGACCTTCACAAACAGACTGTCAATCTCCGGACACCTACCCTATCGACAACCACGTCATCGCCAGTTCCTCTCCACCGTCTGTGGCCCGGTGTTTGTCCTGCTGTAGCAAGACATCGGCCTGAGTCGCTTGAGCGAGGAAGCCTGATTTGACCATCCCCAGGGTTGCTGCCTTAGGAAATATCTGTTCATTGTTTGATTCTCTTATTTGTTTGATTCCATTAATTGTAGACTTCCATTAATTGTTTGATTCCATTAATTGGTATTTGATGTTTGTGTGAGTGGTGTCAGAGTTTTGTGCTATTTTTATAGTAAAGCCATGTCAATCTCGAACGGTTGTTTCTTACCCCTCGGAAAACCATGGGAGATTACTGGCCACTGCGCCGTTAGGCTATTTCGGCCGAAGCTGATTGGTTGGACTTCTTCCTTTTCTTGTTTCTTCTTTTGCTTTTCAATTTCCATTCTTCTTCCTGGTCTTCTTCTGGAATATTCTCATACACTTCTATAAACGGCGTTAAAGATAGTGTAATATAATCGGGTGTAATTTTGGCTTCTTCTTTTTCCGTAGTCTTCTTGGGGTCTTGATTTTTGCTTGTTGTGGTCTTGTTCTGGTCTTGCTTGGTCTTTTCTTCATTTTTCACTACAAGGAGAGCCTCATTGTAGCTCAGTCTTTCCTTAGTCCGCAGCTTGGCCACCCTGCACTCCTCCCTCCACTTGGGACACTCCCGGTCGGAGGAGGAGTGAGGGCCACCACAAGCTGCGCACTTCTTGGCGGCCGCCGAGCAGTTGGTGTCCTGGTGCCCGGGTGTCCCGCAGCTGGAACACACCTCCCGAGCACGACACTTCCGCGCCAGATGGCCGTACCTCTGGCATTTGTAGCAACGAGTAGGTCTTCACTGATACGGTCTTACTGGGATCTTCTCCCATCCCAGCAAAACGGTGCTAGGTAGTTTCTTTGGGAAGCCAACCAGGGCAGCTGTACTGGTCAGCTTCCGAACTATTGAGAGCTGGTCTCCGATCAGCTCGGCCAGTTCTTCTTTTTCCAGATGTTCGATTTCTGTGTGGGAGATGACTCCCAAAACCAAGTTGTCCTGTAGGCAGGCTTCAACTTGGATCTGGATTCCATTGATTTGTCTTATGTTTTCTAGTTGCTGGGCCTCTCCCCATTCGGCGAAGGTGACGATAAGGTCACCGCTGTCACTGCGGACGACCCCTGTCACCCCCGTGATTCCCGAGGAGTCAAAAAACTTCCTCAGGACAAGGTGGTTGAGTTGCTTGCGGGAAGGGCGCTTGACTGGATACAGTCTAACGACCTTCGCCTGGTTGCAGGTGAACATGGTCACGTTGTACCTCGGGAGCAGAGAGAACCTACCTCGCCGAGGTTTAGTTCTCGATGAACCATGGTTCTTGACTTTCCTTTTAAAAGATTCTGATTAGGCTGGTAAGGGATTTCTATCCCTAAGTCCCAGGCCTTTACAGAGTGATTGACATATGTAGCGAGAGTTTTCAACATTATTTGTATGTTTTACAAAACACCAGTGTAACTTATGGGACTAACTTACCATCTGTTGATACTGTTATAATGAGACTAAGATTGGGATACAAATATTACTGGCAGATAAGTGGAGGGGCGGGTCAACCTTGTCAACTGTGTCATCTTAGGGATGCACATACACTACAACATTATGTATTAGGATGTGAAAAAATCCAACCATACAGGAACAGAGAGATCACTTCTTTAAAGAAACAAGTTTGTTGGTTGAATAATAATGGAAAACTTAAGTAATACTTGCAATGCATAAACATTTTGCTCCAAGGATATGACATTTAATTTTGAGTAGGATTACATAATTATCTGTTCTTTTAATGTAGTACAGTGTTCATGACAAAATAAATTATTTAATTGATGTAAAAATAATTATTGTATTAACATTTACAACTTTTGGTAAACCCCAGAATGGGGTGGCAAAGGTGAGGGTGGGAGTAGTATACTACCCTGTAATTTTGATGTAATAGTTTTATGGTCAATAACGTATTTTAATTTCGACTCTAAGTGCCCTACCCTACGCGTGTTTATAATCACTTAAATTTGCCCCAAAAGGGGTTGATCAGACCCAAGCAATATCAACTAATTTTAACGCAAACCTATAAAGAATACGGAATGCTACTTTTTAAGTAAAAAATCAGAAGTTATTGTAAAATTAAGTGATATTAAACCCGAAATATACAAGGTGGTATAAAATTACCAAAACTCCTTGTGACAGCCGAGAGTATGTTATGATGAAAACAAACCAATGGCACAAAAATGAATAAAGCTTTACGCTTTTTCTTAGATCCTGGCAAGGTCGCCACTTGTTACGATCTCAAGTATAGAGGGCTGAAAAGAATGTGCCTGACAGGCTAAGGGAGAACTTGGGACTCGTAACATTATAAATGGAATCTTTATTTTTTCAGATTCGGTCTCAGTATTGTTAGGTATTGCAAGTGCCACTGCATGTTATGACCATCAGGTCTTAAAAGAAATGTCCTATTTCTGGGATGTCACCAAGAAGGTCTATAAAAAGCAAACCAAATTTTAACAATTTACTGATAAAGATTTAAACTTACATCAAGTAATACAAAAAGACAAATAGATCACACTTTTCGTTACAATAAACAATATGAAATTAGTTCACATCACTTAAAACTATATTTACAAATACCTATACCAAGATCACCACCAATATCACAACCAATACCACAATCTACTGTATACCACCTTGTTACATTTCCATATATGTGTTTCACGGAGGAACCGGCTGAAATGTGCTTATAGGGAGAAACAATACACACGGTAGAGGAGGTTGAGAAAATCCATTCTCTCTATCAATACTCAGCCTTCTTTTGCTCAAGGGGAATGGAGTCCCAACAGTCTGTCACACCGAGGACACACACAAGGAGCAGCACACCGAAGATCACAGCGAAGTCTCAGAGGAGCATCCAACCTAGGCTAGTGGCCAACTGCGGCTGCCTCACACCACCCTGCCGGCTTCCCACCAACCTTTGGGAGTGGTGACAGGGATGATTCGAACAGAGGTGAACCAGGGTTGTTCGTCGTCTCTGCTTCGAGTCTTGTACAGAAGGGGAAACGACTCCTTGGGTCGTAACAGATGTCACCAAGGTTAGTGATTTTGAGGTGACTAAAGCGGCCGATACGGGACCGGCAGGGTCGATCACAGATGTTTCACATGTGGAGGACTACATCTAGTGCGCGAGGGGCGGTGTAGCAGTTAAAAGTGAAGTGTTTGGTAAAAAATGAAGTGCCAGACGTAAGACTCATTTGGACAGCGATCGGTTGGCGTTGCTCCGGAGTCAGCCTCAGTTGAAGTCAGTTCTGCTTACATAATGGACATGCATTCCTATGACACGCACGTGCTTATACGTTTGGTATTGCTTAAATTATATTATTTTAATACAGTTTAGTGAGTGCTATCCTAAGGTCAGAATATTGTGTGGATGATATTATTTTAATACAGTTTAGTGAGTGTTACCTTAAGGTTAGGATGTATATATATTTCACTTTAGGACATAGCTCGTCCAAAAGTTATACACATTTAGATCTCCCTATTCTGAGCATTTTGAACCCCGTATATAACAGGCGGAAATGGATAATAGCGACACACTTGAATTTAATTTATTTTACCTAGTTTTAAGTTTTCGTCTCTGAGGAGATGTTACCATTGGTAAACAACCCCAAGGGACTCAAGTGAAACATTTAGATTTCCCTATTCTGAGCATTTTGAACCCCATGTATACCAGGTTGGAAGGAAGGTGTGGGTGTGCTTATTTATGATGTATGGGCCAAGTTTATGATTAATTTTCCACCGGTCTGCATTTTAAGAAAAGTTGAATGCTTTAAAACTGAGACGTGATTCTGATTCGTGTTTTTTCAAGGATTTAAAAAAAAAACTTTGCCTTCCTCTAGCACGTCACACTTCATTACCAATAAGACAGGATAATAAAATTGATACATATACAAATACAAGATACAAATATGACAAGACATGACAATTCAGTAGGCTTCAAAGTTAACTCAACCTAAAGATTGTTGTGATTCAGGCTATTTGTCTGCAAATACAGAAAGAAATGATATATATGAATATGTATGAACATAATAATATTAGGCTTCTAGGATGAGTGAAATTTTTTTCTCGATTATCTGGCAATCTTTTCATTAGCAGGATCACTCTTCAGCATCCAGCCCGTGTGAAAGCGAAAGCCGACGCAAGACAAACATGCAAGTGTAAATATGTTGACTTACAATGATTTAGGACTTCATGCTTAGTCACAGCAACTAATGAAAAATCATCTGATGCTACTATTAGTTCAGTTTGTTTCTTCAGAATCAATAGTCCCTCATTCGCTTTCAATGGAAATGGTTCCAAAGCCATGCATCAATTTTTTGGTGTGATTTTAGTGGAATGTGTATTAGTATTTCCTTATGTGTTAAGGTGTCCTCTATTAAGGGGTAATAAATTCAACTTCATGCTCACTTCATGCTCCTGAAAGATAGGAGTTAGATGATATTTAGTTTCAGTTATATGCAAAGCAGCAATTAGTTGACCAACTGACAACAACTGTGTATCAACACGACCTAGCCCTGAATTTACGAGATCAGCTATGAGCGAATTGTTGGTATCTATGAAAGCTTGTACCTAGGCCTATTCTGTATGCATATACAGGTAATTATGTTCTGTGAAGCAAAGTAACTATTCCAGTGTAGATTCTGACAGTGTGAATCCCTAGACAATGCGTGTTAGTTGATTAGTTTCGTCTACAATAGCATTCAGGTGAGAGGTAAGAGTTTGTATTGCCTTGTAGGACTGTTCAATAGCTCTATTGTGTTTCTTAGCCCCTTCTGAAACTGCATTCATTTTATTCCCGAGTTTAGCTATATCTTCGGTGGTTGTAGTACCAAACAAGGTGTTACTTATTAACCCTACAAAGCTAAACAGATTGCTTCTTTGATGCCGCAAAGAATGTATATTATTCCCGATGTCTTCAGGAGATATAGGGAGCTTTCCGTCGTTTTGAAGAGACATGGTTTGACGGAGCGTTGTAAAGATTGTAGATTGTTTTTCGAGATTTTGCAGAGTTTGCATAGCTGTTTCAATGTGGACAGCTATTGACCTCATATGCACGGCATGCGCATTAAGTCATGGAGCTCGTACTTGACAGTTACAACGTCTTGTACTACCAGTACTTTGCCTGGTGGAACAACTAAAGCTCCGGGTTTGACAACGACTGCTGGGGATGCGGCTGTTGTCACCGCACTCCAGACCAACAGGAGTAATTAACGTTTTTTGTTCGTTGATCGTAGTTTTTGACGATATGTATTGTTTGTATTAATATTTTTTTGAGAATCTGTTGTCGTAGAAGTATTATGTATTTGATTTACATTAGGAGTCCCTACTAAGTCTCTGCTGATTTTTTTAAAAATATCTACATCTTCTATATTTGTGACATTTGTCCTTGGCTCAACTACTTGGAATTTGTTTCTATGTTCTTTCGCTCTAATCACGTTCGGACCTGTGAATTTAAGCGAGAGTTTTGATGTGCGTTCCGGCGCTTTTATCATTACTTTCTCTCCTATTTCTAGAGTTATAGGCTTAGTTTTTTTTTTTTTTTTAATGTTGCTTACAGATCATTTCAGCACGAGAGGCTGCTAAATGTTTTCGTACTTTTCCATGGATGCTTGTGAAAACACTGATGTGCAGTAAATTATGTAGTTTGGCGATTTGCCTGTAAAGCTATTTATATATCCATTGATTGACGCTGTAACTTGAGGAAGCCATTCCTCCCACGAACTATGCATTGGATTCACTCTATGTCAGAGAATCTTAAGAATTGTTATAGTTGCACGTTCGACCAACCCATTTAAAGATGGATGGTAGGCTGTTGTGAAGGTTTGTGTAATGTCATATTTTTGACATATTGCAGTTAAGAATTGATTCTTGCTCCGTTATCCGAGAGTAGCACTCTGGGTGTAGAAAAAAGGACAGATGAGATACGTGATTAATTCATGATCGACTGATTCGGCTGACTTGTTCTGCAGTGGTACTACTACCACAAATCTAGAGAAGTCGTCAACGCACACAAGAATGTAACTAAAGCCTTGATGACATTTTGGTAGCTGCAATAAATCGATCGCAACTGTATTCCATGGACGTTCCGGCGTCGGGCATTCTAAGATTGGAGCGGAATCCATCGTTGTTCCCTTGTGTTTTGCACAAGTTGAACATTTAGCTATGTGAAGCTGGATGTCGGTCCTCATTGTTTTCCAATAATATTTTTGTCTAATTTCTGGTAGACATCTGTCTCGCCCTAGATGCCCAGCTTGGGGTGCATCATGGAAGAGGGTGAGGATCTTTTCCTTTAATAATGTAGGAATAACAATTTGAGAGATTGACTCTTGTTGTGTTTTCACTGAGCGATATAGTATGTCATGCCGCAGCTCAAACTGTGAAAGTGGTAGAGGTATTTTGGGCAAATTTACCTTATGTGCCGATTCTAAGGCATATATAACCTTAGACCACAGTGGATCCTGTAATTGTTCCGCCCTTAACTGTGACAGGGTGAATGCAGATAGTAGCTTGACAGAAGCTATGTGTCTAGATAGAGAATCAGCTACCACGTTCGCACGGCCCGGTATATACTTGAAGTCGGGTGCGAACTCCCATATAGTCAAATACCAGCACTACATGATCTGTGTGGACTGTGATCGGATATAGCAAAATATGATCCCGAAAATGCTTGAGAGCCCACACTACAGCTTATACTTCTAAGTGAGTAGCTGAATAGCTTGTTTCTGCATCGTTAAGGGTGCGACCAGCTTATGCTATCACTCGCCATTTTCCTCAATGATCAGTTTGCATGAGCACTGCCCCTAAGCCTAGGCCTGATTCATCAGTGCACATGGTAAATGGTTTTGTGTAGTCCGGAAAGGCTAACACCTGAGCGTTCGTTAAGGCGCTCTTGAGGGCATTGAAAACTGTCCTCTTCTTCTTTATTTCATGTAAACTCTACATCCTTTTTGAGGAGCTTAGTGAGTTGTGATGCTGACTTGGCATAACCTTCAATGAAAAAGCAGTTGTAAACTGATAATCCTAGGAAACTACGAAATTGATCTACGTTCTTGGGACAAGGGAATTGTTTCACCGCCTTTACCCTGCAATCTTCTGTGTGTATACTATTGCCAACTAGTACGTATCCTAGAAATTGGATTTTGGATTTGAGAAATTCACAATTGGAAAGTTTCTCTTTCAATCCAGCTAGATGGAGCTTTGTGAAAACTTCTCGTAGTTTCTTTAAATGGCTTTGAAAATCTTTGCTTACTATGATAAGATCATCTAGATAGGCATAAACTGTGTTACCCATCATTCTAGCAAACAAGGTGTTCATCATTCTTTGGAATGCTAGCGGCGCATTTCTTCGACCAAATGGCAGTTTTAAGAATTTAAAATGTCCCATAGGTGTACTGAATGCAGTTATCTCGCGGTATTCCACATGCAAGGGAATTTACCAGTAGCCGCTAAGTAAATCTAAGTTATTGAAGATGGCGTTGTCTTTTCCTAGAGACTGTAGTAAGTCATTTAGGACAGGCATTGGGAACCTGTCTAGTACAGTTGCCTGGTGTACTCGTCGAAAATCTATGAATGGTCTCCATGCTCCATCCTTCTTGGGAACTACGAATAATGGCGAGTTTCATGGTGATGAGGAAGGTTCGATTACCTGTTGGTCCATCATGTCTTGTATTATCTGTTGGACTACGCCCTTCTGCTGTGAGGTAGTCTATATGCTGGGATGTAGATTGGATTAGTGTCGGGCTTGAGTGAATATGATGGTTTGTCAACGTTTTTGTGCCTAGGGGTTCTCCAGGTAAAGCTATTATTTCCTTGAGCTCAGCTAGTAATTCTAAAAGATCACTTTTGCTTTGAGGATGATCGACTACTTTTACGTGTGGCGCTATTAACGCTACTTTAGCTACAATATGTGATTTTTCGTTCTATTCCCCCTGTGTTATACTATCTATAGGTAATTCTGTCGGCTCTGCGACAACCGCTTTGTCGTAAACAAGGAAATTTCCTAAACAACATCCCTTTCTTAAGGTTATGGGTCCCCCAGTTCTATTGAGAACGAGAACATCTGTGAGACTACCTAATCTAACAGCGCTTAAGGTAGACTCAAGTGACAAACCTTTCACTCATGAACTTTCACTCATGAACTTTCACTCAGACATACAACATCTGTTCCTTCACTCACAGTTGGCAAACGTAGTGTGACTCAAGTTAGTTCCTGGCTATATAACCGTTGCACACCAGTTAACACTTCAGGCGTTAGTGTCAAGTTCTGACCGCTTTCATCAGAAATATCCCTTGAGCTACTAGGTGTAGTTTCAGAGAGTGACTCCATAACTAACTGCTTCTGTGCCAAAGACTCCTCCGCCCCAATCGAGGTAGTTATTACACGAACACCTGAAGTAAGCAATGGATGTGAAGTTTGCATGGCGTATTATGTTTTACAATTATGCGTGATTGTTTGATCTCGTGGCTGAACGTTAATGTTATTCTGCCTCAGAGTGGTCAGACCAAGTAACCAGTCCACTGGCAAAGAAAATGCCTTGACTCTGTAGAAATCCGCCAGAAACGCTTTACTGAACCGAGAAAAACGAATTGGTAATGTTATTACCTCCGCTATATCTAATTGGATTCCTGATACACCTGGCAGAGGAATGTGTGTAGGTCTTATTGTCCACTTATTTGGAGGATATCGCCGCTGGAGTTCATTGAACGACTTTAATGAGATAACATTTGCACATGCCCCCGCATCTATATCTAGGGATAGCTGATTATTACCTATCCTCGCTGGTACAGTCAACACTTACATTTTGTTTAACGCGCTGATGGAAGCGTTTTTTCTTGAACCGTTGACGCTTTCCTAGATTGCTGCAATGATAGGTAACACAGTCTCTGCCTATCTAGATGATATTTTCATAGTAAGCAAAGATTTACAAAGCCATTTAAAGAAACTACGAGAAGTTTTCATAAAGCTACATATAGTTGGATTGAAAGTGAAAATTTCCAATTAAGAATTTCTCAAATCCAAAATCCAATTTCTAGGACACGTACTAGTTGGTAATAGTATACACACAGAAGATTGCAGAGTAAAGGGCAGTGAAACAATTCCCTTGTCCCAAGAACGTAGATCAACTTCGTAGTTTCCTAGGATTATCAGTATACACGAAGGAAATAAAAAATGGACCCTCTTTCTCTAACTTCTCAGTTGGAGTTTCAGCGGTGGGTTCCTGAGCCACTATTGAAAAAGGGACAACTAATCTTCTTGGCAGAGTGCCACCATGAATTCCTACAATAACTGCCCAACGGACAAGCAAAAGGGTTGAGCCTCCTCCACATTACAATAGTGCACGTAATTTTTTAATTTATCGTAGAAAGGACATCTTATTACAGACTGTTACGATCAGAAGTGTCGACAATCTAGATATTACAAACCTGGATCACCTTCACGAAATTCCCGAATTCAACCTAGTATGAATGTTCAAGTTGCCTCAGTTTCCAGAAGTGAAGAGACAGATGTCAAAAGTCAAACACAACCCTGATGTATTATAAATGTCCTAGATATTCCCAAACCTATAGATATTTTCTCTGACTTTAAATTTAAGGGTAAGGCTTCTCGTAGACCTGTATTACCCAGTAAAGAGATGGTAATTTTGAGGGATATAGGAAAGGTCCAAAGTATTATTCATAGAGATGTCCTGCCTCATATTGATACTAACCTAACAAGAGAGAATGGCACCCTGCAAGATTTGTCCGGTTATCTTGTACTACCCTTACCTAGGATTAATCTCATCGATGACTTGTCCGTTGAGCAGCTATTGTAGGAGTTCATGGTTGCACTCTGCCAAGAGTAATAGTTGTCCCTTCTCCCATAGTGGTTCAGGAACCTACCGCTGGAACTCCAACTGAGAAGTTAGAGAAAGAGGATCCATTTCTATTTCCTTCGTGTATTTTGACAAGGGAAGGTGATCTAGATGATGCTGTAACAAGTGTTCGGGGTTGATTCTCGGAGGTAGATGAGAACTTTACTAATTTGCCTATAACTGCTGTTAATTTCAGTATTGCCCAAAGACAAGACCGTTCTTTTTCCGACATAGTTTCTTGCACTATCAAAAATAAAAATTTTTAAAAGGCCATTTTGATTAGAGGTGATGCCTCGCGACCTTAGGGTTAGGGCATTGAAGCTAGTTCATGGTACGGAAACTAGATACCATGAAATTAATAATATTTGTAACATCATTTTGAATAATTTTTACTGGCCGCGACTTCGAGCAGGGGGAGCTCAGTACATAAAGGCTCGTCATACTTGCCAGGTGATAGGTAAGTCGAATCAAAAGATAATGGATGACCGTCACCTTTACAGCCTATTCCCCTTGTTGATGAACCATTTGAAAAGGTTATTAATGATTTTGTAGGACCATTCCCCCAAAACAACGTAGGGAAATTTATATATTTTCACTATAATATATGCTGCGACTCGGTTCCACATTGTTGTACCTCCAAGAAACATTAAATCAAAGTACATTGCAGATATTTTGGTTAAATTTTTTACTTAGCATGACATTCATAAGATTGTACATTCAGATAGAAGTAGTAATTTTACCTCTAAAAATTTTCAGGATACAATGGTGGTATCTGGCGACTACATATCATCATGTTTGGCAAATATTGCCTAGAAAACTCTTCAAACTGGGACGAAGGACTTGACTTAACTCTTTTTTTCATAAGGTACAGTAAGAGTAATTCATTCGGTTTCAATCGTTTTCAACTACTGTATGGTCATGAGATCAGGGGACCCTTAAAAAATGCTAAAATAAACTTGGTTAAATGAAACAGTTAGAACTTCTTTCCCCATTCATTATTTTCACCACTTTGCCAAATAGCATATGATTATATGGGAATGAAAAAAGAGACCTTAGGTCTATATTATTTCTATTCTAGACAGAAGAAAATCTTTTAAGCTAGTTCACTTCAATTTACTCAAACCTTATCACTCTAGACCAAGTGAGTTAGACCTGAGGAGTGAACTAGTAATTTTGAACCTTTTTTCCGCATTAATTTCACATCAGCCGGTATCTATGCCTCAAATATCTTTATCTCTTGTTAACTCAATCATCTATGAAATGTTTATCTCACATTAATTTATAATATCTTTCTAACGATTAGAATGTTCAAAAATACACTTTATTAAAGTCTTACCTTGATCTCTATACACATACCCCTGGAAGATATATAATTAGGAAATATGGATATTGTATTGCTGCCAAGGCGTTCACCTCATCAAGCGGCTGAGGATGAGGACAGTTGTGCAGTAGCTAGAGCAAAACCACCTTGTTGAACTTAGTGACAGTCCGTGGGCCTCACCGAGCATCTTGGTAGTCAAAACGCATCATGCAGACCACTTCTGCACAGACTAGAGTATGGTTGTATCAGCCCTTTTAGTCTTTATATAAATGTCAGGTCAATTCATTGTCTATATATAATCATATCACCCCCTGTAACTTTCCACTGGCCATGAGGTGACATGATCATATTACATGATGGGCAGGTTCCTTGAGGCGCGGCCCAGTGACTGTTTAGGACAGCATTTTAAAAGGCTGGCGCCCTGCGGCATTGTTACTCAACCCCTCACACAGATCTGTCGTATTTAGCAGGTCTATTTAAATAGCCTCCGTCCTTCTCTTAACACTCATAGTTACAGTGATAAGTTACTGTGATCTGCATTTGGAACGGTATCCTCGATAGTTCCTAAATAAAAGGATAACAGACAATTGGGTTTCGTTACCAAAAACCCTCTACAATATAAATGTTCAAGCCTCATTAACCTAGACAAACTCAGTAGTTAAATGGCCTAGAACATTAAGGTGGCAGCAAGTGGTTACGAATTTTGGCTAAATCATTACAGACATAACAAGTCATCAGAGTTTAACAAATCAAGAAAAACAAAAAACAGTGACATGTTAAATGAAATATCCAAGTGTAGTGACATATCCTGCTGTGCGACGCTATACGTTGAATGACCTTCATTCTGTCATCCACAGAGGTGTACATAATTATTTCCAATAACTGATTCTGAGTTATTGTTGACTTTATATCTTACTGGAGTTTGGTATTACCTCTGTTTGGCAACACGGAGTGGTGGCCAAGAATTCCCGTGTTCAGTATTGGGCATCCTGTGTACCGGCGCTTACAGTGTTGTCACATGCCTACGAGGTTTGGCAACAATTGGACTATTCACAATTGCTTAAGAAGACTGTTTTGGCTGTCGTGACTGAAGATTGTACAATCTCCCGGTGCCCTCAGCGAGTACTATATGTACAGGGCATCAGAAGGTTTGGTACACAGAAAGAGCGACATCTCGTCAGTGAGCAGGTAGCCAGAGACTTCGACACCAGCAGTCAGCAATTTTGGTGGATAGTGGACTCCCCGTCGTGAAGTTGACTCGCCCGTCGTCATCTTGCAGCGTCTTTCTGTTGCTACGCAACGGAGGGAGTAAAGGAGTGCGCGCCGGCTATATCTACCTGACCTTGAGAGAGCTGTGCAGTGGGAGGGACGACTGAGGCAAACCATCCACCCCACCCCCACCTGAGATCAGCTGTGCTACGGCTGGGAAGGACGACGACCAGCTGTGCCGTTTTCTATAAAGACAACAAACTCCGTAAATAGGTATTTAAGAATTCATTAAAAATGTATACACACATTTACATATTCGACGACATAGCTTCACACTGATAGACGTCTCTTAGGTTATATCAGTTTTGTAAGTGTCTTGCTTATTCTTTGTATACTGAAGTAATATAATTTCCAGTGTCTAGTTCTCATCAATTCTGCTAATGATGTTTCAATTATTTTAACTGTAATTAATATTAGTTTACTGTAAATGAGAGGCAAGAGTAATGTTATTTTGTGTAACTCTTAGTATGACCCATTAAGCACTTAATGGGTAGTTTTTCAAAGTCACTGTCTTGGGACACTGCAGAATTGACGGAGTGTTATGTTAGCGATTCATGTGTAGAGGATAGTTCAGTAGATGAGCCCGAAACACAGGCGCAGTTGCAGTTCGACATTTCTGTCAAGAGTAGTGAGGATATTATGGACCACTCATTTGACGAGTTAAACCGTCGAACCCTACGATCAGGTAACCAGTACAGTATAGTACGTCGCCTGATTATAAACAGGTTATTCCTCCTCCTCAGGATTCTAGTGTGTCAGATGCATTAGCATTACCTTCACATTAAAAGATCCTTTAGTTAGGAGGATAACGCAATTCTTGAGGGCATGTGAGGACACTATGCACAATGTCTCTATTACTGAAGATCATGACAAGAAAGCGTTCGTTCGCCCTCATATCCGGCAGGATAGCTTTGCTAGTCTGCATCTAAATGCGAGTGGACTGGCGGACCCTAAATATGGTAATTTCAAACGGGCTCTCATTGGTATTTTTGAGTCTGAGTCCCACTTAGCCCAGTTACATTGGGTTTTTCGGTGGCTTGATATCTTAGCACCTGTGGTTCACGCAGAAACGCCGATGCCGGCTTTCTCTATTGCTGGTGAGGTCAAACAGGATATGCTAGCGACTTTCCGAGGATCACAGTGATTTGATGACGATGGCAAGATGTCACCGGACAATGTGGAAAACTTGATAGAGCTCATTAGTTTTCTGATGGCTGTTCGTGACCAAATATATTGCCGTGCTCAGGAAGTGGAGTATGTACCGTTTGCCTTGATTAATTATAGATTACGCAAATAAACTTACGCCAAAGACGGCTCGACCTCTAACGGCACCTACTTACCAGGCTACGACACCTGCACCGGTAGCACCAATGCAGCCACTTGTTCAGCACCAGGTTCATTACGACCAGGGTACCAAACATCGACGGGCTTTACTGTGTACCTATTGTAAAAAGAGGGGTCATACAGTCGATGATTTGTTACCAGCTCCAGGGTGGTGGTGTTAGAGTTAAGGAGAAGAAACATCCCCCCCACCGGCTCTCAGCAAAAACATGAAGCACCCAAGGCATACGCAGCGGCGGCTAAGACTACGTCTCTGCCTGGACTGGCAGTAGGTATGTGGTGTGAGTTCCATCAATCAACCTCTCACAACACGGATGAGTGTGATATGATGCTCAGGCTAGGAGCGTGGACGCACGAGTACCCCAGGTAACACAGCAATGAAAAGCACGTCGTTATCAGTATAAGAAATCGGGGGAAGGCCGGCGCCTGTCAAAGAACGAAGAAGGATCGGTACATTGGTACCTACGTCCAGCAGCACTTCTGTGGCAGCCTCTTTAATAGCGGCGCTCAGTGAAGCGGAAGTGTTGTCCGTTCCGGTGAGAGTTGGAGCTATCAGATTTGCTCTGGAAATTGATACGGGTGTATACGCAAATGTATTAGCTTTGGCATCCTATCAAGAGTTACAACGTAGATTCCCTCACCGAGACTTCTCATGGAGACCTACTGACGCCGATCTCGAAGGAGTATCCAGCACGCAGCTGAACATTGCAGGAATGGTGACTTTACCATTACGATTCTCAAGACGTGGTATTCCTTTTTATGCAAACCTTTATGTAGTCCAGCAATTTAATTTGCCAGCAGATGGGTTGATAGGTCTACCAACACTTAAAACGAATTGTATATATATTCGTCCACGTAATAATACTATTACGTTTAAGGGTGTTTCCTACAACTCTATGAGTAATTCTGCACCATTGCTCTCAGCAAGGTCGAAAGTGTTGTCCACCATTCCCATTCGGAGGAAGGCGGATAACGTGTCGAAGAGAGCTCAAGACCTCACACACTCATTTTCCCAACGTGATTATAGCAGCAAGAGTTGGAAGATTGTACCTGCAGTATTAACGAGAACTCTCCATTATCAGAATGAGGATTTCACCTAGACCACTGTAGTTTTACCTGACCTGTACACGGGGACTGATGTAGTATGTCTACCGGAAACGTGCAAGGTTAAGGGTTTGTCGTGCGAGTCGACGCTAAGCATGATTAGACCTGATGGTTTAACAGACGTTCTAGTTCTTAACAGAATGAGCGCTCTTAGGATATTGAAAGATGGATGTTATTTGTGTGATTCTCTGGTTTATCACAACAATGTTGCATCACAACCTACACAATACCCAGTTGGTAGTATTGTTTCTCAATCTCAACAGACTTGGCAGGCGAGATTGATCAAATAGCAGAACATGTTCAGGTGATTGATCATCCTCAAGGCAAGACACAACTCTTAGAGCTGCTTGCCGACTACGAAACATTGTAGCTATGCCAGGGGAACAGTTAGGACACACAGATTTAACTTCACATCACATATCCTTAAAAGAGGGCACGAATCCAATCTACATACCAGCTTACCGACTACCACATAGCCAGCGCGCTGTAGTTCAGGATATGGGTCAGGATATGTTGCATGAGAAGGTTATAGCACATTCTAAATCTCCTTTCAATAGCCCTTTATTCTTAGTCCCAAAAAAGGATGGCGGTTGGAACCCAGTTATTGACATAAGGCGCGTCAATGAAAATACAATCACAGATAGGTACCAAATACCTGTCTTGGGTGATATATTGCAGTCCTTAAGCAAGGATAATGCTGTGTTTAGCAACTTAGATTTGCTTAGCGGGTATTGGCAAATACCACTCGATGAGAAATCCCGAGATGTTACTGCTCATTTGGGCCATTTTGAATTTCTAGGAATGCCTTTTGGTCCCAGAAATGCCCCACTGGCGTTTCAAAGGATGATCAATACCCTGTTTGCCGGATTGATAGGTACCACAGTCTGCGCTATTTTGGATGATCTCATAGTAGTTAGTAAGGATGTCGATACCCATCTGATCAAACTGCGTGAAGTGTTAGAAAAACTTTCCACAGCAGGTCTTAAAATTAAACCTTCGAAATGTGAGTTTTTGAAATCCAGAATCCTTTCCCTTGGTCATGTAGTTGACGGTGACGGCATTCATACAGTTGATGATAAAGGAAAAGCTGTATCTCAGTTTCCAAGTCCTACATCGGTTGATCAAGTGCGTAACTTTCTTGGTTTATCTGGATATTATCGTTCTTTTATTAAGAACTATGCAACATTGGCGTCACCCTTAGCAAGGTTACTAAAGAAAGATGCAATGTTTGCGTGGGATGCTGAACACAAAAATAGTTTTGTGGCAGTGAAGACGGCACTTACCAATACCCCTGTTCTGGCATTCCCTGATTACACTCAAGCTTTCACTCTGTGTACCGACGCTTCTGGACTAGGAATCGGAGCTGTACTCATGCAACTGGATTCGAGAGGACAGTTTAGAGTGACTGCGTTTGCAAGTCGTAAACTTAATGATGCCGAAACACGTTATTCAGTAACGCATTTAGAGACGTGAGCTGTTGTGTGGGCACTGAAGAAGTTTAAAGACATTATCTTTGGTTATAAGATAACTGTGTTTACGGATCATCAGCCAGTCACAGAACTGTTCCATGGAAGGAATCTATCAGGCAGATTAGCACACTGGTATCTGACAATTCAGGAATTTGACCCCAAGTTTAGGTATTTACCGGGAAGGGCTAATGTAGTCGCCGACGCTTTTTTTTTTTTTTTTTTTTTTTTTATTTATTGGGCACCTCCCTACATCCTTGTGTAAGGTGAAGCACAGAAGCGTTTACAGTGCCCAACAGGGAAGCATGCCAAGTTCATGCTTGCCTTGTGTCCCATGAGTTAAGGGCGAAGAAGCCTGAAGAGTCAAGGGTGTAGAAGCCTGAGGAGTCAATGGTTTACGTCTAAGCAAGTCATTGGAAATTCCAACAACTTGTCCCTGAATACGAATTCGCAACTTTCGACTTACAGCAGGTACTTACTTTGCTGCTAGGTGAACAGGGACGAAGGGGACTAGGAAAAGTGTCCAAACAACTTCCGCCGGCCCGAGAATCGAACCCGTGACATCTTGCTTGCGAGGCGCCGACGCTTTGTCTAGAAATATTGCACCAGTGATCCCTGTATCAACGTTCACTCTTTCACAACTAGAGGATGAGCAACGACGCGACCCGTTATGGTCAGCAGTCATTTTTGCTGTAGAATCGGGAGAGGATGTTAAACTCCCCAAATTAATTTTTCCACTCAGTCTGTTTGAATTACGACATAACATACTCCATCGATCGAAAAAGACGTCTGAGGGTATTGTTACTCAATTTAGTCGTACCTGACACGATGTTCCTCAGGCAGTTCGGCAAGGACGTGATAAGTGCTTGGCGGAAATCAGAAAGAAAAATTTCTGGAAAACTATGAAGAAAGATATAGAATTACATATTGCTAAGTGTTTGTCATGTGCTCAGCATAAGGGTACTGCAAGGTCACCGGCTCCAATTCTACAATATCCAACACCAGACCGTCCATTTGACACAGTCGTGAAAGACTTGTTGCAACTTCCGAGGAGTCATCAGGGATCCTCGTACGTGTGTGTGGATCATTTTTCTAGATTTGTGGTTTTAGTCCCACTGAAGGATAAAACAGCCGAATCTGTGGCCTATGCCTTAGTGATGAATCTAATATGTCCCTATACTACGCCTAAGGTTCTCCTCTCAGACAATGGATCAGAGTTCAAGAATCAGCTAGTAGCACAAATATGTGCCCAATATGGAATACAACAAAGTTTTGTGACAGCCTATCATCCATAGGCTAATGGCCTTGTTGAGAGAGGCAATCGCAAGATCCTGGAGATACTTTGCCAGATTGTGTGTGATTTGCAAGACACATGGGTGGACTGGTTGCTACAAGTTGCAGCGTATATTAATGGGTCGATTAATAGCTCTACCGGCAAATCACCTTACTACATTGTCTATGGTACAGACAAACGACTGCCTTATGATGTACTTACAAACACGCCAGGCCCTGTTTATAATATGGATGATTTTGCGGCAAAACAAATCCGTGTTTTTACGGATATTCATGGCCAAGTAAGATCACATTTAGCGGCGTCACGCGCTGAAATGTTTGTTAGGCAACATAAACAAGCTAAACCTGTCGTGTTAGAGACAGGCGATGCTGTTATGGCGAGAGAACCTGAAAGGAACTCCAAGCTTTCGGCTAAATTTTCGGGTCCATTCCGCATTATCGCTAAAGAAGCGGGCAACAAATTTAAAATTTGGAAGCTAATGCACAGATCGCAGATGTCGTGCATGCGGATCGTCTTAAAAAGGCCCATGAACATTTGCTACCCACAGATGGTAATGATGTTATAGACTCCTCTTTACAAACAGTGCAGAAGCAGAGTGTGCCTAATGATTATTGTATGAAACTTCGTTCTACAGCAAATATTAAAATAAATGAATATTTCTTCTCAGATTGGCTTGGAGCATCAGTTTGCTGCTCCTACTGCTTAGTGGCACCGTTGTGTTGACCGACGTGTCCACGGATGTCCTAAAGCCTGGTGTGCTTGTTGCACCCCTTGGACGAGTTCTCATTGTGGAGGACGTGGTAAACATAAAGAATGAGTTGCATGGACTGCTCAAGCTTCCCCGTCAGATGGAAACCGTCGACGCTCAACTAAAGACAACATTGACAGTCCTTGATGATCTCCGTTCAAATCCAAACATTTCGATAGTGGTTTCACAAACTGTTGAGCTTCAACTGCTTCGTCTCAGAACCCTTCACAAGCTTCTCCTCGCTATCGGAAAAATGATTCCAGTGTCTCAGGATGGTCTTGTAAAGAAAGTGATTCTCAAACACGAAGAAAGCGAGGATTGTTTAATTTTGTGGGTCTTATCCAGAACACTCTGTTTGGCACAGCGACAGCCGATGATGTAGCTAAGTTAGGGGACCGCATGAACATTGTCGATCAAGCTGTATCTAAACAGAATCGTGTTATATCTCAAACGTTTCATGCGATTAGTGCTTTAGAATCGAAAGTTAATGCGATCATTTCGGAGTCTAACCATGTCGAGGGTTGTTAATAAGTTACAGAAATCAATCCCGACGTTAAAGTGGCTCCTTTATTTCTCTGAGTATTTGCAGACTGCGGAAGATTCTGTTCAAGATATAATTACTAATAAAGATGAATTAATCGCAAGCATCGTGGATGCAGGGTTAAGACGTGTGGATGCAAAGCTTGTGCCTGTGAAGACTCTTCTTGAAGCATTACAGATAGTTGATTATGAGGTAGAATACTATTACCCTCTGTTGGAGTCAACTCTCACTCACAATGCTATCCTTATCCACATACCTATGCTAGGGCAGCATAAATTTAATGCATGGCATTTGGAACCCTTCCCTTGGTATGTAAATGACACACTGTATACTCTGGATAGGACGAAAGAACTTTTGCTTATAGATGAAGAATATTCCTTGTTAGCATTAGATGATCCTAGGGTATCATCACGGTGTAAGTCGTCATATTTACATTTACACGTATGTCCAGCCTATGTCTTCTCATTTATTCCTGCTGTAGAAGGGATATGTGAATTGGCAGTATTTTTTCTTTCCTAATGAGACTAATGTTATTTTAAAATGCCACGATGGTGGTAAGCAGTTAGTTGTGAAAGGTTATTACAGTATATGGCTCCGGATTACTGTGAAATAACTTGTAGTTGGTTAAAGACCTTGCCTACTCATCAGCATTTTGTTTTGAATTTAAATCTAACTTCGGATTTGATTCCCTTGTTTCAAGTAATTAACTTCACTATTAGTGACCTTTATATTGTCTCAGAGAAATTGACAGTTATTTCCTACTTGAAAGAGTCACAATTTGCTGATTTAAGTGATCTACTGCCATTTTATTTTTCACAGGGATTTGCAATACCAAGTTTAACTATTCCCACTATAGTGTTAATTCTGGCAGTGATGTTTCTTTTTTGCTATTATAAGTCAGTGTCTTCCAATTTAAACATTGCACAAAGATACTAGCCTGTAGGCCACTTAAGTCTAGGACCCCAGTAGCTGATGAAAAACCTACGGTTTCAGAGTTCCCAGCTTAGTGTCTACATATATGTTTGTAGCATGGTTAGGTTTATGTATAGGGTGTATTCTGCGAGATTAGCTTATTCCTCGTGGAAGCTCGGAGGATGGTGACCGAGCTATGTATCAGCCCCTTTTATTCTTTACATAAATGTCAGGGCAATACATTGTCTTTATATAATCATATCATCCCATGTAACTTTCCACTGGCTATGAGGTGACATGATCATATCACGTGATGGGCAGGTTCCTTGAGGCGCGGCCCAGTGACTGTTTAGGTCAGCATTTTAAAAGATTGGCGCCCTGCGGCATTGTTACTCAGCCTCTCACACAGATCGGACGTATTTATCAGGTCTATTTAAATAGCCTCCGTCCTTCTCTTAACACTCATAGTTACAGTGATAAGTTACGGTGATCTACATTTGGAACTGCATCCTCGATAGTTCCTAAATAAAAGGATATCAGACAATTGGGTTTCGTTACCAAAAACTTTCTATAATATAAATGTTCAAGGCTCATTAACCTAGACAGACTCAGCAGTTAAATGGCCTAGAACATGGTGAACCAGCGGACTATTGACGATTCCAACCCACTATCTCGCCTGGTTGATATATTCGAAACCACCAGTACAGCTAAGTTCATCACGAAGATACATACCCTGCGCGGTACTACCAGGTGTCTCTCTCAGGCCCACGAGCATTTATATATTTGTCACCACTGATGGACTATGGGAGTATTTTTACCTGACATTTGGTTTAAAGAAAGCACCTGCCATCTACCAGAGGATGATCAATAAAGTAATTCTGGGTACACAACGGACTCAGGTGTACCTAGACGATCTCAAAATTATTGCAGAATTCTGGGAAGAACATCTTCAACGACTTCAATATCTTCTTCAGCGCCCGAGTGAAGCTGGCCTGGTTATATCTTGCTGAATGCGACTTTACGATCACTTATTTGCGTCATATTGTGGGACAATGGAAGTTCACTCCTCGGGCGGCCAAGGTTGAAGGTATCATAAACTTACCAACTCCTCAGGATCGAAGAAACGTCATGAGGTTTCTGGGGGATGAGTGTGATTTACCGTCGCATCTGGAAGAATTTTGCAGTAGTAGGAAGCACTCTAATGGAACCGTGGTGTGGTGGTGGCGATCTTTGCTAAAAGTGTCCATTTAGGACAAAAACATTGTGTGTAGAGTTTTTTTTTAAATATGTTAATATTTAGAGGTTGCTCAAAGCTGTCAAAAATTAAGTAATCGATGTAGTCGATTACTTTGTAGCCGATTTCGCCCACCACTAGTGTATGTATATTATGTATGCTGGATTATATATTATGTATGCATACTATGTATGTGCTCCATTTATGTAGCTAGCAGCGTGTGGCAATGTTATTACCATATCCCACATGCCTAATTAATGTGCCTGGCGACGTATGGAAGCTGCTAATGTATCACTTGCCATACGTCGTCTATAGCAGTTGACAAGGAGCCTAGCCAAGGGAGAGTGCTGCTTCCCTCTGTGTACATACTCTTATCCAGTAAACCGAACCTACAAAACTATACAGGTGTTTGTGTTCTCTCCTGTATATAGAACTTATTATTCAGAACCTAACATGGCGCAGTGATCCGATCTTACTGGATAATTACGAGTGATAGCGCAAACTTTGTGGAAAGCCGGCTATGGACTCTATGGACTCTCGCTTGGGTCAACTCCCGCGCGTCACCTCTCCTCGAAGAATTTAGCAACTTTGAGCAGTGTCAGTGATTTTCTGTGAAGTCTTTAGTGCATTGTGTGTTCGTGCCATTCATGTGTGACCTTGTTCTAAAGGATTCCCAAGGTATACGGCACGTTCTGGGCATTTGTAGGGAGTAGAGTTCAGTGCACCCGTCTCTGACCGCGTTCTGAGGGTAACTGGACTGACTGGGAGTCGCCGCGCCTCTCTCTCCACCCCCTCACAACGACGTCTCCACACCCCTTCACAGCTCGAGGAGACCGCTCTCACTGCCCTCACACGCACACGTACATGTACTAACACTCGCTGACTGCGCGGCTTCCTTATATATATTTTATATATATAATCTACTTATCTGTGTATTTAATTAATTTTTTTTGTCTGAAATCTTGTTGATACGACGGGCTGACCGGTCAACACTGATTTAAGACATAGTACACAGATGAAGTAGTTATGTCTCACGCCTTACGTAGCCGTGGACCCAGCGCCTGGATGAGTCAGGCGGGTGATAGCCCCACAGAGATGGATGACCAGGCCGGCCACGACGCTCCAGCCCCCACATCGCGCAGTCCCTCACCTCAATATTCAGCGTTGTCTCCAGAGATAATTGCTTTACTGAAGTTTATGAGAGATGAGAAACGCGAGGATGAAGCCCACAGACGTTTGGCGGATGAGCACAGAAGGCAAGCAGAGGCAGAACGAGACAACCAACGGAGATTGGAAGACAGTGAATGGTTTGAAGCCTTGATATCTCGCCTCACTGTTAACCAAGCCCCTGGCTCTAACACTGCCTCGGTACTGACTGGTTCAGATACCTCATCCATGCTTCCTTCACACCCCCCAGCCCCACCTAAAGCAGCAGCTCAAACACCGCCCATCTTGAAGCCTGATGTGAATTTCCAGACTTTTCGTGAATGGCGGCGACGGTGGACTGATTATTCTACAATGGTGGATCTCCAGAGTTTGTCACAGCCTAAACAACTCATCCAGCTGCGTATGTGCCTGTCCTTGGAAATTCAGCGTGTCTTGGAACATACGTTGCAGGTACCCCCAACCTCTTTGCTGTCTGTAGAGGAGGTACTGGACGTTCTACAACGGCACATCAAAGGACAGCAGAATGAAGCTCTGCGCAGGAGGGAATTGTTTAGCTGCAGACAGATGGAGGGTGAGTCTTTTGATGCCTTTTACGTGCGTCTTAAGAGAGCCTCGGAAGAGGTAGATATATGTCCAGGCCACCACCAGCAGTGCGAGGAGACCCAGTTGAGGCAGGTGATCCTGATGGGTGTTAAGGACGAGGAACTTGTCCAACGCCTCACCTCCCTCGACTCTTCCTCTTCTCTTAAGGATGTGTTGACGATATGTCGCTCCTATGAGGCTGCCAGGTGTGCCACCTCTGCCATCCGTGCTCCCCCTACAGCTGTACGCGCTGTGTCCCGGTACAAGAAGGACAAGAAGTCTGTTCCTACGCCTTCGCCCACCACGTCCACGCCCGGTTTATTTTGCAACAACTGTGGTAAGCAGCACGGAACACAGGTGTGTCCAGCTGCTCAGTCTACCTGCAACAGTTGTGACCGTAAGGGCCACTGGTCACTCACAGTACGGTGCCCAGCCAAACGCGTCCAGTGCAATGTGTGTGGTCGTCTGGGCCACTATGACAAGTGTTGCCCTTCCAACAAACCCAAAGGACCGCGTCGGCGGAAGCTTCAGCCCCCTTCCACCAGAGAGGGCCGCCCACAGTCTTCCAATCAGAGGCACGACGACTCCTGACAACGCTCGAGCCACATTAGGAATGTGTGCTCCCCCCCGCGTCCCAGGACCAAAGTCCCCCAGTACATCAGCGTCATCGTGACCTACGGCGGTGTGTCATCCCGTCTTCAGATGTTGCCCGACACCGGCGCTGATGCTACAGTCATCGGTCCCCAGCATTTGCAATGCTTGGGGCTCTCTCCAAGTGATCTAGGACCGCCCCCCAAGGATCTCCGCTTTATGGCAGATGGTTCACAGATGACCCCGGCCCTAGGTTCACTCTATGCACACGTCACCTTTGGCAACAGGTCGTGTCAAGCCTGGATTGATGTGCATAATGGCGTCCCGACTCCTTTGCTGTCCTACAGACATTGCCGAGAGTTGGCCATCATCTCCCAGGACTTCCCAACACCGATTCTCGAGGTAAAACACGCCAACAGGGTGCACGAAGGGAGCAGCAACTACCCTGCTGCCGCCCTACCCCTACCTCTGGCCAGTGACACCTCTCCTTCGGTAGTTGTCCCTGCTGCTTCAAGTCTCCACGCCTTGGCTCGCCTCCACGACAGTCACTGTGGAGCCGAGGCCACCAAACGGCGTGCAAGACAGACTGTGTTCCGGCCTGGCATCGACCCCGACATCTCCAATGCTGTCCAGGTGTGTAAGCCCCGCCACGTATTACAACCCAGCCAGCAGCAGGAACCCTTTATGAGTGACGACAACCCCACCCGCCCCTATGAGTCTGTGTCGGCCGACTTTTTCTGTGTGTCAGGAAAGTCCTTCCTCGTTATCGTCGACCGTCTCTCTGGTTGGCCGGTTGTCATCAAGTGCGATAATGACATGACGTCTGCCGCCACCATCAGCAAGTTCCGCCACTACTTCTGTGACGTGGGCGTTCCTGTACGCCTGCGAACCGACGGAGGGCCTCAGTTCACAAGCCGGGACTTTGCTGTGTTCCTTGACCGATGGGGAGTCCGGCATGTGTTGTCATCGCCCCATTACCCGCAGTCCAACGGCCACGCTGAGGCTGCTGTCAAATCCCTGAAGCACCTCATCCTTAAGGTGGCCCCTTCTGGGAACATTGACTGCGAGGCCTTCGACAGGGGTCTTCTTGAACTCCGCAACACACCTAACTACACCGGACGCTCCCCTGCCCAGGTTTTCTATGGAGAGCCCCCTTCGTTCTTGTGTCCCTGCTCACCCTCAATCCTTCTCCAAGGAGTGGCAGGCCAAGACAGAGGATTGTGATCGCCGAGCCGCCGAACGTGTTCAGGACGTCGTCGCCCGCTACAACGACCACGCCCGCTCTCTCCCCAGGTTGAGTGTCGGCACCCAAGTCCGTGTTCAGGACCCGACCTCCCTACGTTGGGACAAAGTAGGCGTAGTCATGGGTCTCGGCAGGTCACGGGACTACCAGGTGCGGTTACCCAGTGGTCGTGTGTGGTGGAGGAACCGCCGTTTTCTCCGCCCCGTAACAATGCCTTCTGCTGGCCCCGCCACCAGTGTTGAGTCCCATACCCTTCCCAGTGATGAAGTCCCTCGACGCTCAGAACGGATCCAAAAGAAAAGGTCCGCTCAAGACTTTGCTATGAGCGTATAGGGGGGAGGGAGGTGTATGTATATTATGTATGCTGGATTATATATTATGTATGCATGCTATGTATGTGCTCCATTTATGTAGCTAGCAGCGTGTGGCAATGTTATTACCATATCCCACATGCCTAATTAATGTGCCTGGCGACGTATGGAAGCTGCTAATGTATCACTTGCCATACGTCGTCTATAGCAGTTGACAAGGAGCCTAGCCAAGGGAGAGTGCTGCTTCCCTCTGTGTACATACTCTTATCCAGTAAACCGAACCTACAAAACTATACAGGTGTTTGTGTTCTCTCCTGTATATAGAACTTATTATTCAGAACCTAACAACTAGTGCGTCGCATTTGGCACGATTGTGGTGAGTTTTTGCAAGTCGTGATTGATGATTGGGGAAATTAGAAACAGTTCTGCATATAATTCTCATTATCAATTTATATTAATA
The DNA here is from genome assembly GCA_958450375.1 of Homarus gammarus. Classification (NCBI taxonomy): domain Eukaryota; kingdom Metazoa; phylum Arthropoda; class Malacostraca; order Decapoda; family Nephropidae; genus Homarus; species Homarus gammarus. The sequence continues at coordinate 157,357 of CAUDMG010002415.1, read as the reverse complement.
GTTAATTTCTTTATTCCTCAGGTCAAAATGGCTAATGCAGGAGTAAAAACACGAGAAAAAGTGTATTTGATAAAGGGGCTAAGTTACCTTCAAACATGCAAGTGTTACAGTATTTTTTAAGCCTGCATCGCATACAGAAAAAAACCATCAGAGTGGCAGCTGGGGAAGTCACAGACAAAGTTCTTCAATTATGGACAAAAGTAAACATTCCCACACACCACAAACCAGATTGTGTGAATCAAGTGCACAAAATGTTTGACAAGTGGAGTAATTTGAAAAAGAACTCTTCAAGAAAGACAGAAACTCAAAAGCAGTAATAGAAAGAGTTCACTGATACATTTGAAGATCTCTTTGACATTGCACATGTGAATGCTTTGAATACAGTTCAGGAGGATAAGGATTTCTTAATAGTGCAACGAGAAAAAGGGCGTCGTGGGGCAATGTCATCTCTTGACAAAGTATTCCTGAAAAGACAGAAACGACGAGAAAAAACTCTCAAGAAGGCAATGGAAAGGAAGTTGGCTGCAGACAGTGCAGAGGAAGAAGCCAAAAACGCCACGCCATCGTTGTCTTGGACAGCAGTAGTACGTCTTCTTCTGTGGAATCCAACCCAGTTCCTGGCCCATCAGCACTTCAAACTCCACCTCCTGTCAAGAAGCGTCGGCGAAAAGAAGTTCTAACTCCAGAACTTTCTGCAGCATAAGATCGGACCAAGTCCTCAGATAGAATGGCCATGCACATTGTCACCCAAACTGCTCGAAGTCTGGGCCATGATGTCAGTGAATTGATTCTGAATCGATCAAGCATCAGGAGGAAACGTCAGCACCATCGCAGTAGCAGGGCAGCTGAAATCCTTTCGAACTTCAAACCAGAGTCAGTTTTAATTGTTCACTTGGATGGTAAATTGATGCCTGATTTGACGGGGCATGGGGGCCATGTTGACAGACTCCCAATTCTTGTCTCAGGCAATGGCGCCTCCCAACTTCTTGCTGTTCCAAAACTTCCCTCTGGTACCGGTGATGAAAAAGCAAAAGCTGTTGTGAAGGCTTTGCAGCAATGGCACATTGCAGACATCGTGCATGGCATGTGTTTTGATACAACAAGCTCAAATATTGGTCACCAAAAGGGTGCGTCTGTCAAAATTGAGCAGTTGCTGGGTCGTGATTTGCTATATTTTGCCTGCCGCCACCATGTACTAGAACTTGTAGCTGGAGCTGCTTTTGAAGCTGTAATGGGGCACTCAGCTGCTCCTGACATACAGCTGTTCCAAAGATTCCAAGCCAAATGGGAACAAATTGAAGAGCAGAAGTTTGAAGACTCCTCCACCGACGATCTGGCAGAAGAATCGGTCAGAGCTGTTAGGGACGTTCTAACCAACTTCATTGAGAAGGCTCTATTGGAGACACAGCTTCGAGATGATTATCGAGAGCTGCTAGAGCTGGCCTCCATCTTCCATGGCACATCACCTTCTCGGGGAGTACGATTTTCTGCTCCTGGTGCAATGCACCAAGCACGATGGATGGCAAAGACCATTTCAGCCTTCAAAGTGTGGTTATTCCGCTCTCAGTTTAAGCTTACTCCAACGGAGAACAGACGACCAAGAGATTTGTGCATTTTCTTTGCCCGAATATATGTGAAGGCTTGGACAACTGCTCCACTTGCTGCAAAGGCACCAAAAGGAGATCTGATGTTGCTTAAAGCTCTACAAGACTACAGTACCATCAGCGATGCCATATCAAAGGCAACTTTTCACAAAATGATGAGACACCTCTGGTACTTGTCAGAAGAGTTGGTTGCATTGGCCTTCTTTGATGACGATGTTCTCCCAGCAGTGAAGGACCGCATGTTGGAAGCTATGAACATCATTATTGGAGAAGAAAAGCATATCAAACGGGTTACAATCAATCCAGACACACACTCCAAGTGAAGAACCTATATGATTTCACGACAAAGAGCACAAAGTCATTTTTGAAAAAGCTCAACTTGAATACAAATTTCCTGGCCCTCCCAGTAGAACAGTGGAAAGATGATCCTAGCTTCCAAAATACAAAAGCGAGTGTACATGCTTTGTGGGTGATCAATGATCATGCAGAAAGAGGAGTAGCCTTAGTCCAAGATTTCTCAGGCAGCATCACCAAGGACGAACAGCAACTGCAGTATCAAATGCAGGCAGTTGCTGACCACAGGAAATCATTCCCTAATGCCCTCAAGCAGACCTTACTGGGCGACAAAGAGTGAGACTGGTCCTCATGCGACCCCTGCCTTCAGCAGCTAATACCCACTTAGACTAAGAGGGGGGGCCCAGGCTTGGGGGCTAGGAAATGATGTGTTATGAACATTAAGCATAGGCATAATATTGTTAAATTTCATTTGACTTGAGCAACCTCTAATTATTAAGATATTTAAAAAATGTTTTGCAGGCAATGTTTCTACTCCAAATGGAAACTTATGACTGGGTCTTCGAGAAAAAAATGGCAAATTTTGTTTTTTACCCCAAATAAGGACCACCCTTATATATCCTAATACATAAATAAAATATATATATATATATATATATATATATATATATATATATATATATATATTATATATAGTATATATATATTTTATTTATGTATTAGGATATATAAGGGTATATATATATATATATATATATATATATATATATATATATATATATACAATCAACCCTCACTTTACGCTGTCCCACATTCCGCGTTTCCACGTTTACGCGGTGCCCTGCCAGAACCCAGGATGCTCACATTCCGCGGTGGGTGTACCCCTTTACACGGGTGAAGTATAATTTTTTTATTTAGCTCATAAAATTCATGCAAATTATCCGGCCAGAATATAATTTACATTGCTGGAATTCTTACAGTTTGATGATCATTTTGAATATAAACATCATATATTTTGCATTAGACATACAAAGTTTAGATATAATGTTTACTCTTGAGTAAATATGTTATCTTTTGTGCAAAATATATGATATTTATATTCAAAATATTCCTGGTCTTACAAGGAATCCAGCAATGTCAATTATATTATCCTAACTTTAGTCTGATTTATTATTCATTACTAAAAAGGTAAACAGTCTGGTATTCCCACACATTTATCTAGTAGGGACGTTGGTGGGGGGGAGGGAGGGAGGGACCGGCGACCGACCATCTGTTACGGTGTGAAGAATATTTTTTTTTTATTAACTGAAGATTTTTATTTTAGCTCATAAAATTCATACAAATTACCCGGCCAGAATATAATTTACATTGCTGGAATTCTTACAATTTGATGATCATTCTGAATATAAACATCATATTTTGCATTAGACATAAAATTTTTAGATAAAATGTTTAATCTGAGTAAGTATGTTATCTTTTGTGCAAAATATATGACGTTTATATTCAAAATATTCCTGGTCTTACAAGGAATCCAGCAATGTCAATTATATTATCCTAACTTTAGTTTGAGGTATTATATATTACTATACCTGGTTTTCCCCCTAAAATTTCTCAGAGAGGGAAGAGCCAGCAGTGTAGTGTGAGAAGAGGGGGAGGGAGTCGTGTCCATTATTTGAATGGACATTAACTTGGCGACTGTATTTCTCTATTTCTCTTAAGTATTAATTGTGTGCATGTACCATCATAAAATTAAGATGTTATTTTTACTACAACATAGTTATGTGTCGTCAAAAAGTGGAGTTTGGGGATCGGCCTGGACTCCATTTCAATTAATCCCATATGTTATGTTATTCACTTTACGCGTTTCTCGCTTTCCGCGGTACCCTCCGGGTTACATTAACCGGGTAAAGTGAGGGTTAACTGTATATATATATATATATATATATATATATTTTTTTTTTTATTTATTTATTTTTTTTTCCAGAAATTTCGGTGTGATGTTTAGAGACGTTAGAACGAAAATTACCGATCGCCGAAAACACGAAAAATCATCAGTAAGCTAAGCTGAGACACCCAAGCCTCATGGCGAGACATATAAGAACACGCAACACCCCACCCAAGTACGGTGGAAGCATTTTGAACTAGGTCTATTAAAATTAAATGTACTTTATCGAATTAGTATAGACACGATTTATGAAGTTTAGGAATTATTATTAAATTTAAGGTTATTGTAGATCGTTTCTCAGTCTAAATATGTTACGTGTGTCCCAAAGAAAATATTTGTTACACGGAAAAGATGAAGTCACTAGGCAGGTTTGCCTTGAGGCATGCAGACGCTGGCTGAGCCTCATTAGCGCTCAGTCGCTCGTATGCACACACGTCCATCAGTGTTGCAAGGTTTTGAGAAACCACGCTGTCTGACGGTCTGTTGGTCACTGGTGAGCTGGGACGCCCGAGGTGAACGAGTGTCCCTGACAACTAACTACGTGGAAGCAGCGTCCGCACTTTTCCGGTGGTCGTTCTGGGTCATCAAATATCCCCACCTTGGTTCATACGACACTAGGGTGTGTCATACGGAGGCGAATTTTTTTTGTTTGAGTTTGAAAAATCGGCCCATGGTATTAATGATGTAGTTCTATGTGCAGAATCATGGGATATCTTCAGATTTGAAAAGTTTTCATTTTTTGCTAGGTAAATTTTAACTTGAAATCTTATGAAAATTCAGTATTCCCACCCTTTTACCAACACCACTAAATAGCTTATTTAAAGTAAAGTAAATGTATCAGATTAATTTATTAGGATGAAAATGATCCAGAATAGTGAAACGAATGATCTTGACACATTTATTAAATCTAATATTCCTTTAGAAAACAAAATCATCAAATACGAAAACCGGTTTTACTACTACGACCCGGTGTTGCTGCACACCATAGAGAACATGTCTTTCTTGCTTCTGTTTCTACTCATCACCTCCCTACTGACCACCTGAGCTCGGATGTAGCCTTCCCTCCTCTCCTGGCTGTACACGTGACTGCTGGCCTCGCTCACTTGCTGTACACAACGCTCTATACTCTGGGTGTGCGAGGGCCAGGCAGGGACATGCATGGGGTTGTCCAGGAAAGCTCTGACTTGAACATTGGTGAGGCTGCAGGTAAGAGGGGGCTCACTGCCAGCCTGGATGTTATCCAGATCTATGAGATCAGTGAGGGTCTTGGCACCTAGATTGACTTCAGGAGTCTTCCTGACCCTGAAGGAATCGTCACCAACTGATTCGTCATGCCCAGATCCTCTCATAAGTCTCATATCCAAGATCTTTTTGACTGCCACTCTTCTCTCCTCCTCATCCTTACTGCAGAGCATTGTCTGCAGAACTGCCTCGGGATGAGCATACCAGGAAGATCTCCTCACAGTCTGCTCCACAATCTGAACAACCTTCCTTGGCTGACTCCTCAGGAGCTCAAGCTGGAAGAGAACATGCCTCGGACCTTCGGAGAACGATGACTTGACCTTGGTGTTGAACCAATTTGGCAAGTAGACACTCACGATGAATTGGACAATAAGTCTCAGGTTGTGAAGCTGGTTCCCTTTCAGTTTATGATGAGCGACCCAAATTCTGCAGAACCTGAGAGCCGTTGTGAGCCACCTAGAATGTGAGACTGGACCTATCTGCAGGTAAGCAAGTCTATCAGGCATGACCCCAGTTTTGATGGCACTGCAAATCATGTAACCATAGTACTGGTCAGTACTCAGGTCGTCAATGACAGTATGTGCAAGCTCAACGAGTGGAGGGCCAACTGTGATTTTTTCAAAGCTCGGATTTATTTCTAACTCAGTGACTGAGTCCAGCATCTTGCCAAGAGGACCAGACCATCTGTTGTTTGAAAGAGTCTTGCCATCCAGCTCCTGGATCAGATATCTGAGTGGCAACTCGTTGGTGTGGAGGTCACAAACAATCCAGACCAGCTTCCTCCCAATCTTCCGCTCTATCCACTGTATGACCCCCCCTTGCCACCCTATGTTCGTGTTGGTGCTGTCCCCTCCAATGGCCTGCAGGGTCTGGTCTACGTTCCTCTCTCTGAGCCAGTTCACAATGTTATCTGCCACTATCTCAGCTGGTTTCCTGATGTCATCTTTCTCTGGAGTGAAATGCCACAAATACTTCCCTCCTGGTTCACTGCAGCAGGAGTAGTGTTCCTCCTTCACCATGGCAGGGAACAACTTGTCAGAATCTCCAACTTTCATGAACACTTTAGTGTCATCCCTTCTCCCATCAAAGAACAAACAATTGATTCCATTTTCTCTTATCCCCTTATCAAACTCCTCTTCTAGGTTACTGACAAGTTTCTCCTGAGCTCTCCTTACTTTGTTATGATCTATCACCAGGTGAACATCATCAGGTGTTATCAAACCACCGTCAATCCAGGCAGCTGTTGCTATCTCTGCAGTTTCTCTGAGACCAGTGTGGTGTCGCATGCTGGCCAGAGCTATGCTCGGGATATCTTTCCTATTTCGAATCTTATGCCTGGAAGGTTTGGGATCATTATTTTTTGGGTTAGGGACAAAGTCACCATTCTCCTGGTCAGCACTCGGATCAGCCATGGGGAAGTCATTAAACTCTGAATCAGCTTGACTCCAATCATCGGCCTTTTTTACCTCACCCTGGGCCTTCTCAAGTCTCTTTTCCTCGGCAACTCTTCTCCTCTTCTGTCTCTCTGTGGCAGCCTCCTGTCTCTTGGACTCCGGAATATCTTGGCTAGAAATCATGAGAGCCCCTATACTGCCAGTCTTCTCTCTCTGTGCTTTGACAAATGCCAGTTCGATCACAGGAATCTTCAGTTCACGCTTGCAAATACAGGAGATGTGGGCCTCGGATTTACAGTCACGATCGCATCCAAACTCAGGACAGAGAACAATTGGGCACTTGCAAGTAATAATGTCAAATAACTGGTCCAGTTGCTTGGCAAAGCTGTCCTTAACTGCAAGTTTTCCTCTCCCAAGATATCTCTTGCCTTTTCCCAACTGGCTAGCAGTCTCTCACTAATCTTCTTCTGACTTGTTATGACTGGAGGCTTGAACTGAGCGTTAGCCAGAGTGTACTGTGCCAAGACAGCTTTGGTCATATCACTGGCAATGTCTTTGTTTGTGTAAGTTCTTTGGTTCTTTTCACTGATTTGCCTGATTAATACACCGTATCTCAAAGCATCTCTCAATGTAGGCAACTCCGACTTCAGGAGCTCTCTGCCAGACCCAAGATAGTGACTGAGATGGCTGGATTTTTGGTTCCTCGTCCTGACAGAAGCAGCCATCGCAAATATTATCAACTTATAAATGCATCAGAATCTGAAACAGAAAAAATATTGTTAGTTGGGTTGTTAAAGAATGAAGTCAGAAAGCAATGTTCACTATTTAATTGTAATGCACTAATGCAGCTGTACGTTAGATTTTCGATAAATTTCACGCTAAAATTTACCTAGCAAAAGGTTGCAAAATATTGAAACTTAAATTATTTTCTGTTTATATACACAAAAATCTACCAAAAAAGTGATGGGCCATTAGTTTTAGCTGATCTTCCCTCCTATGATACACCCTAATACGACACCACATATCTTCAGTCAGTTAGTGAAAACTCTTACTAACGGGAAAATAGAACCCCTCCCTCAATTGGGCTGCGTTCACCTGCCGACGGTCATTCTCTTCCTGTCCATGGGTGTAATGAGAGTATAACTAAGTGCAGCCTGAGTGAAGGAAGGGTCACACACTGAGACTAGGAGTCTAGTGGGCACATAAAGACCTTTTATCTCCCCAATATAGGGGGGGCTCTGAGCATATGTGTGATGCATGTTACGGGTGATGGTAGTCAGGTGTGATTAGAATTAACGAAGTCTAGGTGTGTAATCAACGCTCCACATGGTTGATTTCACACGTGAGATTTAAGAGTTCCTCTCCAAAAGTTGTGAAAGGCTGCTAGTACCTTAAAAGTACGGGTGCATTCTGAACCTATGTATCAAGCATGTTACGGGTATTGGTGGAGAAAAACATTCATGACTCCTGAAATCTAGAGTGATTTTCTCGGTTTCTTGTAAATGCCTGCCCCATGGCAGGTTAGTAGTTAAAACCTTCGGGTTCTAGGACAATTAGGTTTAGAGTATTTTGTGGGTCATCCCAGACATAAGAACATAAGAACATAAGAATGGAGGAAACTGCAGCGGGCCTATTGGCCCATACTGGGCAGTCCCGTTTACACCCAAGCCCTATTGCTCATATGAGCATCCAACCTATGTTTGAAGCAATTCAGCGTATTCGAGTTAATGATGATATTTGGTAACTTATTCCATTCATCCACTACTCTGTTTCCAAACCAGTGTTTACCTATATCACGCCTAAATCTAAATTTGTCTAATTTAAAACCATTGTTACGAGTTCGCTCCTGGTTGGATAGTTTGAGTATCTTTGTAATGTCCCCTTTGTTTAGCCCTGCCTTCCACTTATACACATCTATCAGGTCGCCCCTCGCTCTACGTCTCTCACGGGAGTGCAAATTAAGATGCTTTAACCTGTCTCTATACTCAAGGTTCCTAATGCCCGGGATTAGTCTTGTGATTCTCCTCTGAATTCTTTCCAAGGATTCTATATCCATTCTGTAATACGGTGACCAGAACTGAACTGCGCAATCCAGGTGTGGTCTCACAAGAGCAAGATACAGTTTTAGGATGACCTCGCTAGTCTTGTAACTAACACTCCTTTGTATGAACCCAAGTACTTTATTAGCCTTGTTACGAGCAAAAACACATTGTTTACTTGGCTTAAGGTTCCTACTTATCATTACTCCTAAATCTCTCTCTCAGTCGGATTTCTCTATGGCATCGTCGTTCATCTGGTATCTGGTTTCCCTGTTTACATCTCCTATACTGAGTACTTTACATTTATCGACGTTGAATTTCATCTGCCATTTTTCAGACCATTCGAAAAATTTGTTTAGATCTTCCTGTAGTTTTGCCGAGTCCTCGTCAGATTTGATAACACGTCCTATTTTAGTGTCATCAGCAAATTTACTTATGTTGCTGTCAATGCCGATATCTATGTCGTTTATGTATATAATAAATAATAATGGTCCAAGTACTGAGCCTTGGGGAACTCCACTTGTGACGTTGCTCCAATGGCACTTAGTGCAGTTAATGCTCACTCGCTGTTTCCTGTCCTGTAACCACGCCCTAATCCATTTAAGGATGTCACCTTTGATGCCATGAGCTTCTACCTTTCTAATTACTCTTTCGTGGGGGACTCTGTCGAAGGCTTTGCTAAAATCGAGATATACCACATCATAATTGTGCCCCTCGTCCACCGATTCGAATACTGATGAAAAGAATGTTAATAGATTAGTTAGGCAAGAACGTCCGCTTGTGAAGCCATGCTGGGAATCATTAATCAATCGGTGCTTCTCCAGGTGATTTCGAATAGAGTTTGAAATGATTGCTTCCAGACAGGCTATGAGTGTTCCATGTTCCTGTGTAGTATGACTAAAATGGGGATTTCTATTTCTCGGTGATTGCTATTATTTTGTCGGATTCCCTTAAGACATGTTCATTGGTGCAAGTAATATTTTTTAATGTCTTATGTGCCACTAAATGATGTAAGATAACGAAGGAATTGTCTCAGATAGTGTCTGTTCTGGTGTAGGCAGTATTATTGCATTAGTAGTCCTCTACAGATGCGTTTACTATTTTTTCACTAATTTTTGATACCATGTATAACTTTTGTTCCCCATTTTAGTGTTTTTAAGCCACACTAAGAAGTATTTTAGTGTGGTTGTACCATTTATGGATTATGTTTCCAGTGTTGGAAGGAAGAGAAGTGTCATCTTTTACAGTGCGTCTCATTAACCCTAATCACAGGTGCAAGCTTTCCACGGTCACGGGGAATAATTTTATTTAATTGTGTTTCTGCTGGTTCTGGGATTTTCTCTGAGGGGCGATTCCACTGCATTACTATCCACTTCCACTATAACTAAAAAAAAAAAAAAAACTAGGAGTAATAAAATTCCGACCGTTTACACACACACACACACATATATATATATATATATATATATATATATATATATATATATATATATATATATATATATATATATATATATATATATGCAAGTAAATCACTGTAGGTGCGCGTGATCTAGATATATGCTGATAACCACAAGGAAAGAAGAAAACACGAAGTTCCCAAGCGCTTTCGTGTAATTCACATCTTCAGAGGTGAGTACAGACTAGAGAAAGAAATACAAATCAGGGTGCATATATACAGAGAAGGGTGAGACCAGGTCCACAATGGTCAGGTATTAGGTAATGACCCTACTGATCTTTAAATAGCACACAACGGTTGGTGGTCAGGTCAGATGGTCAGGTGACTTGGCCTTCTCACCTGGTTACAAATCTTCTTAATTACAAAATTGTCCAGCTTGTACATGCCGTTACTCAAATTCATGTTGAATGCTTCGGTATGATTAATAAGACGAGATTCTATGATGTTCCTACTATCAATTGAATTACATGGTAATATTGAGGAGGCATTATCCCAGTCGATGCAATGCTTGTTATCCCTCAAATGAACAAACAGAGCATTGGATTCCTGGCCTGTCCTAACACTGTATTTGTGTTGTTTAATTCTAGTTGCATGATCTTTACCTGTCTGGCCTAAGTAAAACATATTATATTCCTTGCAAGGAACTTTATAAATGCAACCAATTGTGTTGTTGGGGGAGTTCTTGATTAACATTTGTTTAACAGTGCATGAGTTTTTAAATGCCACATTGACGTTCCAGGTTTTTAGTTGTAAAGGAATGTGTGAGAAATTTTTGGGAAATGGTAATATTAAGATATTCTTATGGTCATGGGTGGGCTTGGGATCAGTTCTATAAAAAGATTTCTTAGTAATGTTTAGGAATTTGTCTATGAAAGATCTAGGGTATTTAAGGTTTGAGCCAATATTATATATATATTTGTATTCCTCATCAATGAATTCCGGACTGCAAATTCTCAAGGCACGTAAAAACATTGTTGAAAATACTGACTGTTTGACTTTATTATGGTGGGCAGAATAATAAAGAATGTATGAACACACATTAGTTGGTTTTCTATAAATACTGAACTTAAAAGTGTTACCTATTCTGTGTATCAGACAGTCTAGAAATGGCAATTTACAGTCTTGCTCTAATTCCACAGTGAATTTGATTGAGGGGGCTAAGTTGTTAAGTTGTGGCAGGAAAGCTTTTAGGTCCTCATTACATGGCCAGAGACATAATACATCATCAACATATCTAAACCAGACTGCTCAAGGTGGTAAAATATTACTTAACAGTTTCTTTTCAAAGAATTCCATATATAGGTTGCTTAATACAGGTGAGAGTGGATTACCCATTGCCATACCAAATTTTTGAGCATAACATTCTCCATTGAATTCGAATTTGCAATCCTTAAAACATAGTTTCTCACACATTCCATCACAACTAAAAACCTGGAACGTCATTGTGGCATTTAAAAACTCATGCACTGTTAAACAAATGTTAATCAAGAACCCCCCAACAACACAATTGGTTGCATTTATAAAGTTCCTTGCAAGGAATGTAATATGTTTTACTTAGGCCAGACAGGTAAAGATCTTGCAACTAGAATTACACAACACAAATACAGTGTTAGGACAGGCCAGGAATCCAATGCTCTCTTTGTTCATTTGAGGGATAACTTCCGGGACTATTATAGGGTATTGGCGAGTAGGGTTAAAACCGAGATAAGGAAAGCAAAGAGGAATAATGAGGTAAGGATAGCAAGGGAGGCGAAGACAAACCCCAAAGGATTCTACCAAATGTATCAAACTAAAACACGAGAAAAGATTGGACCAATACGGTCAGACACCGGCGAGCTCACTGATAACGATGGAGAAATGAGCAATAATTTGAATAAATATTTTTCAACAGTTTTCACCACCGAAAATTTAAACATGATACCCGAGGCACCGACTCTATTCAGAGATAGCGAAGAAAACAAATTAAGTGAGATAGTAGTGACTAGTAACGATGTTAGTAAGCAAATAGACAAACTAAAGCCTAATAAGTCACCTGGTCCTGATGACATATTTGCCAGAGTATTAAAGGAATGTAAGGAAGAGCTTAGTATGCCCCTAGCAAAGTTGTTTAACATGTCTTTAAAAACAGGTGTAGTACCAGAATCCTGGAGGATAGCGAATGTAACACCGATTTTCAAGAAGGGGGATAGATCACTATCCTCTAACTACCGCCCAATCAGTCTAACATCAATAGTAGGCAAATTACTGGAAGCAATGATTTCAAACTCTATTCGAAATCACCTGGAGAAGCACCAATTGATCAATGATTCCCAGCATGGCTTCACAAGCGGACGTTCTTGGCTAACTAATCTATTAACATTCTTTTCATCAGTTTTCGAATCGGTGGACGAGGGGCACAATTATGATGTGGTATATCTCGACTTTAGCAAAGCCTTCGACAGAGTCCCACGAAAGACTAATTAGAAAGGTAGAAGCTCATGGCATCAAAGGTGACATCCTTAAATGGATTAGGGCGTGGTTACAGGACAGGAAACAGCGAGTGAGCATTAACGGCACTAAGTCCCATTGGAGCAACGTCACAAGTGGAGTTCCCCAAGGCTCAGTACTTGGACCATTATTATTTATTATATACATAAACGACATAGATATCGGCATAGACAGCAACATAAGTAAATTTGCTGATGACACTAAAATAGGACGTGTTATCAAATCTGACGAGGACTCGGCAAAACATATTATCAGTTTTGAACTGACCATCACTAAGGTTTATTGATTTTAATTCCTTAATCAGACTAGCTTCAGTGGCCCAAGGTTAAAAATGCTTTGAAAACCTTTGATCTAGATGTATGATAGTTATTTTGTGGGTCCCTTATTTTTGACCTGACCTGACTAGTCACGTCACCCCCCTTCTCTTTAGCTCCTCTACATGTGTGTTGGTGTGGGGATTAGTGGATGACATCATTATGACCTGACCTCATGTTTTTAAGGTCACCCTATATATTTAAGCCTCTCTCTGTCCATGTTATCCAGTTGCCTCTGAAGATGTCTTGAATAAAGACGAAAGCTAAGGAACTCCGTTGTTTCCATTTTCCCGTGTGATTTTATCAAGATATATATATATATATGGAGACAGACGAGTGGCGGCGGGGACACGCAGAGATGACTGCCTGGAGTCTCTAGTCACTGCTCTGCAATGGTATCTAGGTAGTAGTGCAATTGGTTTTGTCTTTGCTACTGAGCAGTCCTATCGAGGAGCCACTCTGCTCATCCTACATGGGGAGGGGGCTAGAAAAGGTGCCTTAAACATAGACTGCCTAACGAACTAACCTGACTGGGCAACTAGACTTAGTAAGGTTGACCTCTGACCCAGCTCAGTTGACTGCTGACCCAGCTTGGAGAAGGTCGTGCCCGATCGTGCTCCCGTTAGAGACATAAGAACATAAGAAAATAAGGAGTTTGCAATAGGCCGGTTGGCCTGTGCATGGCAGCTCCTGTCGAGAGTTACTACCACTCTCTATCATCCATGAATCTATCTAGCCTCCTTTTGAAACTTTCCAGAGTTCCCGCACTTACTACAAAGTTGCTAAGCTTGTTCCACTCGTCCACCACCCTATTTGTGAACCAGTTTCTTCCTATCTCCCTCCTAAACCTAAACTTATCCAACTTGAAACCGTTGCTCCGAGTCCTATCCTGCTCGGATATTATAAGAACTTTATCTATATCCCCTTTATTGATTCCTTTCACCCACTTAAATACTTCTATCATACCTCCCCGCACTCTTCGTCTTTCTAGGGAATGCAAGTTAAGTTTCTTTAACCTATCCTGATATGGAAGGTTTCTAAGTCCCTGAATCATTTTTGTCATTCTTCGCTGCACCGACTCTAGTGAATTTATATCCATTCTATAATAGGGGCAACAGAACTGAACCGCATAATCGAGGTGCGGCCTAACTAGCGCAAGATATAGTTCCAATAAGACCTCTGCACTCTTGTTACTTACACTTCTAGATATAAAACTCAATACTCTGTTTGCCTTATTTCGAACATTAACGCACTGTTTTCTAGGCCGTAGGTCCGGGTTTACAAGTACCCCTAGGTCTCTTTCACAAGTCGACTTCTCTAGGTTGATGTTGTTCAGGCTGTATACATTATAAGTATTTGTTCTTCCAATATAAAGTACGCTGCACTTGCTGGTGTTGAATTTCAGTTGCCATTTTTCAGACCACCCCTGCAGTTTATTTAGATCCTCCTGTAATGCATTTGCATCCTGCCCTGAATTAATTTGCCGCCCTATTTTGGTGTCATCCGCAAACTTGCTTATCTCACTGCTGATCCCAGTATCTAAATCGTTTATGTAGATTATGAACAAGAGTGGGCCTAGTACTGACCCCTGGGGAACCCCACTGGTTACACGGCCCCACTCAGATTTAACACCATCTACGCTGACCCTCTGCGTTCTATCGGTGAGCCATGATTTTATCCAATTTAAAACTTTCCCCTCGATACCATGAGCCTTAATTTTTCTCAGAAGCCTCTGATGCGGTACTCTGTCAAATGCTTTGCTAAAGTCTAATTAAATAACATCATAATTTTCGTCATTATCTACTACCTCGAAGACTTTCCTAAAAAATGTTAGCAGATTTGTTAGACAAGATTTTCCCTTTGTAAGCCCATGTTGAGAGTAGTAGATTAATTTGCTTTTCTCTAGATGCGATCGGATGCTATCTGCTATAATTGATTCAAGAAATTTCCCCACTACTGACGTCAAACTGATCGGCCGGTAATTTGACGCTGATGCTCTGTCTCCCTTTTTAAATATGGATACTACATTCGCCTGTTTCCACAACTCTGGCACAACTCCAGTGTCCAATGATTTTGTAAATAAGTTTACGAGGGGTCCGCTAATCTGTTCCCTACACTCTTTTAAGACTCGAGGAAAAATTTCATCCGGCACTGGGGATTTTGTGTTCTTTAGTTTATTTATCTTCTTAAGAACATCCTCTTTTCTGATAGTGATATTCTTTAATTTCTCTTCTTCCTTTCCCTTAAATATCAGTTCCACCTCCGGAATTTCATCGCAAATTTCTTCTGTGAAAACTGATAAGAAGTAGCTGTTTAATGCTTTGCTCATGTCTTCACTGCCATTTATCAATTCTTCCCTCCCTGACTTTAAAGGCCCAACTTTGTCCTTGACCTTTGTCCTATATACCTGGAAAAATCCCTTGGGATTCGCCTTGGATTCTCTTGCTATTTTGATTTCATAGTCTCTCTTTGCTTTCCTTACATTTTTCTTTACATTCCTAGATAGTTCATTATACCTGTTTCTGAGCTGCTCCTCCCCTCCCTTTAATTTCTTATATATTCCTTTCTTTATTCCTATGTCATGTTTAAGTTTTCTGGCCATCCACCTTGGCTCATTCTTATTTGACCTAATTTTTCTGTGTGGTATATTTTGTTCTTGTGCTTTATGTAGTATACTGGTGAATATATTATAGTCATGATCAATTGTTGTGTCATCTATGACTCACCACTTCCTACTGGGAACTGACGTGACTGTTCCCAGGTGACCTCACCTAGGTACCTTCTTAACCCCTGATAATCCGCCAACCGAAAGTTTGGGACTCTGACCATATTGTCATTGTTTTTCGTTTCCCAATTTAGGGTGAACCTGATTTCTCTGTGATCACTGTTACCTAGTTCTTCCCCTACTGTGATATCTCTGATAATATTTTCTTTATTTGTTAATACTAGGTCTAATATATTGTCACCTCTAGTAGGTTCTGTAATTAGTTGTTTCAAAAAATTGTCCTATACTGCGTCTAGGAAGTCTTCAGATTCATAGTCGCCTACAATGTTGTCCCAGTCAATATTTCTGAAGTTGAAATCCCCCATAATGCATAGGTTGTTATATTTTGCTGCCCTACTCATTTCCTGCCATATGGGCTGAGCTGCTTCCTTGCTAAGACTTGGGGGCCTGTAAATAACTCCCATAATTAGTTTTTCTCTTCCTTCTGTGATTTCTACCCACACAGATTCGGTTCCTATTTCACCCTTTATTGAATTATTAGTACAACATTTTAATGTATCCTTGACGAAGAGTGCGACCCCTCCCCCCTTCCTACCTTCCCTGTCCTTGTGAAAAAGGTTGTACCCTTCTATGTGGTACTCTGATAAAAAATTTTTGCTCGCCAGATTCATCCAAGTTTCGGTGATTGCTATGACGTCTACATTCTCGGTATATACAACCGCTCTCAGCAAGTCTATTTTATTTCTAACGCTCCTACTGTTTGTATAGTATACATTTAAACCTACTCTTCCCTGGTCCTGTTTTACCCCTTGTCCTGAGCAACTAATTTTACTTCCCAGGACCTGCTTGTTTTTTGACTCCCACTTTCCCCGACCCCTCTCTACTGGCGAAACCCCCCCTTCGGAGTGACAATTTCACGCTCCAGGGATGCAGACAACGTCTTTAACCCCTCACGAGACAAGTGCACTCCGTCGCGACAGTACAGGTAGTCGTTGCCATAAAATCATTGCCAGTTATCAATTAATGCCCAACCATTGTTTGCACAATGTTTTTCCAGTCGGCAATGAATAGCAATTGCCCTGGACAGCCATTCACGACCATCCCCTCTTTTAAGCAAGACACCACATACTATCGGGATCCCTCCCCTATCTCTAATCTTCCCCAGCGCCTCCCTATACGTCTTGAAAAGTTCCTCACTCCTAACCTTACCTATGTCGTTTCCTCCAACACTAAGACCCACTACTGGATTGGTACCCTCCCCTGACAAAACTCTGTCTAACCTCTCGGCTACATGCCCTATCCCAGCCCCAGGAAAACACACCCTAGTCCTACGTTTCCTATCTCTCGCACAAAAAGCCCTATCCATAAACCTCACCTGGCTGTCACCAACTACCACGACCTTACCTGTGGGCAGGGTTTGTACAACTGCCCCTTCCTCTCCTTGATCCATACCGTCCTGCCTCTTCTCTTCCTCTCCAGCTTGCTGCAGCACCTGGTAAGGGTTACTGCACTCCACACCCTGGTCAGCTTTCCTAAGCCTGACCCTAGTCCCCTTGGAGACAACCACTCTCCACGCCTGCTCCTCCTTCGCAGGTGTCCTGCTAGGCAGGACACCTACCTGAAGGAGTTCCGTCCTGAGGGCTTCATTTTCCCCCTTTAGAGTGTCAACCTCACTCCTCAACTGCCCCAGCTGCCTTAACAGCGTGGCAAGGAGGTCGTCCTTCCCCACACTCCCCTCCTCTTCCCCCACGACACAACGATCCAAAGCGGCCATTTTCCTTGGTCTCTAACGGGAGCACGATCGGCACGACCTTCTCCAAGCTGGGTCAGAGACCAAGGAAAATGGTTTTAAATTTGACCAATTTAGATTTAGGCGTGAAATAGGTAAACACTGGTTTGGAAACAGAGTAGTGGATGAATGGAACAAGTTACCAAATATCATCATTAATTCGAATACGCTGAATTGCTTCAAACATAGGTTGGATGCTCATATGAGCAATAGGGGTTGGGTGTAAACGGGACTGCCCAGTATGGGCCAATAGGCCCGCTGCAGTTTCCTCCATTCTTATGTTTTTATGTTCTTAGGTCATCCTTACGTCGTCGAAAACGTGATTATAATCGCAGAGCAAAGCAAAAACTAACTATACAACTTCTTATAGTCGCTCCGGAATGAAATAGAAGGAAAACTGAAGCTCGTGCTTGGGTCTGAGTTACGGAAAGAATATGTGACTAAGAAAAAGGAAGAATTCAGAAGAAGACAAAATGTATTTGTTAAAAAAAGTTGTGAAAGTTTGTCTATGACAGAAGCGTCCTATGAAATTGCTTTAGAGTTGGCGAAAAAAAGGAAGTCTTTCTCTGATGGAGAAGAAATTGTTAAGCCTTGTCTCCAAATATTTGCAAGACGTCTTGGTGATAAAAGTAATGAAAGGAAAGCAGACGAAATTGCTCTATCAAAGCAGACAGTTACAAGACGTACCGAGGAACTCTCTCATGATGTATCTCAGCAACTGAAAGACCTTGTCCATTCTTGTACTTTCTTTTCTTTAGCTTTGGACGAATCAACTGACATATGTGATGTAGCCTAATTATGCATTTTTATAAGAGGAATTGATGATCATTTTAGTGTCTTTGAAGAACTTGTCAGTCTTGAGTCGCTTCATGGAAAAACAAGAGGATCAGATATATTTGACAAAGTAAAATCATGCCTAGAAAATCTACAATTAGATTCTAGTAAACTCATCACTGTGTGTACTGACGGAGCGCTGTCAATGATAGGTAAAGTCGCCGGGTCTACAACTTTGCTTGAAAACTTTTTAAATCGTCCTCTACTAAAATGTTAGATTTGGAATATGGCGACCTTGTCCTTCGTTGTGAGGTGCGCTGGCTTTCTAGAGGACAGGTTTTGAGTAGGTTTTGGAAACTGAAAAATACTTTTCATAATTTTCTAGAAGAGAAAAATGAGCTACCTGAGGAAAGAGCCCTTCTATGTAATAAAAACTGGCTATTTGATTTGGCATTTTTAGTTGATGTTACCAGACATCTCAATGATCTAAATTTGAAACTGCAGGGCAAGAACAAATTGTTTCCTAGATTAATAAATGACATCAATGCATTCAAGATGAAGTTAAAACTGTTCATCTCTCAGTTAGAAAATGAGGATTTGAGCCAGTTTCCGCACTTAGTGAGCAAAAAATAATGCAGATGCATAGTGACATACAAATGGAACTTATTGACTTGAAAACAAATTCATTATTGAAAATGAAATTTGATGAGCATTCCTCAGTCCCAAATGCTTCTGACATGATTAATTTCTAGCGATCATTACCCTGTGAAAATTTCCCAGAACTAAGAAAATTTGCCCATAGTTACATATGTCGTTTCGGAACGACATATAGATGTGAACAAGCATTTTCATCCATGAAATTGATTAAAAGCAAAACGAGGTCGCGACTGACTGATTCAAATTTGAAGAATTCTCTGCTGCTCTCAGTAACAAATTTAACTCCAAACATTGAAAGACTGGCGAAATCAAAACAGACTCAAGAGTCTCATTAAAGGTAAGTAATGTTTATCTGCTTTATCAGATATTGTTTTTATATTTAATAATTTTATCACGTACAAATGCTAATTATGTCTATAAACATATTTTTACAAGAAGTAGACGGGGGTACAAGAGTTGCATGGCGCATCTGAACTCTTATGTGAACAAATTGACGCATGGTATGTAAAAGGTTGGCCACCCCTGTGATAAAAGGTCCTCTGGTGGTCTCCACCTGCACCCCTAGAACTGAATTCTCGAAGTCTAGCAACACTCTGTGTACTCAGCCGTGACCTGATGGCCACAGCGACACCATGGTTCAGCTCACCCGTCATGTTTTTCTGGTATACAGTGTAGCCAAAAATGTTCAGCTTACCTTCGTCCTTTATGCCATTACTGTTTAACAGGAAAATATCTGGGTCTAATATATAGTATAAGTTAGACAGTTCGTTACGTCTATTAAGGGACCAGTGTAGGACATTATGTTGGACACTTTTCATCCTGCTAACGACTGCCATTTCGGAGACTGTAGCTTGGGGCGTCGCTTGGAGTGTTTCCTCGGCTTCTGCCATTTCTGGGGCACCGGAACTTCTTAGCAGAACCTTCGAACATCTGCTTGTCAGGTAATGGCGGGCCCTCGAACTTCCAGTCACCTGTATACAGGAAAATGTTCAGGTTTTGGGCCTGAGTATCGAAGTCATCTACTAACGCTGCAGCTCGCGGGTCTTGCTCCTGTGTGGAGCAAGTCACCAACACCTGGTCGCAACTATTGACTGTGGTTGTAGTCCGATGGTCACTGTCCTCGTTGGGAGTGTCATGTCTAGGGTCAAGGAGATTTACGTGTCGCTGGAGCTATGATCCCAGGGGGACTGCCTGGCCACGTCAGGGCTACGGTTATACTGACTTTGGCTTAAGTCAGGGAGGTCATGGTCCATTTCTAGCGTGGGTTGAGGTCGTCGATAAGTCTTTAAGTTTGGTTACTGCCTTCAGGATTTCTTTTGAGGGGACTTCGTCGCTTATTTCAGCTGGTGTAGTGTTGTTCCTGGTTAGTGTCTCGTTGAGGTGCTTCGAGAATGAACTTGGATGACCCATGTTCATGTGATGGGTAAGCAGGTAAGACAAGTATATAGCGGTAGCTTTGGACTTGTCCAACTGTGGACACTCGATGCAGTCATTACCTGCTTTATTGAGTCCTTGATTGTTGGTATCTCTGATTGCAGGACTTCAATGGTCACGCTGACATTGTTGAGTTTTTGTTAGTCTGCTTGAGTTTCTTTCAGAGCGTCTTTTAGGATTTGGCTGTAAGCTACGGGCGTCGACTGAGTGGTCTTTTTCATGGTGATAGAAAATTCATTTGTGTCTTTTTGCTTGGTTATTTCGGCCAGTTTCTTCTCTCTTTCTTGAATTACCTGTTTCCTGATCAGCAGGTGGCAGAGAAGGTCCTGTGGCCACCCTCGCAGACGACACACTTTTTGATGGTGCTACGGCAGTCTTTGTAGAAGTGTTGATTAGATGAATACTCAGAACATACGACCCCTTGCAGGGGGCAGTTCTTGGTCATATGGTCATTGTATTTGTAGCACTTCATACATCGTTGGATGGGCGTATACTTTTCATAATCTATATGGTGTGAGGAGATTGAAGTGCCTTATGCATAGAGCCCCTTTTCCTTCATTCTTTTTTGCATCCGTTGTGTCTGCAAAGCGAACCTTGATTATATTATGGTCATTCATAGGGTACACCTCTACAATCGTGACATTGTTTTGCTTTACTATTTCATCTCTTATTTCTTCTGCATTATTTTCCACTATATCTTTGTCTAACTTCTTACATACAAGGGTGAGCTTGGCGCCGTTTTCCATTGGGCCAATGACCTCGTATCCGTTGGTTTCCATTTTGTCCATGGCACCAGACTTCAGTAGCTTATCAGCATCTTTATCTGTTTCTGTGAGGATGATATAACCATCTCTCAGATCCACAAGTCTATTTATTCTCACCCTTAGGTTGCTTAATAGTCTTTTTAGCTCTATCCGAGACCCCTGGGTTGGGGGTCCGGAGGTCTTCTCTCATTTTGGCCATGGCCAGTTACATACATGAAAATCCTACGTAATCTGTCCACCTCAGCTAAACCCCATTATAATAGACACTGCGTCAGCACGTTACAAAACAGTGATTCAGGAGGAATACATGGAGAGTGTTTTCATTGAATTACGTAACGACACACGAAATATCCTAGCTAGAGTACTCTACAGAAGACCCCACACTAATGTAAGGAATTTTCTTAATAAATTTTCGGAGCTTATCACTATCATAAGTTCAGAGAGGAAACGTTGCTACATTACAGGATATTTCAACCTTGATCTATTAAAATTAGAAACTGACACCCACTAGAGCAACTGCCACCTCTGCCACTGTGATAGATCATATCTGGACGAATAACACTCCTAACAATCTTGCAAGTGGAATTATTTATTACAATATCTCAGATCACTTCCCAGTTTTTGCCATGTATAAAACAACCACATGACCTGAAAGATCTAGTAGAGTTTCAACACAATACAGACACTTCTGCACTGACAACATGCCTCCGACAACCCTAACGTGAACAGCTGCAACTACTCTTGCAGTTTCAATGCTTGCTTTATTCAATGCTTCCCGCTCAAGACTAAGTCAATTAAAACTGTATCCATTTCCTAACCCTATATCACAAGCGAACTTAAGATAATGATAAAAGAAAAACACAAACGCCAAAGGAAATTTTCAAAAAGACCCATAACTTTCTGTGATGCTTACCGAAGTATCAGAAATAGAGTAACTCAAGCAGTTAGAAATGCCAGACGTAACTATTATACAATAAGCTTCAGTCAGCATCAGGCGACGGTAAGAAAACCTGGAATGTCATAAATTTTATTCAAAACAGGAACACTCAGCCTTCGCCCCCCCCCCTCAGCTTTTATGATAAATGATTCAGTTGTAGAGGAACCCTCCATCATTGCCAACCACTTCAATGAATATTTTATTATTGTTGGCAAAAATCTTGCAAAGAGCATCCCTGATCACCATGAGGAATTTAGAACATACTTGTAAAACAGACAGCAAAATGAGCTGTTCTTATCCCCTGTCACAGCAGATTAAGTACTGGCCATCATATAAATGTCGAAAGATGCAGCAGCAGGCGAAGACAATATACCAATGAGCATCATTAAGAAAGTAGCCCACTTATTACTATCTGTTCTCCTACATATTTGTAACCCCTCCTTCACTAGTGGTGTCTTACCGGATAAACTGAAAATTGCTAGGGTTCACCCAACATTTAAGGTCTCTTCAAGAATTACCGCCCCATATCAGTCCTCCCAATCTTGAGTAAGATACTGCAGAAGATAGCACGAAGTAGACTAAATTCCTTCTGCAATGCCAATAACATCTTTACAGACTCCCAGTTTGGATTTAGAGCTAGAAGGTCGACTGAGGGTGCGCTGCTATCCCTCACTAATGACATCTTAAATTCCTTTGATGGCAGTCAGTTCACAGTCGGTATATTCCTGGACCTCTCCAAGGCCTTCGATATTGTCGACCATACCATCCTCCTTTCAAAGCTTGAACATTACAGCGTTAGGGGCCTGTCCCACAATTGGTTTACCTCATATCTGTCCAATCTGACTCCTCGCCAATCTTGTATGGCGTCCCATAAGGTTCCATTCTCGGTCCAGTACTGTTTTTGTTGTACATAAACGACATAGTCCACGCCAGCACACTCATAAAATACAACTTTTTTGCAGACGATAGTAATCTCTATGCCAGCAACTCATACCTTAATTCCTTGATGAGAACTATGAACGCTGAATTGACTAAAGTCAGGACCTGGGTAATACGTAATAAACTAACCCTAAACCTTGAGAAAACCCACTACACGATCTTTCACAGAAGGAAAAAACTTACCCCTAGACTTGGACCCCTTGTACCTAGGTAATACAGTCCTCATATGCGAACAAAATACTAGATTCCTCGAAGTTATTGATGATGAAAAACTTAACTGGAGAAACCACATACAAGCCATTCACAGTAAAGTCAATAAACAGTGCGGTATCATGTATCACACGCGACAGTCACTCACTCTAGCAGCAATGAAAGAAATCTATCATGATATTGCTTATCAACACCTGATACACTGT
Source organism: Homarus gammarus (assembly GCA_958450375.1). Classification (NCBI taxonomy): domain Eukaryota; kingdom Metazoa; phylum Arthropoda; class Malacostraca; order Decapoda; family Nephropidae; genus Homarus; species Homarus gammarus. Next base: position 134,144 of record CAUDMG010002415.1, on the reverse strand, counting down.
CACACACTATGGGGGGATTCTGGCTCTTCAAAAACACAATCTCTGGTTACTGAGCAAAAGAGAGTTGTACAATGTACATACAATGAACTACTTGAAAAAGCAGATCACACAAACGAAAAATGTGCTAAATTAAAAATGTTAAAATTCGTAAATATTAACACCTACTGCTGTGCCCTCTATGTTTACAAATCTATCAATCACTTGCTTGACAATAATTATTTCAGGTTCCTCAATAATCAGAGATACAACTAAAGGCACTCGGAGCTACTAAGACCACCCCCCATGCGCTCCTCTCAGTCCCAGACCTCCATAAAATATCAAGGTGTGAAGGTGTGGAATAACTTACCTCCACCCATCCGAGCAAAGACTACGCTCCCTTCCTTTAAATCATCTCTTAAAAACTATCTATTGTCTAAGTATTAATACCTATTATATTTACAGGACCTGCTTTTATTGTACCATCAAAACGGATTTATCGGAAATTATCATGTAAACAGATAAGAAATCACCATTGTAATAAACATAATTGCCAACTAGACATAATCCTGACAGCTTTGACCTCTTATTCCACCTTATTACTGTACAACCCAGGTTGTACTGCTCCCCCATTATACTTATGTTTTTCAATTCTACTGTAATTTATGTATATATAAATAAATAAACAAAAATAAACATTATGAGGTATTCTTATTACCACCATACTATTGTACTATTACAGATGATACTAAATGTTACATAATACTTCCTTGAGATATACGTATATTATATATCAGGTGCCTAAAACAGAGCTCAGATTCTCAACTGGGTCAGCCATGTTAATATTGTTATTATTATCCACTCTGTATCTGTGTTTTTTCTGGCTAAATAAACTGTTTCAATTCAATTCAATTCTACCTGAAAAACCGGGCTGACACTCGTACGGTCAACAAATATGAACACTATCCAGCCCGCTCTGAAGGTTGGGTGCACTCTGAGACAAGTTCTCTAGGTATGCCAGCTGGCATAGAGAGAGAACTTGGAGTTTCGAAGTCCACGGTCCGACTCTGGTGCCGGAGATGGGAAGAGTCAGGAAATCTTCGAGACCACCCAAGGTGTGGCAGGTCCAGAAAGGTTACCCCGGCTGAGGTAGACATTCCCCTAACAAATGCAGTTGTCTTGAGAGACCAATTGCAACTGAATATTTCACCGGGAATAATTCAAAACAGGCTGCAAAAAGTAGAGGTTCACCATAAGACTCCTACAAACCAAAAACAAAATGTAAGATCGTCATCGACATCGGTAATATAAGCATGAGGGTCTTGATTAATGGGTCGGGTCATCTTCACATAGAAAAAAAAATACTTGTGTGACTACCACCCATGGTCATCTTTACTGTTCCCCACCAAATAATAAACGAGGCGAACGCCAAAACATCTATGAGGTGACAAACAGCGAGCTTGTGACTTGTTATGTATGGATGCATCTGTACGGTGTGGGTGAACTGACTGAAATCACAGGGTAATTTATCCTTAGTGGATAATATTATTGGAAGTATTTATAACCTATTCATTTGCCTCTCATTTCAGAAGTTTTCCATACATAGTTCTCCAACAATCTCTTCCAGATTCTAATTAATGACATATCCTAATTGTAATATGTTTAATCTATAATGTTTGTTTTTTGTATTAATTATATATTTTACGCATTAAAAGACACATCTCTATTTTTTTATTGTTAATGGTCTCGTGAAATCACAAACCTGGTTTCATGTTTATAAAACACAGCTGTTGAATTGCAGCGATAATATTTTACCATCAGCCCAATTTAAGCATTTACCAATGATTAAAAACATAAACATGATATTAGTCACTCTTGCAGTATAACTCTCCAGTCCACACTGCAAAGATCATCAGACAATGGTTTGACAAGAAGCGGGACATTCGGCTTCTGAGTTGGCTGAGCAAAGGGTTGCGACCTAAACCCGATCGAACGCCTATGGGGTAATAGGGTGTGTCATAGGAGGGAAGATCAGCTAAAACTAATGGCCTATCACTTTTTTGGTAGATTTTAGTGTATATAAACAGAAAATAATTTCAGTTTCAATGTTTTGCAACCTTTTGCTAGGTAAATTTTAGCGTGAAATGTATCGAAAATCTAACGTACAGCTGCGTTAGTGCATTACAATTAAATAGTGAACATTGCTTTCTGACTTCATTCTTTAACAACCCAACTAACAATATTTTTTTCTGTTTCAGATTCTGATGCATTTATAAGTTGAAAATATTTGCGATGGCTGCTTGTGTCAGGACGAGGAACCAAAAATCCAGCCATCTCAGTCACTATCTTGGGTCTGGGAGAGAGCTCCTGAAGTCGGAGTTGCCTACATTGAGAGATGCTTTGGGATACGGTGTTTTAATCAGGCAAATCAGTGAAAAGAACCAAAGAACTTACACAAACAAAGACATTGCCAGTGATATGACCAAAGCTGTCTTGGCACAGTACACGCTGGCTAACGCTCAGTTCAAGCCTCCAGTCATAACAAGTCAGAAGAAGATTAGTGAGAGACTGCTAGCCAGATGGGAAAAGGCAAGAGATATCTCTCTTGGGAGAGGAAAACTTGCAGTTAAGGACAGCTTTGCCAAGCAACTGGACCAGTTATTTGACATAATTACTTGCAAGTGCCCAATTGTTCTCTGTCCTGAGTTTGGATGCGAGCGTGACTGTAAATCCGAGGCCCACATCTCCTGTATTTGCAAGCGTGAACTGAAGATTCCTGTGATCGAACTGGCATTTGTCAAAGCACAGAGAGAGAAGACTGGCAGTATAGGGGCTCTCATGATTTCTAGCCAAGATATTCCGGAGTCCAAGAGACAGGAGGCTGCCACAGAGAGACAGAAGAGGAGAAGAGTTGCCGAGGAAAAGAGACTTGAGAAGGCCCAGGGTGAGGTAAAAAAGGCCGATGATTGGAGTCAAGCTGATTCAGAGTTTAATGACTTCCCCATGGCTGATCCGAGTGCTGACCAGGAGAATGGTGACTTTGTCCCTAACCCAAAAAATAATGATCCCAAACCTTCCAGGCATAAGATTCGAAATAGGAAAGATATCCCGAGCATAGCTCTGGCCAGCATGCGACACCACACTGGTCTCAGAGAAACTGCAGAGATAGCAACAGCTGCCTGGATTGACGGTGGTTTGATAACACCTGATGATGTTCACCTGGTGATAGATCATAACAAAGTAAGGAGAGCTCAGGAGAAACTTGTCAGTAACCTAGAAGAGGAGTTTGATAAGGGGATAAGAGAAAATGGAATCAATTGTTTGTTCTTTGATGGGAGAAGGGATGACACTAAAGTGTTCATGAAAGTTGGAGATTCTGACAAGTTGTTCCCTGCCATGGTGAAGGAGGAACACTACTCCTGCTGCAGTGAACCAGGAGGGAAGTATTTGTGGCATTTCACTCCAGAGAAAGATGACATCAGGAAACCAGCTGAGATAGTGGCAGATAACATTGTGAACTGGCTCAGAGAGAGGAACGTAGACCAGACCCTGCAGGCCATTGGAGGGGACAGCACCAACACGAACACAGGGTGGCAAGGGGGGGTCATACAGTGGATAGAGCGGAAGATTAGGAGGAAGCTAGTCTGGATTGTTTGTGACCTCCACACCAACGAGTTGCCACTCAGACATCTGATCCAGGAGCTGGATGGTAAGAATCTTTCAAACAACAGATGGTCTGGTCCTCTTAGCAAGATGCTGGACTCTGCCACTGAGTTAGAAATAAATCCGAGCTTTGAAAAAATCACAGTTGGCCCTCCACTCGTTGAGCTTGCACATACTGTCATTGACGACCTGAGTACTGACCAGTACTATGGTTACATGATTTGCAGTGCCATCAAAACTGGGGTCATGCCTGATAGACTTGCTTACCTGCAGATAGGTCCAGCCTCACATTCTAGGTGGCTCACAACGGCTCTCAGGTTCTGCAGAATTTGGGTCGCTCATCATAAACTGAAAGGGAACCAGCTTCACAACCTGAGACTTATTGTCCAATTCATCGTGAGTGTCTACTTGCCAAATTGGTTCAACACCAAGGTCAAGTCATCGTTCTCCGAAGGTCCGAGGCATGTTCTCTTCCAGTTGAGCTCCTGAGGAGTCAGCCAAGGAAGGTTGTTCAGATTGTGGAGCAGACTGTGAGGAGATCTTCCTGGTATGCTCATCCCGAGGCAGTTCTGCAGACAATGCTCTGCAGTAAGGATGAGGAGGAGAGAAGAGTGGCAGTCAAAAAGATCTTGGATATGAGACTTATGAGAGGATCTGGGCATGACGAATCAGTTGGTGACGATTCCTTCAGGGTCAGGAAGACTCCTGAAGTCAATATAGGTGCCAAGACCCTCACTGATCTCATAGGTCTGGATAACATCCAGGCTGGCAGCGAGCCCCCTCTTACCTGCAGCCTCACCAATGTTCAAGTCAGAGCTTTCCTGGACAACCCCATGCATGTCCCTGCCTGGCCCTCGCACACCCAGAGTATAGAGCATTGTGTACAGCAAGTGAGCAAGGCCAACAGTCACGTGTACAGCCAGGAGAGGAGGGAAGGCTACATCCGAGCTCAGGTGTTCAGCAGGGAGGTGATGAGTAGAAACAGAAGCAAGAAAGACATGTTCTCTATGGTGTGCAGCAACACCGGGTCGTATTAGTAAAACCGGTTTTTGTATTTGATGATTTTGTTTTCTAAAGGAATATTAAATTTAATAAATGTGTCAAGATCATTCGTTTCACTATTCTGGATCATTTGCATCCTAATAAAGTAACCTGATACATTTACTTTACTTTAAATAAGCTATTTAGTGGTGTTGGTAAAAGGGTGGGAATACTGAATTTTCATAAGATTTCAAGTTAAAATTTACCTAGCAAAAAATGAAAACTTTTCAAATCTGAAGATATCACATGATTCTGCACATAGAACTACATCATTAATACCATGGGCCGATTTTTCAAACTCCAAAAAAAAAAATTCGCCTCCGTATGACGCACCCTAATGGGGTAACATAATAATCTTCTGCGAGACAGGGCAGGAATGCATACAATAATAACCACGTGGCATCTAAATCCAACAGTTTTCAAGATTTTAATAATGAATTATGGTAGTGGACGAAATATTAAACGTAAATGGAGAGACTTGTGATACGTGGGTTCACAGGGACCCAGCACTCCCTCCAATATCTCCAGTAATTTCAGTAAATTCACGAACTCCGTACAAATGTAGCCATATATGACAAGTTATATTATCGTTGTGTATCACCGCATATATGTTTTGGCATTCACCTCGTATGTTATTTGTTTGTCAATAACGTTAATAATATTAATAACAATAATAATAATAATAATAATAATAACAATAATAATAATAATAACAATAATAATAATAATAATAATAATAATAATAATAATATAAGTTTGACCTAACAACTGTTCAAGGCGATATATTGTGCTGGTGGCATCATGACTACCAAGTTGACTTTGTATTGAGTCGTGTGTCACTCTGACGGGATCATCTAACACTGAAAACAGTTTTCTGTAAAATGTCATTTGTATTCATGAAGAAATTGGAGTGTGAGGGCGTGCGCCTTGAGGGTATACTAAGTGTGTTTTATCTGCCACTTGCTGCACGCAGCTCAACATCCACCAAAGGCTACACCGCTCACCTTCTCGGGCTACAGCATAAAACTTACCAGGGCTACCCCACACACCTCACTCGGGTCACACCACAGAACTTTCCTAGATTACACAACACACTTTCCCTGGACTACACACCGCAGAACTTACTTGGGCTACACTACATACCTCACTCGGGTTACACCACACAACTTTCCTGGGCTACATCACAAAAATTACTTGGGCTACACATTACACTTCACCAGGGCTATACCACACAACATCTACAGGCAAAACTATATTGTAGAACTTACCCGGTTACACCACAAACCTCACCCCAGGCTACACCACTCACCTTGCCTTGGCTACAACACACGCCTCACCCGAGCAACACAACAGACCTTAGCAGGACTATACAACACAAATTTCACGGGCTACATCACACAACTTACCTCGGCTACACCAAACACTTCTCCAGGGGTACACCACAACATTACCAGGGCTACATTACATAACTTACTCGGGCTACATCACTCACCTCACCCAGGCTGCACCACACAGTTTACCCGGGATACAATAAACAATTCAGCAGAATTACACCACACAACTTACCTCATTATCTGGGCTACACCACACACCTCACCCGGGCAACACCACAGAACTTACCAATATGTATGGTGTAACTCCATGCACCTCTCCCGGGTTATACCATACACTGAACACCTTACCCAGGCTACACCACACAACTTTCCTGGTTTACACCACACAGCTTACCAGGGCTACACCACACACTTCTCCCGGGCGACACCACACAACAGACATGGGCTACATCATCCATCTTACATGGGCTATACCATGTAAACGATCAATCAGGGAGGTACTACCGTCTGGGAAGAATTGGAAGCATAATGTAATGTCAAATGGCAGACCCTGCTGTCATATGGCATCACGAAAATTGTGACCAAGTCCCAGATTGCTGGTCTGACTTTCTGCCTCATTGACACACAATTGCTGGGTCTCAATTGTTTCTCTTACTATTGACAAAACAACATACATAATAATAATATTAGTGAGAAGCGATATATTATATCGTTTCTCACTAGTGATCTCTTTTTCATTTTCTATATTGCTTTATGGTTCTTTATTAATATTATTATTATTATTATTATTATTATTATTATTTTTATTAGTGTTATTGTTATTATTATTTTATTTATATTTATTTTTTATTATAAATTTTATTTACTGTGAACTAATTATTATTATTATTATTATTATTATTATTATTATTGTTATTGTTATTATTATTACACCCCCTCGCCCCCCCCCCCCCCCGGCCCCGATTTGGGTCAGTAACCTGTGCCCGAGTGAGCTAATCCTTGTATATATAAATGAATAAATAAAAAAAAAACTTGGGCAACACCACACAATTTATCTGTGCTAAACCACACAACTTACCTGCTCTACACCATATACTTTATACCGGACCAACACTACACACCTTTACCGGGTTACACTACTGGCTACACCACACATCTTTCCTGGGACTACACCACACAATTTACCTGGGCTACACCACACATGCCAACCAGGATAAACCACTCAACTTTCCTGGGGTATGTCACACACCTCACCGGCGCTACATCACACTACTTACCTAGGCTACACCACACACCTCACCCGGCTACACCACACACCTGATATGGGTTACACCGCACATCTCATCCGGGCTACATTTTTTCTAGGCCTTACCATAAAACTTACTCTGGCTACACCATACACTTCACTGGGGCTACACAGGGACTACACCACAAAAATAACTTGTGGAACGCCAGACACCTCATCCGGGATCCACACCACACAAATTTCCTGGGTTACACTACATAAATTACGTGAGCTACACTGCAAATATCAATCCGACGACTACATATACCTTACCCGAGCTACACCACATATATTTCCCGGGCTACGCCACACAACTTTTTTTGGCCTAGATCATACAAGTTATCTGGGCTACACTGCACCCCTCACTCAGGCTACACCATACAACTTTCCCGGGCTACTCCACACACCGCACCCGGGGGTACACCACACGCGTAAACCAGGCTACACAACACAATTTACGTGGACAACACTACACCACTCATGGCGGCTATACCACCCAAATTACCTGGGCTACACCACATATCTTTCCCGGGCTACACCACAGAACTCTCTTAGCTTAAACCACACAACTTAGCTGGGTTATACCACATACCTCATACAAGCTACACCACACAACTCTCCGAGGCTACACCACACAACTCTCCGAGGCTACACCACACACCTCACCGCGGTTACAACACTAATCTTTACCGGACTGCACCACACAATTTACATGGGCTACACCATACATCTAACCTGGGCTGCACGACACACCACATCTGGGTTTCACCACACATCTTTCCCAGGCTACACCGCACAACCTCCTGAACTATATCACACAACCTCTTCGGAGTTACAACATACAACTTTCCTAGTCTACACCACACATCTCACTCGGGTTACACCACACAACATTCTCGGGCTACACCACACAACTTACTTGGCTACACCACACACCTCACCTAAGATACAGCACACAACATACCTGCCATACACTTCACTTGGGAAACAGCACACAACTTTCCAGGGCTATGCCGAACATCTCAACTGTGATTCACCTAACAACATCCCGGAATACACCGTACAACTTACCTGTACTACTTAGTTAGTTAGTAGTTTATTGACAAAAGTATAAATACATGGTAAATATATACAAAGAATTCAAAATACATTTGACCAACAAAATATTTTAAATCAAAACATAACATGTAAGGGGCAATTTCAAACTTAACTATAGATTCCTAGTACCTCATGTACATAATTACATAATTCAGGCACATATACATTTTCATTTAAGAGTTCACTGATACTGGACAAAGTCAGCATATGATACCTTTCACGACAATGTGCAGAGAGCATACAATCAATCAACACATGTCGTTCACTTTGTACATGGCTGTCGTCGCACTGACATACTCTCAACTCTGCTGGTGTGCGACTCCACCTGCCAGTCTTTACCTTAAAGATGTGTGACATTAGTCTCAGCCTGGTGAACGACTTGCGCTGAAAACCCGGGATAAATTTCTTACTTAAGTATACCTCATGCACTATCATAAAAGGGTTCAGATCTGATATGTATGGAGCAAATTTTGTAGCGCCGGCTGACCTCTCCATTACTAGATTCGCCACTCTGTGTATTGGGTTTGTGTTACAGCCTAAGGTAATTGCTCTCGCCATGAATCTAAATCCTGTTGTATTTGCTATCCTACATAAATCATATACAAAATGAAGAGTTTCTTCCATGTCCATTACATACACACACCTCATTGGGGCTACACCACACAACTTACATGGGATACACCACATAGTTCACCCGGCTGTACCACAAAACATTCCTGGGCAACACCACACACCACATCCGGGCTACACCACACAACTTTCCCGGGCTAAACCACACAACTTCCCGGACAACACCACACTCTTGACAGGAGCTACACCACACAATTTATCTGGGCGACACCACACACTTCACCTAGACTACACGACTCACCACGTCCGGGCTGCACCACACAGATTTCCCGAGCTTCATCACACTTCTCTATTTGGCTGTACCAGACAACTTAATTGGCTTACATTACACACCTTACCCAGGCAGCACCACACAACTCCCCCGGTGTACACCACACAACTTACCTTCGCTACATCACACACTTTACCCGGGCAATACCACAGAACTTTCCGGACTACACAACACAAATTACCTGGGTTACCCCATACACCTCACCCGGACTACACCACTCAGTTTATTTGGGTTACATTAAACACCTTACCCAGGCTACACTAATCACCTTTCCCGGTGTACACCAAACAACTTACCTGGGTTACATTAGACACTTCTCCCAGGTTACACCACACAAAAGTCTTTACCTTCACCAACCAAGTTAGCTGGGATACACCACACACCTCATCCTGGCCACACCACACAACTTACTTGGGCTGTACCACAAACATCAATCAGGTTTACCATACAACTTCCTCTGGATAAACCACACAACTTAACTGGTTTACACCACTCACTTTACCGAGGCTACACCACACAGCATTCCGGGGCTACACCTCACAACTTACTGGGCTATATCACAAACCTCACCTGGACTTTACCACACAACCTATTTAGACTAAGCCACACACCTCACCCGGGCTACACCACACAATTTTCCCAGGCTTCCCACACAACTTACTTGAGCTTCACCATACACTGAACGGGATTACACCACACAACTTACTTGCTTGGGCTATACCACACAACTTTCCAAGACTATTGCACAAATTACCTGGGCTACAAACACCTCATCCCGGCTACACCACCAAAACTGCCTGGGCTACACCACACAGCTCACTAGGGCTACAACACAGAACTTTCCTGGGCGACACAACACAACTTATTTGGACTACACTACACACCTCAACCTTGCTACACCACACACATATTTCCCGGGCTACAAAAAACACCTCACCCGGGCTACACCACATATCTTATCCGAGCTACACCACACAACGTATCTGTCCTAAAACACAAAAATTACCTAGGCGATACCACAGAACACACCTCATCCAGGTTACACCAAACATTTCATCCCGACTCTACCGCACAACATCCCCGGACTATTCCATACACCTCACCCGGGGTATACCACACTCCTCACCCGAGCTATACCACACAACTTATCAAGGCAGCACCACTCAACTCACACGGAATAAGCTACAGCACACACTCCTCACACGGGCTACACCACACACCTTACCCGGGCTACACCAAACAACTCAACCGGGTTACATCACACATCTTACTTTGGCTACTCCACAACTCAATAATCGGGCTACACCACACAAGTTTCCTAAGCTACACTATACTCCATACCCGGGTTACTCCTCAAAACTTTCGTGGGCTACACCACGCACATCTTTTACTTCGGTTTACCTGTTGGAATCAATGCTGAATTATCCTGGAACTTCAACTCTGTAGTTACACCAGAAGTCACACTAATAAATGTTTGTGGGTTAACATGAAACGTAAATGGTTGTTTTTCTCTTTATTAAGAAAATAGTCTATGCACAATTGACTTAGGATATTACCGTAATTAATGCTATGAGTTGTGAGCGTTAGATTATATGAAGTGAAGTGTAACAAGCTTCGGTGACAAATGTTTGACGTGAGTGAGAGACAATTAGGGACTGAGCATAGTCACTGGTTACGGTTGGCTGCGGACCTGGTCTGGGCAGAGGAACCTAGAGGTCAGAGGTCATTTGATATTTCTAGGCACACAGCATTTGCTTTAATATTAGAGTGAATAAACTACTGTAGACACATGCTCAAAGTTTATTTACCGTGGGTGATGTAATTATATAAGCAACATGTATATACCCCACATTTATATAAGGATTACTCTCTGTTTGATAGGGGATAATACATCGCTTAGCCACCACCCTCAGAGTTCTACGAGGAGTAAGCTAAACCCGTAGAAAAGTTCTATAGACATACCTACCCAGGTTACATGCAAGCCTGTGTAGGAACTAAACAGAAGAATCCGTAACTGTGCGTTGAGAGACTGGATTCCTAGTTTGCAGTGACTTACGGCAGAGTTTATTATGTACAATGGTAAATTTGGAGGATCTGTCCTATAGTAGCAAAATAGAACCATAACTGCCAATATCAGCACAATGCTGGGCATAGTTGAAATTGAAATAGCAAATTATCCTCTAACGAATCAATGCTATTTTGAGTTTACTTAATGTCATATTAATAGCAGGAGTTAGATTTAAATTCAATGCGAATTGTTGATGGGCCTGCAAGGTTTTCAGTGAACCAAAGGTGAGTTCGCAATAGTCAGGTGACACATAACCTGGACAACGAAGTGCTTGCCACCATCCTGATATATTAAAATGACACTGATTGCCTCAGGGAAGAAGTACTGTACATTATGGAGAGGGCATAAAACACCGTTTTCTTGGAAATAGGTGCATAAGTACATTGTGTTAGCGTTGTGCGAGTGTTCGTTTGCATGAGTGCCAGCAGGATCATATGTGAATGCATAGGCTAGACATACATACAAATGTATATATGACGATTTACACCGTGACAGCACCTTAGGATCATCCACTGCTAATAGTGAGTAGTCCTCAGCTAATAGTAAAAGATCAGTTTGCTTATCCAGGGTAAAAAGTGTGCCATTAGAATACAAGGAATCGGTTCCAGATGCCATGAATTAAATTTGCGTTGAGCAAGCATTGGCATGTCAATAAGTATAGCAGTATACGTGAGCGTTACCTGGTAAAGGATAGTGTTATTCAACCTACTGATTTGTGAAATAGGGGTTAAGTGGTTGACAATTCCTTATCCGAAATCCTTGGGGCCAGGGGCATTTCGGATTTCGGAATTTTTCGGTTTTCAGAATTTTGTTTTTGTTTTTAATGTGTAGCAGCTCACCCGAGCATAGATCACTGACCCACATCAGGGCCTGGGGGGCGAAAATATAATAAAAATTATAATAATAATAATAATAATTCATAGGTCTAGGTCGTTTTTCTCACTTTTGATCTTTTTTTCAATCTTGTATTATTATTATTATTATTATTATTATTATTATTATTATTATTATTATTATTATTATTACAGTATTATTGTTATTATTATCAATTTTATTATTATATTATATTATTATTATTATTATTATTATTATTATTATTATTATTATTATTACACTGGTCAACAAAGTTTTTGTTGCATTGCTATAAACACTTGATTCTACCTAATTTGGGTGTGCTGATCTCATATCTGAAGTTAGTTTCTTTCTGTAAGCTCTAGTTTTTTTGCAATCAAGGTATTTTGAAATTTCAAAATTTCGTCTTCGTCTTATTGACCTCGTCGTCTATCTTGAAAAATATGTCATTAAACTGTCATTAAATTAGCTGGGTAATAAACAATAAAATATTACATATTCTAAATTTATTCAACAACACAATTTGAAACATGTTCCATCTAAAACAAAGGTTGAAATTTGTATAAAACTCATTGTTAGGTAAGAAATTTGTTACTATGAGGAGACAAAGCCCAATCACATTTTAGCCAGGTAGGAATTTGCGCTTGAAGCTCTTGCGTTTGTGAAATGTCTCAGGGCACTCTCGTTTAATGCTCCAGCAGTAGTCTGCCATCATATGTTTGTCCCATCTCCCTTGGTAGCGGTCTTCCATGGTCTTGAGATCCTGATGAAACCGCTCGCCTTGCTCGTCACTTACTGCCCCTAGGTTCTCAGGGAATCTATCAAGATGACTATATAGGAAATGGAGTTTGACACTCATATTGCATCCAAAGTCATGAAAGGCTGACAACATGGTTGCTACAAGGGTTTCATAGTTGTCAGCCTTTTTATTACCAAGAAAGTTTTCCATTACCGCCACAAATGAAAGCCATGCACCCCTTTCCTTGTCGTCCATCTTTCTGACAAAGTCTTGATCACGTACAAGTGCACGAATTTGTGGTCCATCAAACACACCTGCCTTTATCTTCTCAAATGACAAAGCAGGGTGAGCAGAGACTATGTGTTGGAAGCATTCACCATCAGTATTTAATGCTCTGACAAACTGTTTCATCAGGCCCAGCTTGATATGGAGAGGAGGAAATATGATCTTTTCTCGACTGACGATTGGATCATTGACAATGTTTGGCATACCAGCTTCCAGAGTCTCACGTAAGGGCCACTCCTTCAGGTTCCAATGCCTGTCTCTAGCTCGGCTGTCCCACATGCAAAGAAAGCAGGGATACTTTGTAAATCCTCTTTGTTGGCCAAGAAGGAAGTTCACCATTTTGAGGTCAACACAAATTGTCCAGTTGTGCTCATGGTATTTTAGCAGGTGAATCACAGTTTTAATGTCATTATACTTCTCTCGTAAGCACACAGAATGACCCACTGGAACAGCTGCATAGACATTACCATTATGTAGTAGCACACACTTCAGGCTACGCTTACAACTATCTAGAAATAATCGCCAGTCATTTGGACTATACAATGGAATCCCTAATTCCTGGAGAAGACCCGGGATATTATGACAGTAAACAAACTTATTCTCCTCTGTAAAGAATGGCACAAAATCCTGTTCCCGCTTTCTGAAGTCTGAAACTTCTGTGGTCTGGTTCAGTGGAGCCTTTTCTTGCAACCTAGAAGCTAGAACTTCTGCTGCATTTTTGGAGAGACCCAAATCACGCACAAGGTCATTCAGCTCTGGCTGACTAAACTTCTGAGGGGTTGATGACTCTGGTGTACCATCAGAAGAATCGTCGGAATCTGCAAGTATTTCTTGAGTTTCATGTTCACTCTCTTGGTCTTTGTCGCTTCCCTCCTCTTCAGCTGGAGACAACCCATTAAAAACTGGAACTGGTAGCTCATCAGAGTGCAAAGTAGGTCGAATTGCTGAAGGGATACTAGGATACGATATTTTATGTCTGTTTTTCTTGCCAACACCCTTCGTATTGATCAAACAAAAATAGCAGTCAGTTGTGTGGTCCTTCGGTTCTCGCCAGGTCATGGGAATTCCGAACGGTAAGCCCTTACGTTTTCCTTTTGTCCAGTCACGCAGCATTTCTTCGCAGTTATGACACACAGCATGTGGAGCCCATTTTTTGTCTTGGTCGCCAAGAGTAAGTCTGAAGTTCGCTTTATAGCCGCGCCTCACAAACGATGTTATATTGCGCCTCTGACGAATAAGCGTGAAGTATCCACAAATATAACAGAAGGCATCAGGTTTGTTCACACATTGATTTCTCTTTGTAGCCATGACCAAATCTGAAAGAAAAAACAGACAAAATTATATCTCCCTATTGATACCATAATCGTGTTATTAATTAATTTGACCGCAAACGGCTAGAATGTAAAACCTCAAATTACATGAAAACTGGAGCATGCAGAACAAAACTGGTTTCAAATATGAAATCAGCAGATCAAAAATGGTAAGAAGCAGTAAAGAAATCTCATGCAACTGGGAATTATAAAAAATTTGTTGTCCTGTGTTATCATTCCTTGTTTGAGTGCATGCAGTCCCGTAAGAAGAATACGAAAGTTGCAAATTCAATGATATGTGCAAATTGTTCACATGCGGAGTTGTAAAAAGTACTGGACTTTGTTACTTAAGTAAAAGTAGTGTTACATTGGAAAAATGTTTCTCAAGTAGAAGTAAAAGTATTCAAATGTCAATGTACTCAAGTAGAAGTAAAAATGTATCTCATTCATATGGTACTTACGTACTGAAAGTAAAAAGTAACAACACAATTATTATGTCTCAAATGTTAAAATAAATCCACAGTAATATACAAAAAAAAATAGTAAACAAAAGATAAAAATAAAAGACACAGCATTTCACATATTTCTTTGCTAGTCTTTCTATTAAGATTAATTAATATATGATTCTCAAAATTATGGCTGTCCAGTCAGGATCTCTTAGGCCTAAATATAAGCTCAGCATAACCTACCGAAAGAGAATACTCGTACGTTCAGCCGCTCTTCTCCCTACAATCCATCGCAGGGATGGTGAATGACTGAAAATATATCCATCCAACACTATGATCACTTTCTTCCTTATCCACACAAGTATCGTCGATGTGGACTTTTGGTCCGCAGACATGACATAATGCTGTCTCTAGGATAAAGACCAATCTGAGGTGGGGGATGTCCGGCACTTCTCTTCCTGTAAACTATGTTATTGTCCCAACACTACTGTATTGCATTGACTGTCCTACTTTCAGGTACCTCCTACCACAGGGAGAGTCACTAACCACTACAGTATATGTCACCACCTACTTATTCGTAATAATTTAGATTTAATTCTTGTACGCTACCCACTCTTTGGTGGGCGCTAACTCCCATTGTCCTTAAATCCTATCAATATTGTCACCATATCACGAGTACCAATGTATTAGTGTCTGACCTCATGGTCATGTAACTAGGCTTGTCGCCCCTTGGGATGTAATAAATTAATTAAATAATAAATAATAAGCCCAGCATGACTAAGCAGACACTCGCAAGCAGCAGATGCAGGTAGTGGGGTGTTGAGCTTCAGACTTAAATCACAATGTCGGGAACTCCTCAGTAGCTCTATTGCATCCCTGGGCATTCCAAGTACGTAGCTATAAAGGTCCTTCAGTTGAGGAGTTTGTGATTGTTGCCTCAAACATGATACCCGAGGCATCAACTATATACAGAGCTAGTGAAGAAAATAGATTAAAAGAGATAGTACATAAGAACATAAGAAAATAAGGAGTTTGCAAAAGGCCGGTTGGCCTGTGCATGGCAGCTTCTGTCGAGAGTTACAACCACTCTCTATCGTCCATGAATCTATCAAGCCTCCTTTTAAAACTTTCCAGCGTCCCAGCACTTACTACAAAGTTGCTAAGCTTGTGACTAGTAACGATGTTAGTAAGCCAATAGACAAACTAAAGCCTAATAAGTCACCAGGTCCCGATGAGATATTTGCCAGAGTATTACAAGAATGTGAGGAAGACATTTGTACGCTCTTAGTAAATTTGTTTAATATGTCCTTAAAAACGGGTATAGTACCAGAATCCTGGAGGATAGCGAATGTAATACCGATTTTCAAGAAGGGAGATAGATCACTATCCTCTAACTACCGTCCAACCAGTTTAACATCAATTGTAGGCAAATTACTGGAAGCAATAATTTCAAACTCTATTCGAAATCACCTGGAGAAGTACAAGTTGATCAATGATTCCCAACATGGCTTCCCAAGCAGGTGTTCATGTCTAACTAATTCTTTTCAGCTGTTTTCGAAGCTTTGGACGACGGGTAAGACGATGATGTGGTCTTTGTCTTGACTTTAGCAAAGCCTTCGACAGAGTCCCCCACGAAAGACTTTTCAGAAAAGTGGTGGCTCATGGCATTGGAGGAGATATCCTAAAATGGATTAGGGCGTGGTTACAGGACAGGAAACAACGAGTGAGCATTAACAGCACTAAATCCGG
Source organism: Homarus gammarus (assembly GCA_958450375.1). NCBI lineage: Eukaryota > Metazoa > Arthropoda > Malacostraca > Decapoda > Nephropidae > Homarus > Homarus gammarus. The sequence goes on along the minus strand of CAUDMG010002415.1, from coordinate 117,397 downwards.
GTGGAGCAACGTCACTAGTCAAGTACCCCAAGGCTCAGAACTTGAGCCATTATTATTTATTATATACATAAACGACACAAATATCGACGTTGACATCAACACAAGTAAATTTGCTGATGACACTAAAATAGGGCTTGTAATTAAAACTGACGAGGACTCAGCATAACTACAGGAAGATCTCATCAAATTTTTCGAATTGTCTGAAATATGGCAGATGAAATTCAATGTGGACAAATGTAAAGTGCTCAGTATAGGAGATGTAATCAGAGAAACCATATACCAGATGAACAAAGATGTTATAGAGAAATCCGACTGCAAGAAAGATTTAGGAGTAATATAATTAGCAATCTTAAGCCAAGTAAATACTGTGTATTTGCTCGAAACAAGGCTAATAAAGTACTAGGGTTCATACAAAGGAGTGTTAGTTACAAGACTAGCGAGGTCATCCTAAAACTATATTTTGCACTTGTGAGACCTCACTTGGATTACGCAGTTCAATTCTGGTCACCGTATCACAAAATGGATATAGAATCCTTGGAAAGAATTCTCAGGAGGATGACAAGACTAATCTCGGGCATTAAGAACCTTTTAGTTAGTTTAACAAATTTATTGACAAAGCTTGTAGTACAGTTTGCCTATTCTGAGTAATTCAGTCAGGTCTTGACACCGAGGGTGGTATCACTTCTCACTGCCACGCAGGACAGAGGTTCATACACAAAGAAATGCAACATATTCATTAACAGATATATATATATATATGCTGATAACCACCAGGAAAGAAGAAAACACGAAGTTCCCAAGCGCTTTCGTGTAATTCACATCTTCAGGGGTGAGTACAGACTAGATAGAGTAATGCAAAACAAGATGAATATATACAGAGGAGGGTGAGACCAGGTCCACAATGGTCAGGTAATGACCCTACTAATCTTTAAATGGCACACAACGGTTGGTGGTTGGGTCAGATGGGACAGTGACCCGCCCTCTCACCTGATCACAAATCTTCTTAATTACAAAGTTGTCCAGCTTGTACATGCCGTTACTCAAATTCATGTTGAATGCTTCGGTATGTTTAATAAGACTAGATTCTATGATGTTCCTACTATCAATTGAATTACATGGTAATATTGAGGAGGCATTATCCCAGTCAATGCAATGCTTGTTATCCCTCAAATGAACAAACAGAGCATTGGATTCCTGGCCTGTCCTAACACTGTATTTGTGTTGTTTAATTCTAGTTACAAGATCTTTACCTGTCTGGCCTAAGTAAAACATATTACATTCCTTGCAAGGAACTTTATAAATGCAACCAATTGTGTTGTTGGGGGAGTTCTTGATTAACATTTGTTTAACAGTGCATGAGTTTTTAAATGCCACATTGACGTTCCAAGATTTTAGCTGTGCCGGAATGTGTGAGAAATTTTTGGGAAATGGTAATATTAAGATATTCTTATGGTCATGGGTGGGCTTGGGATCAGTTCTATAAAAAGTTTTCTTAGTAATGTTTAAGCATTTGTCTATGAAAGATCTAGGGTATTTTAGGTTTGAGCCAATATTTTATATATATTTGTATTCCTCATCGATGAATTCCGGACTGCAAATTCTCAAGGCACGTAAAAACATTGTTGTAAATACTGACTGTTTGACTTTATTATGGTGGGCAGAATAATAATGAATGTATGAACACACATTGGTTGGTTTTCTATAAATACTGAACTTAAAAGTGTTACCTATTCTGTGTATCAGACAGTCTAGGAATGGCAATTTACAGTCTTGCTCTAATTCCACAGTGAATTTGATCGAGGGGGCTAAGTTGTTAAGTTGTGGTAGGAAAACTTTTAGGTCCTCATTACATGGCCAGAGACATAATACATCATCAACATATCTAAACCAGACTGCTGAGGGTGGTAAAATATTACTTAATAGTTTCTTTTCAAAGAATTCCATATATAGGTTGCTTAATACAGGTGAGAGTGGATTACCCATTGCCATACCAAATTTTTGAGCATAATATTCCCCATTGAATTCGAATTTGCAATCCTTAATACATAGTTTGATGAGTTCGGTGAAGTCGTCTTTCGAGACGGGCAGTGAAATGTTATCCAGGGAATCTATGAGGAACTCTAGTAAATCATCAACTGGGACCTTTGTAAAAAGTGACGTTACATCAAAGCTGACCAGTTTAAAATGATGATTAATGTGCAAGTTATTGAGTTTATCAACCAGATCCATATTATTCTTGATATTGGAGTTAGAAATGTTGCCAACTAGGGGGTTTAGTAAGGAAACTAACCATTTAGATAGTTTATAAGAGATTGACCCAACAGAGCTAATGATGGGTCTTGCTGGGTTATTGGGCTTGTGGGTCTTGATTAAACCGTACATGTAAGGCAGTGGAGGGGACGTTGAAGTAAGATGTTTAATGAGAGAGAGAGAGAGAGAGAGAGAGAGAGGTCAGATTCATATGGGTAATGTCACTGTTCACTGCCATGCAGGACAGAGGTTCGTACACAAAGAAATGCATCATATTCATTGACAGTACATATACATATATGTGCACACACGCATACACATATACACACATATACATATACATGTACATACGTATACACATATGCACACACACATACATACACATACGTCGGTCAGATTCATGTGGGTAATGTCACTCTTCACTGCCATACAGGACAGAGGTTCGTACACAAAGAATGCATCATATTCATTGACACTATATATAGGTCAAATTCATGTGGGTAATGCCACTGTTCACCCTTGAGTACAGAGAAGGTTAAAGCATCTTAATTTGCACTCCCTCGAGAGACGTAGAGTGAGGGGCGATATGATAGAGGTATAAATGAAAGTACAAAGGTACTTAAACTATCCAACCAGGAGCAAACTCGTAACAATGGTTTTAAATTTGACAAATTTAGAGTTAGGCGCGAAATAGGTAAACATTGGTTTGGAAATAGAGTAGTGGACGACTGGAACAAGTTACCAAACATCATCATTAACTCGAATACTCTAGATAGCTTCAAACATAGGTTGTATAGATATATGAGCAATAGGGGTTGGGTGTAAATGGGACTGCCCATGTAGTGTGGGCCAATAGTCCCGCTGCAGTTTCCTACAATATTATGTTCTTATGTGCTTGCTTATAAACTGTTCTATAAGGTAGATGTTGTAGCCTTACAAGAGGCGGGCACGGTGGATGGTAATTTGAAGAATTTACGTGATTAGCAATGTTTCTGTTTACCAGCAAATAATATAAATAAAACAAGAGGTGTGTTAACTTATGTTCGGAAAAATGTACCGGTTGAATTGGTAATAGCTGACAGAATGGGGTTGAAAGTGTGTGTGTGTTAAAATCTACGTCCAAGGAAGGTCTACTGCATATGTATTGTTAACATCTATGTACATCCTCAACTTGGGTATTGATGAAATGCTTAAGTGCCTACTTAATAGTGCTCGTGTTTTAGTTGGTGATATTAATACTAGATACAAAGTACTATGTGACCCAGCAACATTAATGTAAGGAGATGGTTACACTCCCTCGAGGAGCTTGATGATATTGAAATATTAGGGAAGATGAGCCTACCCACATACATGGAGGGAGGTTAGAGTATGCAGTATGTTTTAATACATGTGGAATATGAGCGAATGCTGACATAGTTAAGGATTTGCTTAATGATCATTTTGCATTACAAATTACTATATATGTTAACAAAATACAGAATTTAATTAACCAGATCACGACTATACTGGATTGGTATACAGGTTATGAACCAAGGGATGTAAGTGTAGCTATAAAGGAGAAATAAATCATGGGAAACGTAATATGTATATTAAGACAAATTGGTTCAAAATTGGTTCAGGACTGGAGTAAACTCCTTAGAAAGGTGCAAAGAGAATGAGAAATGATAATAAAATCAAGGAAGTGCTCAAAGAAACTGCAAATATGTGTAGTGAAATCAAACAGGAGGCTGGGAATAAATACTGGACAGACTTTTTCGTGAGAATCGCTAAAGGCAAGAGCTTGGGTGACATATGGAAGGAAGTGAATAAAGTGCGAGGTGTTCGAGGCTAGGGCAACAGTTTCGCTGACCCACAGGGCAGGGCTAGTTAACTTAGTAAGGCCTCATTACAAAGTAAGAGTAGACTTAAGCGTGAGTTAGTACAAAGCTAGTGTACACTGAACTAATTTTTCTTAAACTTTGCCGCTGACAGCAGCTAGTTTATTGTGCATCCTATACTCATCTGTGAGCGGTAGCGCAAAAAGGATTACAGAGTATAGGCCACAAAGGGTGTTTATCAGACCCCAGTGATTTTGATATTATGACGGTGAATGTTCCAGAGTATTTCCAGTAAGTTGTTTGTTTAAGTTGGTACATGGAACTTTGATTAGGTAGCTATCTTGCCATCGGATTTAAAGTGCAGTGCGATTGTACACACACTGTGCTTGGATCTATCTTTATATGGTTCTCCTTAGTTCTGGAATGTTTGTCGATATCCAGTTTACATTCAGGTGAGGCATTCATATTGTTATATGTGACCAAAAAAAACTCTGAACATCTTTAATAATCTTGAAAAAATTAAAGTTAAGTACATCCGTACGTGGGAGTCGAGTGTCAATACCGCTCTTGTTTCAAGATGCATGGGAAGATTTCTTGTAGTTTCTTAATTCTGCAATGTCAGTCAATATCAGGCAATCCAGAAGACCGAGAGATATTGTTGTTGCCACATCTGACAAAAAAAAATATTGCCCAAATATAAGAAAAAATAGTTACCTTATGTAACAATGCTAAGCATAAGCCAGTCACAGTGACTTGTGATTGTGAATGCCTTAGTGTAGACCTGAACCAATAAGAGAGCCTGTGAGCCGTGATGTCATGAAGATATGGAGCCCTTTGTAGGCCGCCCGGTTTTCAGATACTGTCTGGTTTGGCACAGTGATATATAGACGTGTGTATATTATAGGTAAGTACACTTCAGGTTTTAACCGTTTCACGAAATGTATTGCGATTCATGTGACCCCTGTTAAACTAGCTAGGAAGATTGGTTTATTGTTTTGAAGTGTAATTGTCAAACTCTAATAGAAAGTATCAAATAAATGCAGTAACCGTTACTAAGAGTTCTAATTCATCCCTCCCTTATTGACAAAGGTTGATTTTTTATAAGTGTCTTGGTGGTATGCAGTGATACAGTGAGCCAGTTAGAAATAACCTAACCAATCACCAGTTTCCCCAAGTGTCTCAGCGGGATGTGATGCTTTTTTAAGGGGATATCTTATCAATGAGTGTAATTCACATGAAACAGTTTGTAAAAGAATTATTAACAACACTTCATCCACACTGGCTGAATTACACGTAATTTGTGAAGGACTTCAGGTTGCTATAGAGAAATGTAAAGAAACATATTTTTGTTGATAGTAAAAGTGCATTGGAAGCCTTGCAGAATAAAAATCCATGTAACTTTCATATTTACAGTAATAACAACCAATGCATACTGATCCCAACTGACTATGGTTAGAATAATATTCCTAGTATATTGACACCAGGAAAAAACAGCTTAAATTGCAGTCTAATTTTTTTAAGACATGCAGTTGTATAGCCTGAAGTACTAAACGCTGCAAATGTAAAATAGCGAAGGTTCAGTATGCAATTTTTACCATTTACAGAATATTACAAAGCATGTGAAAAAATTTCCCAACAAATAATGCTATACTTTGATAATTATCTCATTTGTATACCGTACTTCAGACTGGTTAATGTTATACTGAAAGTTTCTGAGTGGGCAAAAGCGTTTGTGATAAAACAATTGAATGCACCCTAAAATTTTTATATCAATCTATAAGTGACATATTCCTCTATATTTCTTGGAATTGGTTGAGTAATAAGTATGAAAAGGTTTCCTTTCAACTTGCCTGGTCTTCCTCCCTAAATGCCACACAACGGATACACCTAGAAAAAGTGCAGCAGAGGGTCTCAATTGTTTCTTTCACTTTGATAAGCCAACATATATATATATATGTGCATTTATTTGTGGCCCTTTATTATTATCATCATCATTACTAATAATAATAATAATAATAACATTATTATTATTATTATTATTATTATTATTATTATTATTATTATTATTATGATTATTATATTTTGGTGAACGTTTCCAGGTGCCTTGAGGTGCCTTTTGTTTGTGACCCATGTCTCGGTACAATACAGCAGGGTGTGGAGCACTAAAATCTGTTCAAGAAATAGACAAAAATTATAATAAGTAAGATGACTGCAAACATCACCAAGGATGAAGTCATTGTGGGGGTGGGAATTAGGGTTCACAAAGTTTAAGGGGAGGGGGACCATATGATATCCTTTTACATAGTATTTTCCTTCACAAAGGATATATTTTCAGCGTTCATTGCAGTCCTTATCTTGTGGAAAATCGCTGGTCTAAGATCCTATTGGCTTACTGAGCACTTGAGTTGCGTTCTGTAACGTTGCTCCCCATATAGTCCTGACAGCTGCCTAGAGAGAGCACTCTGCATATACTGTAGCGTCCACTTCCCACAGGAATGCTTCGGGGAGGGTTGAAAGGACAGGCGACAACAACAGGTGTATTCTGAGGGAAAAGAAAGAAAAGAGTATCTTCGGTCTCTTCTAGTAACACACTGTTGATAACAATCATTATATATATGCAATGATTAAATGTGGAATGTGGGGTGATAAACTCCGTATCCCGATTCTATTGTTGCTCAGAAAGGAAACTTTAGTGAATGATATAATATGGTTCATAAGAGAACGCTTTTTCGTCCTCCTTATTATGGGGTCTACATACGTAAACTTGGCTTGAAGCCTACAATAGATGATACAGTTCATATAAAAGTATATCACAAAAAGAAGTAGGTTACAACACCATATATTAGGGTTGGATGGAAAAATAAGGTAAAAGCAACATGACCACATTTTATTATTAGTTATACTCGTATAGGTAACCATAAATGTTGTCTAGCTCATGTTATCTATACTCAATATCTTTGTAAATATTTACAGTTAGAAAAGGTAAAATAATATTCAAACAATTTATTCTTTATAGTACAGAAATTATGCGTAACACATATTGTCGAGAAAATTAGTCACTCAGTAGCCAATCCAGCCGCCCTGCATGATGGCTTCGCACCAGCTCCGATCTACCCCTGTAGTATTCCCATTGTCTGTTAAGAGAGTTGCAAGTCTTAGAATAAGAGATTAATTATACTGTACAAGGACCAAGGATGGCAAGAGTAATGTGTACAAGATTATGACGGCAACTATGATTCGACGAGTTTTTACGGAGGAGGAGAAATCTCTCCATGCACATCATAAGTTACTTTTCTTGCTATAATTACAATCAAATTATGATCAAATTATAATGATTTATTGTATTCGTTACAACGTAGCTGTGATGTTATATGATAACAGAGAAATTCGTAGAAGAAGAGCAATTACACACAAATTGTAGGTACGGTGTAGCTGACCAGAAGTTCCCAGGACCAGAAGTAGCCGAAACGATAACTGCGCATGCGCTGTTGATGACGTCACATTCACAAACAGTGAGTTGCCCAGCCTCATCCTGCATTGGACCAGAAGTGTTCGGTTGTGCTGTGGCAATCGATAAGTGGATATAGCGACTCAGACAGGGCAGGAATTGCAGAGTGAGAAATTTAAAAAGTTTTCTGAGCACATGGAGTATGTTAAGTACTACCTAAAAAATAAAACCTATCGGCCAGGCAGTGGCTATCGTGTAAAGAAGGCAGTGGTGAAGGGTACAAGCAGTGATCAGTACATTTTATCTTTTTCTTTCAGAAGCAGGAACTCTATTTTACCTTTCATCAAATTCAGGATTATGGCAGAGAATTATAAACTCATAAGAAGAAACACAGAGTATTCTTTTGAACTCCCATGCTGCACCATGTGCTAGGCACAGTGGTATCAATGCTACAACTGAAAACAAAATTACCCAGGGGTATTACTGGAAGGGTGTAAAAGAAGAAGACAAAGATTATGTAAGCCCTATTATCTCATTTTAATACATTTTTACACTGCTATAGATGTTCTTATTAAATTTCAAATATAAAATTAAAAAAGGTCAATATATTTAAAGATGAATTGCAGCACTTTTTCAGAACACCTCCAAATGGCAAGCGTTATTGTCATTCCACATGTACAGTCTCGTTCAAGATTTCCCGAACACTGCTGGAGACAGCTGGCAGCTCAAGGTCGTTTGTTTACTATAGCATGTAGTAAAAATTATAAATAAATGTAAAAGTGATCGGTGATTGGTTACTTAGTTCCCCGTTGCATAAAAAATTATTTGATGATGTACATGTGAAGAATTGAATAAAAAAATGCAAAAGTAGCTGAGTCAGTATATAGTATATACATATGATTCCCAACTTCAACTTAAATTCTGGCAAATACGATTTAGATCCCCATATTAAAGACATTCTGATTAAAATTTTAACATAAGAACATAAGAATGGAAGAAATTGCAGCCGGCCTATTTGAACCAGTTGGTTAATTCCAAGTTAACCAGGTTGGTTCACATATTTATTATATTGGTCTTTATTAACGAAACCCAATTGAAGTTTCTTCTTTTATTAAAAAGTATTATTTGTATATTTCCTGAGTATAGATCAACCGTAAGTTCCACGTGAATCAAAGTCCGTTCGATATTAAGTAGTGAGTGAGATTGAGTAATGGGCGTCGCATTGGTGAGCGCTTACATAGATGCTGACATATGGGCTTCACCCTCTTAGGCAGCTACCGTTCACGTGTTCAGTTTATGACTTCCTCATAGTTAGTGGAAAATTACAGAGGGTGAATTTGAATGTAAATCAAATGTAAAGAACCCATTTACATAATACTTCTGTTGATGAGGCAGGGGCCATTACATCGCTGTGTCACCTACCGGCCAAGCTCCGTGAGGCCAAAATAAGCTCACAGATTACAGTACATCCAATGCAACCCTAACCATGTAATAAACAAAGGTGTAGACACCAAGCTGAGGATTCTACTACTGTAGGGGTTTTATCTACTACAGGGGTCCTATACTTTAGTGTCTTATGGGTTAAAATGTTATGAACAATTTTCATCTTGGATGACACTGACTTATAATAACAGAAAACAAACATGATTGCCAAAATTAACATAATGGCGGGAATTGTGAGACTTGGTATTGCAAATTCCCGTGAAAAATAAAATAGCATATTATTATTCAAATCAGCAGATTTTGTCTCCTTCAAGAATGCAATGACCTTTAATTTCTCTGAAACAATTTGAATATCCTTTACAATGAAATACATGACAGGAAGTGGAATTAAAGCAGACTTGAGTTTTATATTTAAGGCAAAGTGCTGATGAGTAGGCAAGGTCCGTAATGAACCACAAATGACTTCACAATAATCCGGAGCCTTGTAATGACCTTTCACAACTAGCTGCTTAACACCATCATGGCATTTCAAAATAACAGTAGTTGTATTCGGAAAGAATAAATACTGCACATTGTGGAGATGAGTGTGAAACACAGTTTTGACACTAACTGGCCTTTAGCTGCATTGCGCAAGTGCTGTGCGTACATTGGTTTTTATGACTGCCAATTCACATATTCCCTCCCCAGCAGGAATAAATGAGAACATACAGACTGGGCATATGTGTAGGTGTAGACATGACGACTTACACCGTGACAGTACCTCAGGATCCTCTAATGCCAATAATGAATAATCTTCATCTATAAGGAAAAGTTCTTTAGGCCTATCCAGAGTATACAGTGTGTCCTTAACAACCCAGGGGAAGGGTTCTAAATGCCATGCATTTAACTGATGTTGCCCTCGCCTAGGAATGTGGATGAGAATAGCACTGCGCGTGAGAGTCGACTCCAACAGAGGGAAATAATATTCTACCTCATTATCATTAAAAATAGGAGTTAAGTTATACTGCAACTTGGTAATCTGTAAAGCATCAAGAAGCGTCTGCACAGGCACAAGCTTTGCTTCCACACGCCCTACCCCTGCATCTACTATGCTGTCAGTTAGTTTGCTATTACAGGTAACAACCTTCTGAACTGAAATTTCCGCAGCATGCAAATATTCCGTGAAATAAAGGAGCCACTCTAACGTCGGGATTGATTTCTGTAACTTATTAACAACCCTCGATACATGGTTAGACTCCGATATTATCGCATTAACTTTTGACTCTAAAGCAGTAATTGCATGAAATGTTTGAGAGATAGCACGATTCTGCTGAGATACAGCTTGATCGACAATGTTCATTCGGTCCCCCAATTTAGCTACATCGTCGGCCGTTGCCGTGCCAAACGGAGTGCTTTGGATAAGACCCACAAAATTTAATAAACCCCTTTTTCGTCGTGTCTGAGAACGCACTTCTTTTGCAAGATCAACTTCAGACGCTGGTATGCTTTTTCCAATAGCGACGAGAAGGTTGCGAAGGGTCATGAGACGAAAGTGTAGAAGTTCAATAGTTTGTGAAACCATCGTCGATACATTAGTAGCTGAACTGAGTCTCTGCAGGATGTCCAATGCTGATTGTAGTTGCCGCAAAATCATCCATATTATAAGCAGGGTTCGGCGTATCCGTAAGTATATCATAAGGTAGACTTTTATCTGTACCATAAACAATGTAGTAGGGTGATTTGCCCGTAGAGCTATTAATCGACCAATTAATAGACGCTGCAACCTGCGATAACCAATCTTCCCACGTGTATTGCAAATCACACACAATCGGGCGAAGTATCTCCAGGATCTTGCGATTGGTTCTCTCAACAAGGCCATTAGCCTGCGGATGATAAGCTTTCACAAAACTTTGCTTAATTCCATATTGCGCACATACTTGCGCTATTAGCTGATTCTTGAACTCTGTCCCATTGTCAGAGAGAAGAACTTTAGGTGTAGTATATGGACATATAAGATTCATCACTAATGCATAGGCCACCAAATCTGCCGTTTTATGATCCACACACACTAAGACGTACGCTGATCCCTGATGACTCCTCGGGAGTTGTAACAAGTCAATAGCGACTGTGTCAAACGGACAGTCTGGTGTAGAATATTGTAGAATCGGGGCCGGTGATCCTGTAGAACCTTTATGTTGAGCACATGCCAAACATTTAGCAATGTGTGATTCTATGTCTTTCTTCATAGTGTTCCAGAAATAATTTTTTCTTAATTCCGCCAAGCATTTATCAAGACCCTGGTGACCTGCCTGTGGAACATCATGGAACAATGTTATAACCGTTTCACACAACGTGTCAGGTACGACTATTTGAGAAACAATACCCACTGGCGTCTTTTTCGACCTATGGAGTATGTTATGTCGTAATTCAAACTGACTTAAGGGAAGAATTAATTTGGGGAGTTTCACATCTTCTCCCGATTCTAGAGCAAAAATGACTGCTGACCATAATGGGTCGCGTCGTTGTTCATCCTCCAGTTGCGAAAGAGTGAACGTTGATACAGGCATCACTGGTGCTATATTTCTTGACAAAGCGTCGGCGACAACATTCGCCCTTCCCGGTAAATACCTAAACTCGGGGTCAAATTCCTGAATTGTCAGATATCAGCGTGCTAATCTGCCTGCTAAGTTTCTGCCATGGAACAGCTGAGTTACTGCCGCATGATCCGTAAAAACAGTTATCATATATCCAAAGATAATGTCTTTGAATCTCTTAAGTGCCCACACAACGGCTAACGTTTCCAAATGCGTTACTGAATAACGTGTTGCAGCATCAATAAGTTTACCACTTGCAAAGGCTATCATTCTAAACTTTCCACGCATATCCTTTTGTATGAGTACAGCTCCGATTCCAAGTCAAGAAGCATCAGTACAGAGGGTGAAAGGTTAGGTGTAGTCAGGGAATGCTAGAACAGGGGCATTGGTAAGCGCTATCTTCAATGCCGCAAAACTATTTTCTTATTCAGCATCCCATATAATCATTGCATCTTTCTTTAGCAACCTTGTTAGGGGCGATACTAATGTTGCATAATTCTTGATAAAAGAACGATAATATCCAGATAAACCAAGAAAACTACCCACGTGATCAACTGAGGTAGGACGCGGGAACTGAGATACAGCTTTTACTTTATCATCTACTGTATGTATGCCCTCACCGTCAACTACATGACCAAGGAAATGGATTCTGGATTTTAGAAACTCACATTTTGAGAGTTTAATTTTAAGACCTGCTGTGGAAAGTTTTTCCAACACTTCACGCAGTTTTATCAGATGGGAATCAACGTCCTTGCTGACGACTATTAGATCATCCAAATAAGCGCAGACTGTGGTACCAATCAATCCTGCAAACAGGGTGTGGATCATTCTTTGAAATGTTAGTGGGGCATTCCTGAGGCCAAATAACCCAACTCTGCCAACCACTAATAAAACCTACATTCCTCCCAAAAGAAAAACTTAACGCACCCAATCTTACTCACAATCCCTCCCCCCCAAAAAAACAAAGAAAAAAAAATTAAATCAACTTATCCAACCACTAATCAACTCCTAAAATCCTCCCAAAACAAAAACTCAATACAACTATTCATTAGCCACACAAATCATATTACCCCTAAGAAATCCTACCATACTATAAATTAACCAAACAACCTTAAAAGCCCCCCTCTCCTCCGCCCTCCTCCCAACAACTCACCATATCTGACCTTACTAACAATTATCCTCCCCTTCCCCCTCACCCCTTACTGTATTGACACACACACACACACACACACACACACACACACACTCACACAACAACCCCCCTTAAGCAATCCTAGTTCAGCTCAAATCAACATACCACCTCCACCCCCAACCAATCCCCAAATACAAACTCCCCCCCCCCCACAACCAATCTCCAAACACAACCCCTCCCCCCCAGACAAAGCCTTACATAATACTACAACTCTCCAGAACCAAATCAAACATACCCAATCTCTGTGACAGCCACTCTCAACAAAATCGACTTAACTTAAGACTGAAACCAATCAACCTTTATCTCATTCTCATCTCCGTTCATAATTTGACAAAAAGCTCAAATCTGTCTCCTGCTATTACTAAAAACTCTCCTACGATACGCTCATCCTTCCTTACTACGAATACTTTGACATTTCAAGCTCAAAGATTCAAAACCCTTCCTCCAACTCGCTCCGTTCCTCTTTGACATAGCTCAAAGACTTTACCTTCATCTTTCTCCAAACAACCCTACGACTAGCTACATTTCCATTTTTCACCTTCTCTGTGACTTTGATCGTGTGTGCCTGTGCGTCCGTCCACCTGCGCTTCTCGGCTTGCGCCGTCGCCGTGGCGGGGCGGTTCTTCCTCCGGTTTGCCAACACTGCCTAAGCTAAGGCGACAACCAGAGCACTCGCGTTGGCCCTTTGCCTGCCCGGTCCTGCTCCCGCACTCTCTCTGCCTCATCCTGATTGTGATTGTTACACCAACCGGGCACATTGCCTACCCCCTCACGCAAGCGGTGTTTAACCACTGCCCCTATTCTCTCCTTCTAAAATTCACTTCTATCCTCCCTTTATCCTTCCCCTGAACCTCTTTCCCCCCTGTTACTAGCTTTTTTGTATGTATGTATGTCTACGGGCAAAACACCCTACTACATTGTCTATGGTACAAATAAACGTCTACCTTACGATATCCTTACAGATGCGCAATACCCGGTTTATAATACGGATGATTTCGCGGCAAAACAAATTCATGTCTTTACAGATATTCATGCCCAAGTACGATCACATCTAACGGCGTCACGCGCCGAAATGATCATCAAACAACATACACAAGCTAAACCTGTCGCATTAAACGTTGGGGACGCTGTTATGTTAAGAGAACCTGAAAGGAACTCTAAACTTTCGGCAAAATTTTCTGGTCCATTCCGCATAATCTCAAAAGAATCGGGTAACAAATTCAAAATTTGGAAGCCTAATGTACAGATTGCAGATGTCGTGCACGCGGATCGTCTGAAAAAGACCCAGATAAATGTATTACCTCCAGTTGATGATGATGTGATTGATACATCCTTACAGATTGTCCAGAAGCAGAGTGTCCCAAATGACTATTGCATGAAACTTCTTTCTGCGAATAGACGTTAAATCGTTTGTAATTCCTTACAGAATGGCTTGGATCTTCAGTGTGTTGCACCGTTGTGTTGACAGATATGTCCACATCAGTCCTCAAACCAGGTGCACTTGTGGCACCTCTCGGACGCGTTCTCATAGTTGAGGAAGTGGTGAACATCAAGTATGAACTACATCCACTACTCCAACTTCCGCGTCAGATGGAAATCGTCGACAGCCAACTACAATCAGCATTGGACATCCTTCATGGTCTCAGCACAGCTTCGAAGAATTCGACAATAGTTTCACAAACTATAGACCTGCTACACTTTCGTCTCCAGAACCTTCGCGAGCTTCTCGTCGATGTTGGGAAAAATCTACCTGCGTCTCAAGCGGATCTTGCTAAGGAAGTGCATTCTCAGGCACGACGAAAAAGGGGTCTCTTTAATTTTGTAGGTCTCATCCAAAGCGCCTTGTTTGGCACGGCAATAGCCGATGATGTAGCTAAATTGGGGGACCGAATGAACATTGTCGTTCAGGCTGTATCTCAACAGAATCGTGTTATTTCTCAAACCTTTCACGCGATTACTGCTCTAGAATCAAAGTTTAATGCAATCATAGTGGAGTCTAACCAAGTTTCGAGGATTGTTACTGAATTACAGAAAGCAATCCCGACATTAGAATGGCTCCTTTATTTCACAGAATATTTGCATGCTGCGGAAATTTCAGTTCATAAAATTGTAACCTCTAAAAATGAACTAATAGATAGCATTGTAAATGCCGGGATAGGACGTGTGGACGCGAAGCTTGTGCCTGTGCAGACGCTTCTTGAAGCTTTAAAAATAGCCAAGTTGCAGTATCATTTAACTCCTATTTTTAATGACAATGAGGTTCAATATTATTACCCACTGTTGGAGTCAACCCTCACACACAATACAATTCTGATCCACATTCCTATGCGAGGGCAACATGAATTTAATGCATGGCATTTAGAACCCTTCCCCTGGTTTGTAAACGACACACTGTATACCCTAGATAGGCCTAAAGAACTTTTCTTAGTAGATGAAGAGTATTCTTTGTTATCAATAGAGGATTCTGAGGTACTGTCACGGTGTAAGTCGTCTTATCTACACCTACACGTATGACCAGCCTACATGTTCGCGTTTATTCCTGCTGCAGAGGGAATATATGAATTGGCAGTCATACACTCAAATGTATGCACAGGGCTAGCGCAATGCAGTTATAGGCCAGTTAGTCTAAAGACTGTGTTCCACACTCATCTTCACAATGTGCAGTATTTTTTCTTTACAAATCTCACTACTATCATTTTAAAATGTCATGATGGTGGTAAGCAGCTAGTTGTGAAAGGGCATTACAAGGCTCCTGATTACTGTGAAATCACTTGTAGTACATTACGGACCTTGCCTACTCATCAGCATTTTGCATTAAATATAAAACTCAAGTCTACTTTAATTCAACTTCTTGTAATGAATTTCACTTTTAAGGAAATTCAAATAGTATCAGAGAAATTAAAAGTTTTAGCTTTCTTGAACGAGACACATTTTGCTGATTTGAAAAATAACTTGCCATTTTACCTATCACGGGAATGTGCACTATCAAGTCATACAATTCCCTCTATTTTGTTAATTCTGGCAATTATGTTCCTGTTCTGTTATTACAGGGCAGTGTCATCCAAATTTAACATTGTTCATAACATACTAACCCGTACGACACTAAAGTATAGGTCCCCTGTAGTAGCTAATACCCCTACAGTAATAGAATCCCCAGCTTAGTGTCTACATATCTGTTTATAACATGATTAGGGTTGTCTAGGATGTACTGTACTCTGTGAGTTATTTAGGCCTCACGGAGCTCAGCTGGTAGGTGACCGAGCGATGTAATGGGCCCCTGTCTCATCAACAGAACATATTATATAATGGGTCGATACATCTGATATTATATTCAGATTCACCACCCTGTAACTTTCCACTGTCTAAGAGTAAGACATGTGTTGTACACGTGAGAGGGCAACTCTCCCAGGAGGCTAGAGACCCATCGTCAGCATATCTGTAAGCTCGCACAGTGATGTCCTTACTTCAGTAGTCGCTCACAGAAAGTTATATCGTAAGGACGTGACCTAACGTTTATAATACATGAACGCCGTCCCTTTCTCATTCACTCATATACAGTGGAACTTACGGTCGATCGACACTCAGGAATTATAGATACAATCCTTTTATAATAAATCAAGGAACTACAGTTTGGGTTTCGTTACTTATACCCAAATAATAAATATATGTGAACGGCCTGGTTAATTGTACAAAACAGCCGATTCAAAGCCAGTACGACGGTTTAAGTCGTCATACGAATTTTCAATTAACTGCTCACTACTTTCTACCGAAACGTCTAACTGTGCTTCCGGCTTAAATCCTAACTCAATCTCTGCTGAACATAAGGAACTTGTATCCTCTAATTGTAATTCATCAGCAACTACTTGTTACTAGGTGAGTAATATCTTCGGATTTATACATTGGAAACTTTGAAAATTTATCCAATAAGTTTCAATTTAACCAGACAATAATTAATGGTAAAAGTAAAATACTTGCTCTCATTTACAGGAAATGATAAAAATTATAGTTAAAATAATTAAAATATGAATTTTTAAACAGATAAGAAATAACTACTGCAATACTGCAAATTATATTACGTCAGTACACACGAATATACGTAAGACACTTATTTCAATGACATACCCTATCCGATGACCTATCGATGTGGAGTTATGTCTCGAACGTGTTAATGTGTGTATAAACTATGTATACTTTTGAAATACCAAATACAGAAGTTATAGCATCTGTATAGAAGACGCGATCCGTCCAGCTGGTATCTGTGGTGGAGTGATTGTAGGCGGGGCCTCTTCAATCGTCCTTATGAGCGTGCCTCCGGCTGGTTTCCCTAGCAACGAGAATGACACGCTGCAATCACGACGTCGGGTGAGTCTACTTCACTACAGGGGGATACGTCCACAGTAGAATAAATGCAGCTGACCCAAGACGAATCAGGTTCCTTCTGCTGCTGATACGCTGTCGCTTCTGCCGTATGCCACTTCTGTACTGTAGTCTCGTATACATGGAGAACTGTCTGATGACACCGGAAATACTGCAATCAATGCTCGCGAAACCACACAACCGTCCACTACTTGTGAAATGTCTGCAACACTGTACTGTAGACCACACATCGGAACATTGCTGACAGTATGCTTTCTTGGGTTGCTACCCTTGTTACTAACAGGGATTTCACCAGGCTGTATTATTTAATAACTCAGTTGCGGTTATTTTTTAATAATTCTGCACCCTTTTCTTGGATACAGAATGAGAAACATTCACGAAATATCGTCTCAATACTCGGATTCGTTATGTAACAAGTCACTATTTTTTTTTTTTTTTTCACAAAACACTGACTTCTTGGTATGTAGACTGATAAGCATCCGTCACCACCGTTGCTACCAGCAATGAACCAGTTGGTTAATTCCAAGTTAACCAGGTTGGTTCACATATATATTTTATTGGGCTTTAGTAACGAAACCCAATTGAAGTTTCTTGTTTTATTAAAAAGTATTATTTGTATAATTCCTGAGTGTAGATGAACCGTAAGTTCCACTATTTATGAGTGTGGTGAGAAAGGGGCAGCGTCTATGTAAATACAGTAGACGTGAATCAATGTCCGTTCGATATTAAGTAGTGAGTGAGACTGAGTAATGGGCGTCGCATTGGCGCACGCTTACATACTGTAGATGCTGACATATGGGCTTCACCCTCTTGGGCAGCTACCGTTCACGTGATCAGTTCATGACCTCCTCATGGTTAATGGAAAGTTACAGGGGATGAATTTGAATATGAATCAAATGTAAAGAACCCATTTATATAATACTTCTGTTGATGAGACAGGGGCCATCACCCCTATTGCTCATATATCCTTCCAACCTCTGTATGAAGCTGTCAAGTGTATTGTGTCTTCTTTTAAAGATCATTTAAAATGTTTCATTATGTGTTTCGGTTGTAAATACCTTTATTTAGTAACCGTAATTTAATTATCCTAAGGTGGCATGTTTGGCACATGTATACATTTAAACCTGGTTATATATTATATTATATTATATTATTTTATTTAAATGATAAGGAATTTAGTTGTCAGACGAAATGTTTTAATTTTATTTAAAAATTTTTAGTTTTATGATTCAATTCACTTGTACTTCATCAAAGCATAGCAGTGGCGAGGTAGTGGATAACTCATGCCCATCAGAACATGTCAAGTCGTACCCAATTTACGAGACAGTTCGTGCCCTTATACTGTATATATATATATATATATATATATATATATATATATATATATATATATATTTCATTAGCCCAATAAAGCACGCGGACTTCTACATACAATCAACACCTCAACCCGCCAGGATTCGAACCCACGGCCCACAAGCCTATGACTGTGACCGGGGAACGCTAACCGCTGGACCACCAGGATGCTAAAAGCTCGTTGAACAGGCTTTGTGTGAAATATAACAAAGTCTAGGACTGCTTTTAGCATCCTGGTGGTCCAGCGGTTAGCGTTCCCCGGTCACAGTCATAGGCTTGTGGGCCGTGGGTTCGAATCCTGGCGGGTTGAGGTGTTGATTGTATGTAGAAGTCCGCGTGCTTTATTGGGCTAATGAAATATATATGGATCCTCGTGTTTCGAAGCCGGATTTGGTAAAACGTTACTCTGACCACCTAAGTGGTGCGGGTGGTCCCCATTAGAGGTTCACGGCGCCATAAGCTCGTTGAACAGGCTTTGTGTGAAATATAACAAAGTCTAGGACTGCTTTTAGCATCCTGGTGGTCCAGCGGTTAGCGTTCCCCGGTCACAGTCATAGGCTTGTGGGCCGTGGGTTCGAATCCTGGCGGGTTGAGGTGTTGATTGTATATATATATATATATATATATATATATATACAGTATAATCTGGATTTACGCGTTTTTGTTTACGCATTTGGTCATTTACGCGGCACATTGCCAGAATGAAATGTTTTAATTACGCCGTAAATTTCATCATTAAAACGGGTGAAGTATAATTTGTTTATTTACTGAAGATATATACTGTATTTTTTTAGCCCATAAAATATATGATTTACATTGCTGGAATCCTTACAAGATGGTGATCATTTTAAATATAAACATCCTAAAATTTGCATTAGACATACAAATTTTAGATGAAATTTAAGAAGATGATGAATATGAGCAAAATTTTATCTTTTCTGCAAAATATATGATGTTTACATTCAAAATGTTCTTTGTCCTGCAAGGAATCCAGCAAAGTCAATTATTATATCCTAACTTTAGTCTGAGGTATTATTTATTAATAAAAATGTAAATATACCAAACATTTCTCTGGTAGGGAGGGTGATTTGATTTTGCGGCTTGCAGCGGCTACTTTATTGTGCACCCCACACTCATCCTGTGAGCGGTAGCGCAAAAGGATTACAGAGTAGGGTTTACAAAGGGTCATAATAATTAACCCCCGTTGTCAGGATATTATGGCACTGAAAGTTACACAGTATTTCATTTACATTATTTGTTTAGTTCTATACATAAAGGGTAACTTATTCACAAATGCGTGAGAACAGGCGTGTGAGGCAGTATGTCTGGCCTCACACTTTGTTATTCACATTTACGTGGGAGGTATTCAAGCACATTGCGTATTTGGCTCTATACATGAGAATTGATATAGTTACTAAGTGCAAAAAAGTGGATACAATCTTAATATGTCGGCTATCTTGCCATTAGAGATGAAGTGTTGTGCCATTTCACACACAGTGTGCTTGGACCTGTCCGTAAAAGGTTCTATCTTCACACAGTCGAGGACGTAGTGTTCAAGTGTGTGGCCATATGTATGGCCACACACTTTACATTTAGTTTTGTTTACATCTGCTTGAGGAACATACTGCCAAAGGTACTTATATCCTAACCTTAATCTAGCGGTTACAACATCTTGTAATCTAGTGATCTTGTTACTTGCTCCATATACATGTTTCACTTGATACATCTCATCATGGTAACCTATGGATCGACTAGTGCCTGTTTGCACTTGTCTACTTGCGTCAAACTCATCAATAAGTTCTTTCCTAATTACAGTTTTAAGGGTTCTTTTTGACAGACCCAAATTGTATTCAACGGTGTCTTTGTTAGACGCGAGTTTGGCGAGGGCATCAACTCTGTCATGTTTTATGAGGCCTATGTGAGAGGGGAGCCACAACAGTTTGACCCTGACACCCCGGTCAACAAGGCACGCATATTTTTGTCTGGCTTCAGAGACAAGAGCGTGACAACCTGAGTCGAGGGTGCCAAGGGCAAGTAGTGAGGATAGAGAGTCAGTGATGATGAGACTGTCAGTAACAGTGGTTTCAATGAATTTAATAGCTGTGAGTATGGCAACTAATTCAGTTTGTAGAGTGGATGCCCAGTTGTTAATTCTAACTCCTTTCTCAATTATATTACCGTCAGGTTGAGTCACAACAATAGCACTTCCAGCCCTCCCACAGGCGGTGTTTAGAGATCCATCAGTGTAGATGGTCTGTGTGATATTATCATCAGTCTGTAGAGTGTGTATGTGTTCAAGAGCTCTCAATTTGGCAGTGTGTTGGAGATAAATGCTTTGTATAATTAATTTTTTAGGCGGATACGTCGGTATTGTGATATCGAAGGGAACTGTCCGCCAGGGTGGCAGGAAGCGCTGTTGTGTCTCAACTTTGTACAGGTGGTCTAGTCCAAACATCTTCATATGTGTAGCTGTAGTTTAGATCCATTTAGACTCAGTAGTCCCATGGTTCATACATTCTAGCAATTTTAAGGAAACAATGTTATCAGGATCACCACGCAGAAGCCTCAGGGCTATCATGAGGTTGACTTCAATTATTCTATCTTTAACACTGGGTATACCTAGTTCTTTCCTTATATTAAGTACTTTAGTGCTCATGGGACATCCTAGGATAATTCTGAGGGCTTTATTTTGCATTTTCTCGAGCTTGTCAACGCCTTTCCCGTCACGAATGACCAGGACTGGTGCGTGGTAATCTATCAGAGATCTTATATAGCCTAGGTACATTGTTTTAACAATTCAAATATTAGCACCATAGTGCGGGCTGTACCCCGCTACACTCTAAGAGGTCTCAGTCTGTCAGTACATTGGCGGGTTAGCTGTTGTATGGCAGGTAGGGTACAAGGGACGGAAACACCAAGATATTTAAAAGAAGAAACATAGTCAATAGTGTTGTTACCTATCTTGAACTTGGCGGGGCCGCGTTTGCGGTTACCAGCTTGTTTGTTGAACACCTTAGTTTTGTCAGTGGAGATAATAAGACCGAGGTGTTCACAGGCTGCGTAAGCGTATACATGGTTCAGGGTGGTTTGCATTTCACGATGAGTTTTAGTATGTATAAGAATATCATCAGCATAGCTGATTGAGATATTGCTGGGGTTGTCTGGTATTAAATTTAATAATGGATTCATAAGAACATTGAACAAAGTGGGGCTAAGTACTCCACCTTGAGGGGTACCAAGTTGCATATCTTTAACTTCACTTTTGTAACCCTGAAACAGTGCAGCAGCCCTTCTGTTGGTTAGGTAACCACTTATCCAGTGTAACAGCCTACCTCCAATATCCATTTTGGCTAGTTCGTACAATATCAGTTGCCTATTGGCAATATCAAATGCAGCTTTTAGGTCAAGAAATGTGGTGTATCTGTGCCTTTCATCACCATGCACAGTAAGGAATGTGGTGATGCAATTATGTACACCTTTACCATGGGTGAAGTCATATATGTTAGGAGACATGTGTTCTCTGATTCTATATAAGAGTCTGCCAAGAACCATCCTCTCAAAGGTTTTACACAGGCAGCTGGTTAGTGATATGGGACGAAAGGCATCAGGCTGTCCTGGTTTCGGTATTGGTACAACAATACTGCTGGTCCATGATGTGGGTAGTTGGCCCTCGGCATGACTCATATTGTACAATACCAACAATTGATTGCCTGGCACGCGCCTTAGTAGTCTAATGATGTTGTAGGTGACTCCGTCCTCTCCAGGGGAAGTAGACCTACCCCTGGCGAGGGCGGCGTCAAGCTCCCACTCAGTATATGGAACATCACACTCATCGTGCTGTTTGCCCAGCATAACGCTAATAAGACTACTTCTCTCTACAGACTTCGCATCAAGGAGTCCCCGAGTCCTAGCTGGTAACATGTCATAGGTCGACACATGAGCCCACTTTGTTATTAGCTCATTCGACTTTTGCAGAGGGTTTGGATGGGAGACGTGTCTTCTGTTTTTACCTCTGATTATGTTTATGTCTTTCCAGGCTTTGCTGAGGGATGTGTGTTGGTTCAGGCTGTTGACCTATGTCTCCCATGCATTTTGCCTGAGTTCGTTTACACGTTCCCTGACAGCAGCAAGGGAAGCTTGATACAATTGTAACATTTGAGGTGTTCTAAATTGTCTGTAACCCTTACCCACTGTAAGGGCGGAAACGATCCTCCGGCTGGTTACCGCTGCTAACTCGCTCGTTTGCTGGTGCAGACGACACTTGGGGTGGTTGGACGGAGGTGAGAACGGCAGCGACTATCTCCGCCACCGGCAGATTCAACCCAGCCGCCATACCGTCAGTATCTAGCTACCCTGCTGTCCGTCAAATTCTGGCTGTGATCTCATCATAGGTCCTGGACTCGTGGGCTGTGTTCCCAGACCTTCACCTATCAACTGCCAACTCTCTGGTCATCTACCACTACCGCATACCACGACCATCAGTTCATCACATTCCGTCGGTGCCCCGGTGTTCTCCTGCCTTTTCAAGACGTCGCTGAGTGTGGAGTCGAAGTGGACGTTTCGTTACCCTGAGTGTGCATCACCGTGTTCCAGAACCTTCCCCCAGGGCCACTGCCGTAGGAAATATTTGTTCATGGTTTGATTCTATAATGGTTTGATTCTATTAATTGCTGACTCCCCTGTATTGTTCGATTCTATCAATTGTTGACTCCATTTAATTGTTTGAATCCATTAATTGCTGACTCCCATTATTTGTTTGATTCCTTTAAGTGTTTGCTTCCTTTAATTGTTTGACTCCCGTAATTATTTGATGTTTGTTGAGTGGTGTCAGAGTTTTGTGTTATATTTTTATAGTAAAGAGATGTCAATCTCAAACAGTTGTTTGTTATTCCTCAGAAATCCATGGTCCTTGACTTTCCTTTATTAAGATCCTGATTAGCCTGGTAAGGGATTTCTATCCCTAAGTTCTAGGCCTTTACACCCACCCTCCTGACCCTAGCCCTGAGTTTTTTCAGCTCAGGGTCATTATAGCACTGCTGTTGCCTGTTCCCATTATGCTGACCACGTTTTCTCCTTTTTTTTGGTGGAGGCATTGTTGGTAAAGTATACATAAGTCCTATCTATCAGATCGTCATGGAAACTTTGGTAGTTGTCAGGCTTGTAGTCCTTGTACCAGTCATGGATGAAGTCTATGAACTGGCTTTCATGTTCTTGCTTGACTGTGATTCTACGTCTGTTGAGTTTACCACCAGTGGGGGTGTCATTGGCTACATGTATACTAGCTTGGATTGGGCTGTGGTCAGACATAAGATCAGTGACAACATCAGAGCTATGAGTTGTGTATGATAGATTAAAGCCAATACATTTGTCTAGACCCCCGCCATAGATGTGTGTTGGTTCATTATTACCTATAATTTGAACATCTTCATATGCGCTGAGCAGTGAGATAAGTCTTCTACCATTGGTGTTAGTGGTGGAGTCACCTAATTTCTTGTGTCTAGTATTCAGGTCACCCATCAGGACAGTGGGCTCAGTGTGTAAAAAGTCTGGGAGATCTGTGTACTGAAACTGATCTGAGGGAGCATAGGCGTACTGAAGGTTGGTAGTCTTTTTGGATACAAGAGGTACATGCGGGAGTGACTTCTTAACATACATCAAACATGTGTGAGTAGAACTAGGATCATAATACACATAATTGGGCAGACTGGGTGGGGGCTTACCATTAGGTGTGAGACACTCCTGCAGACACACAATATCGATGTCCTCAGTCACAACTTTGTGGTGTAGGTCAGGGTATCGTTTTCTAAGGGATGAGATGTTCCAACTCATCACCTTCACCACTCTGTATCTTTGCCTGGTATAAACACTGGCCATTATGAAATGTATTTGGAACGAAGCAAAAGGCATTGTATGATACTGTTCTTTTCTGCGCTGTCTGTCCCTTCGGCAGGCAGTAGGCCAGTTAACCTTTTTGAAACATTTCTGGAGCATGTACGGCTCAACAATTGTTGTATTTCATTGGCAGACAACAACACACTTTGGTTACACTCGACATCACCACCATTTTCTGTTTGTGCTTGTTCATCTTCACTGACCATGTCCACAGAGGCATCAGTAGAACTGTTACCAGTATCACTATTTTCCTCTGCGTGGACACTAGTTCCTTGTGGGTCTTGAGTTTCCACATCTGGTACTGACATCTGAATGTCTTCAGTTTGACTGTAATTTTTCCGTAGCTGCTGCACTGTGTTGGTGGTGTTTTTTTCCTTTAGTGTATCACAGAGGCTCCTTAACATTTCAGTTTGAGCTGTAAACTGAGCTTTGAGTTCTTTAATTTCCTTTTTCAAATCATTGATCTCTTCACGTTGTGCGTGTTCATGGAGTGTGTTGGCAGCTACCTGTTGTGTCGGTATGTCTGTGTTGCCCCATGCTGATCTTTCGATGACTGCTGGTGATGATCCTGGAGCTTTGGTGGGGAGGACGGGCCAGGGGTTGGCCGAAGGGAGTACCCTAGCAGCATTAGTGTTTCTTGAGACCTGCCTGGGTGGCGGGTCTGGGCGCTGAAGGGGTGTAGGAGCTCTAGAACAGTCAGGGTGCCATACAGGAACTCCAACTGTTTTGCAGTTAATACACTTCTGTTGGATGACACCCCCTTGAGCAACTGTATCTCTGCAAACCTGTGTTGCATGTTGCCTTGAGCAGAGACCACACCACGGCTTAGTCGAGGGGCATAACCTGGCCACATGGCCCCAGTGCTGACAGTTGTAACACCTCCGGTTAGGGGGCTGATAGAGAGTTACCTTCAGAGTCCGATAGGCACCACGGACTCGAATGGTCTTGGGTGGGTCTTCCGAGCCAACCCAGTCTGCAATGACTGCATTCTTGCCCCTGAGTCGCTTCGTCCTTCTGATGTAGGGATGAGCTTCAAGTAGTGTAGGGGTCTGGTACTGGTCGAGCCCTATGATTAAGATGGTTTTCTTGCTCGATGGTTGGGATGATTGTTCCATGGTTATTCCCCTTATGCTATTGGTGAGGAGATCATGTATGGCTGCTGGGTCGTTTCTAATCAGAACATGATCTTGTGTACAGACTCTGAACTGAAACTCAGCCTCAGGGTATTTGTCTTCCGCATCGTTCAGCCATCGATACTTGTCTTCAGGTGATGTACCTTCAGGGAAGTATAATCTTACTCTCATGGGGGGTTGTGGTTGTAGTTGATTGTCTCTATGTCTTTCTGCCTTTTCGGCCTTCCGCTTGTTCCTGGACTGAACTAGTTGAAAGCCATCTTCTCCGTTGGTGTCAAGGTCAACACCACAGTCGCCTGGCTCACTCAGTGCATCAGGAGAGTTAAAGCGAGTAGCTGGGTCTCCAGTCAACTCAGACATGGTGGAGTTACAGGGCTCGACTTATATGCCTACGTCAGAGGGCCGAGGACTGCTTGGCACTCCTAGGAAGTCAGCGGTGGTTGGGAGGCGTAACCCACTTAGAGGACAAAGGAGAATGGCATCTACAGCGTATTAGCGGTGTGAGGGGAGGCCATGAGCGGGCCTCCCGCGGAGGGAGTGTGGTGTCGGGGGGACTAAGGTAACAGGAGTTTTCTCAGTTTATAAACACTTTTATTACACTACACTTGTTCTTAATAGTATCTCTGTTTTTCTGGTTAGATACAGTATCAAAGTCAATTTTAGTTTCAAAAGAACTAACCAGCTTGGCACACTATGAGGACGGGGGTTTGTGTAAACAAACCCTCACCACATGGCCGAGCGTGACCACAAGGGTATAGGCCTTGCCTCGCGGGCACCTACACCTACACACGACACAGTGCTCAACACACGGTAGTTCACTTGTTATACAGGCAACATATTTGCAGTTGTTGACCTATCCCCACCCTACCGGGTGGTGTTGTGTTATTTCGAAGTCAAGTGTGAAGCCGACCCATGTTGTTCTCAGGGTGGACTAATTAGCACCTCCTTGTCAGGAGATGGCGGTCAGTTCCCAGCGGTGCTTATCTCACTGGCGGGTCACGGCTCTCACTGGTACTGTCTAGTACTGAATTCACTGGCTTAAACACTGTTCATAACTGTTCAACACTGGTTCCACTTCTTTCCGAAACGAAATGTCACTTTTGATTATGTTGATATCCCGGTGGTGAGGATGGGTCGGGGAGAGGGACGTGGGGAATGGGCGGAGCATTGGCCAAGGGTGAGAGCTGCTCAGCAGGAGCAGCGCCAAAATAGGTCTTGACCCTACGGTGGTCAGGTCATCACTGTGGTAGGGAGGGAAGGTGGGGGGTGGGGATTAGGGAGGGAGGGAGGGAGGGAGGGACGCAGGGAGGCAGCGAGAGTGGAAGAGGGGGGGAGCGGGGGAGCGGGAAGTGGGGTATTTTGATTGACAGATAGTGTCTGGGTGAAGTATAATTTGTTTATTTACTGATGAAATTTGCTTTTAGCTCATAAAATTCAGACAAATTACCCGGCCAGAATATAATTTACATTGCTGGAATTCTTACAAGATGGTGATCATTTTAAATATAAACACCCTAAAATTTGCATTAGACATACAAATTTTAGATCTAATTTAAGAAGATGATGAAAATGAGCAAAAATTTTGTCTTTTGTGCAAAATATATGACATTTACATTCAAAATATTCCCTGTCCTGCAAGGATTCCAGCAAAGTCAATTATATTATCCTAACTTTAGTCTGATGTATTATTTATTGCTAAAAATGTAAATATACCAAACATTTCTCTGGTAGGGAGGGAAGTTTGGGGGTAGGGGGTAGGGAGAGAGGGACCCAGCGAGCGTGGGAAGAGGGGGAGTTAGTGAGAGGTGGGGTATTTTGATTGACAGATTGTGTCTGGGTGAAGTATAATTTGTTTATTTACTGAAGAAATTTGTTTTAGCCCATAAAATTCATACAAATTACCCAGCCAGAATATAATTTACATTGCTAGAATTCTTATGAGATTGTGATTATTTTAAATATAAACATCATGAAATTTGCATTAGACATACAAATTTAAGATCTAATGTAAGAATTTTATTAGAAAGAGCTAAAAATTTTATCTTTTGTGCAAAATATATGACGTTTATATTCAAAATATTCCTTGATTTGCAAGAAATCCAGCAATGTCAATTATATTATCCTAACTTTAGTCTGAGATATTATTTATTTCTAAAAATGTAAGCCTACTGTTTTCACCCAAACATTTCTCAGAGAGGGAAGAGCCAGCGAGCATGGGAACAGGGAGGGGGGGGAGGGGGCGGGAGTTGAGTCCATTATTTGAATGGACATTAAACAGGCAACTGTATTTCTCTTAAATATTAATTGTGTGTGCATACCATCATAAAATTAAGATGTTATTTTTACTACAACGTAGGTATTGTGTCGGAAAAAGTGGAGTTTGGGGGTCAGCCCACTCTCTATTTCAATTAATCCCATAATATGTTCTGTTATTTCATTTACGCGTTTCTCGTTTTACGCATTTTACGCGGACCTCCACGGGTTCAATTGACTGCGTACATGCAGACTATATATATATATATATATATATATATATATATATATATATATATATATATATATATATATATATATATATATATATATATATACTTTTAGGGTTCAAATCCTGGCTGGTGAGATCGTTGATTATATGTTCAAAGTCCGTGTGTTATATGGACTAAAAATTAAGTATATATATGGTCCCTCGTGTTTCATACCAGCTGGATTCGGTAAAATGCTACTGACACCACATACGAGGCACGGGCAGTTCCAAATGATGTTCACGGCGCCATCAGCTCGATGAACAGGCCTTGTGTGAAATATAACAGAGTCTAGGACTGCTTTAAGTGTCCTTGTGGGTTGGTCGATAGCGTTCCCTAGTCCCACCCAGTAGGTCAAGGGTTCAAATCCTGGCTGGTGAATTCGTTGATTATATGTTCAAATTCCACGTTTTATATGGACTAAAAATAAAGTATATATATGGTACCTCGTGTTTCATACTAGCTGGATTCGGTAAAATGCTACTGACACCACATACGAGGCACGGGCAGTTCCCAATGAGGTTCACGGCGCCATCAGCTCGATGAACAGGCCTTGTATGAAATATAACAGTCTAGGATTGCTCATAGTATCCTTGTGGATTGGTCGGTAGCATTCCGTAGTCCCACCCAGTAGGTCGAGGGTTCAAATCCTGGCTGGTGAGGTCGTTGATTATATATATATATATATGTATATATATAATTCATTATCCCAATAAAGCGCGAGGACTTCTACATATAATCAACACCTCACCCTGCCAGGATAGATACGGATCCTCATGTTTCAAAGCTGGATCTAGTAAAACGTTACTCTGATCACCTAAGCGGCATGGGTAGTCCCCATTAGAGGTTCAAGGCGCCATATGCTCGTTGAACAGGCTTTGTGTGAAATATAACGGATCTAAGACTGCTTTTATGTGTCCTGGTGGCCCAGAGGTAACGTTCCCCAGTCACAGTTATAAGATCGTGGGTTTGAATCATTGCGGGCTGAAGTGTTGATTTTATACATATATGTATGTATATATATATATATATATATAAATATATATATATATATATATATATATATATATATAAATATATATATATATATATATATATATATATATATATATATATTTATATATATATATATATATATATATATATATATAAATATATATATATATATATATATATATATATATATATTTATATATATATATATATATATATATATATATATATATTTATATATATATATATATATATATATATATATATATATATATTTATATATATATATATATATATATATATATATATATATATTTATATATATATATATATATATATATATATATAGATATATATATATATATAATATATATATATATATATATATATATATATATATATATATATTTATATATATATATAGATATATATATATATATATATATATATATATATATATATATATATATATATATATATATGTATATATATATATATATTTATATATATATATAGATATATATATATATATATTATATATATATATATATATATATATATATATATATATATATATATATATATATATACATATATTTCATTAGCCCAATAAAGAAGCGGACTTCTACATTCAATCAACACCTCAACCCGTGTTTCGAAACCGGATTTGGTAAAACGTTACTCTGACCACCTACGTGATACGGGTAGTCCCCATTAGAGGTTCACGAACTCATAAGCTCGTTGAACAGGCTTTGTGTGAAATATAAAAGAGTCTAGGACTGCTTTTTAGTATCCGGGTGGTCCAGCGGTTAGCGTTCCCAGGTCACAGTCATGGGCTCGTGGCCGTGGGTTCGAATCCTGGCGGGTTGAGGTGTTGATTAAATATATATATATATATAGATATATATATAAATATATACATCATTTTTAGTCCATATAACATGCGGACTGTGAACATATAATCAACGACCTCACCAGCCAGAAATCGAACCCTCGACCTACTGGGTGGGACTAGGGAATGCTACCGAAGATGTGAATTAAACGAAAGTGCTTGGGAACTTCTTGTTTCCTTGTGGTTATCAGCATATACTTGGATCACGCACACCTACAGTGATTTACTTGCATATATATATATATATATATATATATATATATATATATATATATATATATATATATATATATATATTTAAGTATATACATATATATATATATATATATGTAGGTCTCTCGTCATTTTTGTCAGTTTTGAAGTGGAATGCTCTTTTTTAAATGTTTGAAGTTTATCATATGGTAAATTTTCGTATAATATTATGTTTTTATTGTATATCACCTGTATTTTTAAACGTTTAAAAACTTTTTAGGCTCTGATGATGGAAAAGGATTAATTCCGAAACGTTAGCAATTAAAAGAAGCCCTACTTCAAGATGTTTGTGTTTACCCTGGTTCTCCTCTTCATTATAAAACTACGTTTTCCACGTAACAAGTCCATTGCTTAAGTTATATATATATATATATATATATATATATATATATATATATATATATATATATATATATATATATATCTCATTTTCGACATGCACACCGTGAAACGTCAAAAAAGGCTGTGAGTGAGCTCTCCCTACAATTCCCAATTCTGATGAATTTAGTGAGACGACTTCCTTCAGTCTGTTTAGAGAACTACAGTGGAGCCCATTTGTAAGCACACTGTCTCTTGTGAAATATATAGTTGCTGGACTTAGACAATATTTTAGATAAAATATCTGGACTTTCTGCCTGGACCCTCTGGTCGGTTATTTTCGCATCTGCGCATGCGCGGTCCGAAGAGCGTGACGTTGTACGACGTGGTAGTGACGTCGTTGCCTCTCCATCTCGCCTGTGACCGAACACAAGCATTGCACAATGCCTGGGGAGAGTGGTGGGCAGAAACCTATGAAGGCTTTGGCTAAAGAAGAAAAGATTGCCCTACTGAACAACTCAGAAGACGACCTGAGGCTTTCAAGTAGCGAACCAGAAGCAGACGATCCGCAGCCAACAACAATAGAGGTGATAGACAATTTTTAAGAAGTGATTAGTAAGAAAGAAAAGAAGAGGAGGCGAGAGTCGGTGAAGAAAAGTGAAGGAAGTGATAATGATGAGATCATGAATGATAGGAAGAAAAGGACGACACACAGAGAAGGAAGCAGAAAGAATTCAACTGGAATTAAAACACAGCAGGTCTTGGCTGAATCCAACACCCTTCAAGAGTCAGACCCCAGTGATTATGACAGCGACGGTAATGTTTCTATGGGAATCACTAGCCGGAGTGGAAACACCAATAACATAGACCCTATCACCCCACCCTCTGCCAAACAAACAAGTAAGCTGAATCTCCACTTTCCTAAGGATTCATTAAAATCCGTCGAGGATCGGTTTAATTGGATGATGAAGTACTGCCAACAGCATGGTCCCAACATTCAAATCCGACAAGGTAAGAACCGGAACTTTATCAAGTGTCAGACTCCTGAAGTCTATGAAACCCTTAGTACTGTTGGCTTTGACGGGGTTGTCCTAGTGCCCCCCCCCCCCCCAGCAGACTCTGATGAATATTGCCATATAATAGTGAAACGATTCCCCTATACGCTGACATCGAAGATCCGCGTGACTTCAATTCTAATATACTCAGTATACGTCGACATTACCGGGGAAACACTCCACAAGCTGCTGTTATTGTCAAGTGGAAGGGAAGGGTATGTCCAACCACTGTGGAAACCCATCCAATCCTTCCACCACTTTATGCAGAACCCTATCATCCTGGGCCAGCATTTTGTGTTATGTGCTCTCATTGGGGTCACACCTTCACTGCCTGCTGCTGACGTGATCGTCCTAGATGTCGCTTCTGCTCACGTAACCACAACTCCGCCGCCTGTGTCCAGAAAATCAAAGACCACCTTAATAGGGGTGGTGTGGGCTATGTAGTTGAGCCCAGGTGTTGTAACTGTGGCGGCCGGCAGAATGCTGACTCACGGCAGTGCCCCAGTCGCCCTTCTGTCCCAGGGGAGAGGCCTCCCCAAGGGCTGACTCTTCCACAACGACCCCCCCTAGTCTACTGGGACACCTGCCCTGCCTGGCTTCAGCAGGCTGCACCACAACAGCACCTACCATTCCCTAATTCAACCACTACTGAGCCTCCTCCCTGTCTCTACTCTGACACTATCAAGCCTCGTGCTCCCACCAGTGCCCCCTCACAACCCCTTCGCTACTTTGACGCTGTCAAGCCTTGTGCCCCAACCAGTGCCCCCCCACAACCGCGTCTCTACCCTGACGCTGTCAAGCCTTGTGCCGCCACCAGTGCCCCCCCACAACACCTCTCCAGTGACATGACACAGATCATGTCCCTCTTCCAAGAATTTACCAGTCATGTTGAGAAACTCTTCGTTACACTCTGTACCACCATCTCCGACCTACACCGCCAACTCCTGCCCTTTGCTGCCACCCAGTCACTCCCCTCTTTTGGTTTGACACAAGCTGGTAGTCCTCCTGTGAGCCCCCCCTGCTCACAGGTTGTGTGTACTGGTGCCCACGAGCCAAGCCCTGCCTCATCTTCACGTCACGTGGTGCCTCAACCGGTCTACCCACCGCAAGCTGCTCCTGTTCCTACCTATTGGACCTGAGGACTCCACCCCCGGCTACCCGTACTCCACCGACATACCGGCACCTAAGGCCCATCCGTCCACGTCAGGGGTAATCAGTCTAATACACCACAATGGATAGCAACGCTACAGGACTGCAGGTACTCACCTGGAACATAAACAGTTTGCAAAGCAAGTTTGGTGCCCTCAAAACCTATGTCTACACTGAAGACGTCGACGAGCTGTGCCTCCAAGAAACGCGGTGTGCTGCTGGTACCTATGTGCTCAGTGGCCACACATATGTTGAGAGCCCATCCACTCCTGTTCTTGGCATCGACGGACTACCACGAGGAAATGCACGTGGACTACGGATCTACGTCAAGAAGGATGTCCCCTACCAACCTCTCGACGTCTCCTTGATGACGACACCACTGACGCACATGCCATCACATTCACACTAAAAGGTATGTCCTACAATATTGTCAATGTCTATGTGCCTCCCTCCACCCCTACTGTACCTGTCCTATCACACCACATCACTTCCACCCTCACCCTCCTTTTGGGGGACCTCAATGCCCGCCATCCCAGTCTCGGCTCCCAGGGGCCCCACTCAAACTCCCGGGGTAACTCCTGGCTCTCCTGCCTACAAACCTCTGATGACCCTGTACGTCTTCTCTGCCCCCCATCACACACCCACATCGGGGGAGGGAAACTTGACTATATAGCTCTCTACTCTGACCCTCACCGTCCACAGTCCACCCACATCCTCCACTCCCCCCACAGTGACCATTTCCCTATCCACACTACCCTCCAGTATGTGAGAATACTTCCCCCCACCCAAGGGCCCAAGGGTCAGCCAACCCCCTGCCAACATACCTGCCTTCATCACCACCATAGCTGAATGGTTTCAGGGTTACACTATCACCACTGCAGACGAACTCTACCTTGATCTGTCCAAACAATGCACTGACCTCCTCCGCCCTGTCCCAAAACACCGCCGCCCTAACCACCAGCCCAGGAGTCAGTGGAACGTTAACCGTGACCCTCATGTTAATTCTATCCGAGTATGGCACCAAATAGCAGTCGACCAGTGGAAGAAATCTCCCAGCTCCCCTGACGCTCTACGCTTCCTAATGCGCACAAATAAGGAGCTCCAATCTGCCATCACTCTCGCACGAGAGAAGCAGTGGTTTGATTTTGCTTCTTCTATTGACCAGTGTACATCTATAGGTGATATATGGCGCACCATTAACCGTGCCCGGGGCACCAACGCTAGACCCGCGCTCCACCCCAGACCAGCTGCCCGAGCTGAGGCGCTCTCCCAGACGTGGCAGGAGACCACCTCCATTGATGCGCTACCACCTGCTGTACGAGACCTCACCCTCGCACTGCAACCACAACGCCGACAGCGCATCTTCGAGTACCAAGACCTATCTGCAGACACTGACGTGCCTTTCACACAGTGTGAACTACTAAATGCTGTTAAGCGTGGTCGGTCCACCGCCCCAGGCGATGACGGCGTCACATATGATGTGTTAAATGCCCGTATTGCCACCCCTGGTAACCCCCTCCTCTGTCTATTTAACTTCGCTTTTGATACTGGTCAGCTGCCTCACTTTTGGAAGACTGCCACCACCATCCCAGTCCCTAAACCAGGCAGACAAGATGACTATCGTCCATAATCCCTAATCTCCGGCTTCTCAAAGATGATGGAGCGCATGATACGCCACCGCCTCCAATGGAAAATTGAAGCCCACCTGCACCCTGACCTCTATGGTTTCCGCCCCGGAAAGAGCACTGCTCACTGCATCGCTCACTACATGGCAAACACCTCCGCCAAAACCTCCCTCTTTGTCTACTTCAAGGGTGCTTTTGATAAAGCCAACAGTGAAGTGATCCTTGAGGGCCTCACTAACATGGATGTGAAGGGCAAACTCTTCACATGGATTGCTGACTACCTCTCCCATCGACAGGCCCGTGTCCGTTTTCAGGGCCACTACTCTACGATCAGGGACCTTGATCTTGGTATGCCTCAGGGAGGTGTACTTAGCCCTACACTCTTTAATGTTCTCATGAACTCCATCTGCCGCCTCAACGTCATCTTTGCTGAGCGCGCCTTAGACGGTCACATCATAAGCCATGCTGATGATATTCTCCTCCAAATTACTACAGTGCAACATGAACAACCTATACTCTCCACGTTCGCCCGGACTTGTCAAACACTCGGGCTAGTCATCTCTCACACTAAAACCAAGTTCATCTCACGCTTCCGGCGTCAGACACCACTGACTCTGCAAGGACAAGACATCGATCAAGTACGCACCTACAGGTACCTTGGTTTGCCTGTGCGAGCCACTACCAGAGCCACCACCTCCGCTGTCGCCGCCCACGTCATCTCCCAGTGCAGCAGACGAACGAGGCCCCTCCAGTCCCTCACTCACGGCCTCAAAGGAGCCTTTGTCAGGGTCCTACATTTCATGTACATTGCCATCGTCAGAGCTGTCATAAATTATGCCTCTCCTGTCCTTGTAGTTGCCTCCCAGCGCGAGAAACAAAGCATAGAGAAAATCCAAAACAGAGCGATGAGACTCATCCTCGGCTGCCCTATGACCACCAGAATAGAAGTCATGCAGCGTGAACTAATCCTGCTTCCCGTCTGCGATCGAATTGCTGCTCTCAATGCCATCCTTGGTGTTAAACTTCTTCGCAGTGAGCAACCGACTTTTCTGTCGCGCTCACTGAACTCACATCTTAACACCTTCCTGCGCCGGCCTGTCCCCATTACTTCCCCTCCCCCCACCTCCCTCTCAACTCTGGCCCGTCCACACTGCTGCTGAAATCCTGCGTTATCACCTCTGCACCCCCTCGACCTCTCTCCCTCCCGAGTACACTCATCCGCCTCTACCGCCATGGACTTCCCCGTATGCTGGTGTTGTCGTCCACACCTTCCCTGGTCGTAAATCCACCCAACTGAGGTATATGCTCAAACTTAACTGCCTTGAGCAGATTAATGATGTCGCCTCCTCTCTAAAGACCTCCCACCCTCCTATCCTCGTCTACAATGATGGGTCTGTTACCACCCTGAGCTGCGCTGGGGCAGCTTTGTGGATTCCTGAGCGCCAGGCCTGCAGGAAATCAGGGTCCACGACTGGGCCTCCTCCACTGATGCTGAAAGCATAGCCATCCTCGCGGGCATTCATGAGGGGGGCGACGTATGCTCGCACTGAACGCGGGAACCTCCTTATAATTAGTGACAGCACTTCTGCGCTAGCGAGGCTCAAATTACCCTCCCCCTCCTCCCCTGCCGCCCAACACACCCTAGCCGCTGTCGCCGGGCTAGAACAAACTGATGACATCCGTGTCAAGTTTATTTGGATCCCGTCACTGTTGATCGGCTTGCCAAAGAAGCTACACAAGAAGAAGATACTGAAGCCACTATCGCCCTCTCCCTGAATCATCTCAAATCTCGCATACACGCCACACAACGAAAGGCATTCAACGAAAATTGGACACACCTGAAACAAAGGGGTAGCATCACACTATGCCACTATGACGCTGTAACCGGTGACGACAACCGCCACTACAAACAGTATCAATCCCTGACTCGATCTCAACAGATTATATACTGTACACGAGACTACGCCTAGGGTACAGGTACCTATGGGAGTACACTGGCAACCCTGAGCCTGGCCGCACTGCCTGTAAACTTTGTGGCCAACCCGACTCTCACACCCTGTCTCACTACATCCTCACTTGCCCTATGACCTCCTCCTATAGGTCCCCAGCTGTTACCAACACCTCTTCCCTCCCTGACCAGATATCCCTCCTCCTAGTGACAAGCCTGGCACTTGACATTATTAGGGTCCTGCCACGATTTGTTATAAACAGATGAAATGTACCGGGAACTTCCCCCCCCCCCCCCCACACACACTCATCATTCTGTCACTTTATGTAACTTGACAAAACCTATGACCCTTCAGGCTTTTACGCCCTTAATGTAGGAGTGATAAAGGCAAGTATGAACTTTGCATACTTCCCAGATGGACGCTGTAAACGCTTCTGCGTTTCACCTTGCACAGGATGCAAGGGGGTGCCCAATAAACTAGCCCACTCGGGGGCAAATCTGAAATATATATATATATATATATGTATATATATGTATGTATATGTATATATATATATATATATATATATATATATATATATATATGTATATATATATATGTAACCGGTCGGAATTTACTGGACTTTAATTTCTCACTTGACTTGGGGTTTATTTAAAATTAATAGATGGTAATGGCAGTGGAAGCGCCCCTTTGAGAAAAATCCCGAACCAGCACAAGAACACTTAAACCTACTAAACAAAATAAATTGTCCGTGACCCGTGGAAGGATAGCATCTGTGACTGGGATGAATGAGACACACTGTAAAATTTAGACACTTGTATTCCCTCCAACACTACAAACACAATCAAATAATGGTACACCAATATGCGCACCTCTCAACTTGAACTTAAAACACTACTCTGGGGAATAAAAGTTATACCTGATATAAAAATTATTAGAACCTCAGGCAACAATAAATTTGAAGTATTAAGAACTGTTGCGTGCACACATGAAACAGGCCTTAAAGGCTTTCACACAATAATATCAGTCACTTAGGTATTAAAAAAAGAAATTCACTACTCTACAATGAATAGGCCTTAAGGGCACTCAACAAAATTATATGTCACTGAGGAATGGTAATAAAAATGAGAAATTAAATACTCTACAATGAATAGGCCTTAAGGGCACTCAACCAAATTATAGCACCCCAACAGATGCACACTTCCTAACCTAACCTAACCACTACTCTGGGGAACAAGGTTATACCTGAGATCAGAATTATGAAGAACAATCAGAGGCATTAAAAGAATCAAATCACAGTATCACTCTGGTTCCACTTGATGGCACAAACATTCAAAACAATATTATCAAAATTATCTAGAAACTATTAAACTACACCCGTAATAAGGGAAGGAAAAATGTTCCTCCAGGTATCTCCTAGAGGCCTAGACTCACGGTCTCAGTGTGTGACCATTAGTCTACTCAGATAGCCTCAGTGTACCCCCAGTGCGTCCATAAAGCGGACGGGAGTGAGCCAATCAGACCTTGTACAGTTGAGAGAAGCTTTAGCGTCCCGTTAGCAAGAGGGTTTCGCTAGCAGCTCGGGACACGTGGTGATGTGCCCGGAGTGGTAAGAACTGATCACCCACTGCTGGTCCCGGGTCGTTTAGTTGTCGGGAGCACTCATTCACTCAAGAGATCCTTTGCTACCCCGCTAAACAGTGGCAGGCCTACTTTGCTCGGTCCAATGGCGACAATCGCCACCCTCAGTCTCAAACGGCAGTCAATCTCTCGCAGTCAACTCCGGGTCAACTCCAGTCAAGTGGGTTCTCACGGAAACCCTGAAATGAACTCACTGTTAGCTCTAGTTTACTTTATCACTGCCCTATCTAACCCTGTCTGAGATCGAATGAGACTTACTTGTTACTCTGCAATAATGCAACACAGGTGACTAGGCCACGTGACTATTCCTGGGACAAGCGCGCAGAGACGTCTTGTCTCTGTGAATGCTCTCCGGGACTGGGGGAGAGGCCTCGTCGCATTCTCTCAAGGCGTGAGCTTAGGCCTACGTGACTTATTTTCCGCCTAACTAATAACTCCTTGGGACACCCGTAACATCATTCAGACTGCTAAACGATCTATAATAATCTCAAATTCAATAATAGTCCCTTAACTTCATGAATCACATCATTATTAATTCGGCAAATTACATTAAATATCATATAGGCCTAGTTCCACAAACTCCCACTATGTGCGGGGAGCGCTCTCTTCCCTCAGACGACCTTGAACGCTCAGTATCGCTAATGGCGGGGCATTCGAAATTACTCTGAAATTCCTGAATATTACATATTTATATATATATATATATATATATATATATTTATATATATATATATATATATATATATATATATATATATATATATATATATATATATATATATATATATATATATATATAAACTGTGTTCAACTTCTTAACATGTTTCGTTCGAAACCGATTAACACATTTTATTCTGATATTCGAATGAATACTCCTATCACTGTGGTTTTTGTAGGTTATGTATCTAAGCTACTGTGCCGAGTAGCACCTATGTATATAATTGCGTGGCAACACTGCACGTGTTATGTGGCAACATTGCCCCGAGGCTGCCATATGGCAAGGCAGTCTCAGTCTGACTGTGTGAGCCGTGCATGGCACATGCTAGTCACCACTTGTATTTCTCTCATCCATAATTAACGGACTTATGTGTTACCCGGCGTTTCCCTACCCATCACTGCATTCTTCAGGGAACACTTGTAGCCATCATGGCGCAGTGAGTAGGATCTGTCGACTTACATGTGTGTGAACAATGCCGACGGATACATCTGCCGGCGATATGCGCGTCGACTCATAGTGTGTTGCGCTGTGTTTCGCCACGATGTGCAGTGTTGGGCCGTCACAGTGCGTTTTAGTGACGGTGGCAGTGTTAGTGTCAGTGTATTAGTGTGTGTCTAGAGCTGAGAGTTGAGCATTGGCCTGATTTTTGTGGTACCCACAGAGCACGCAGGCATACACCCTTCTCGTGTGACATCCCGGGAGACACTGACGGTCTCATCCCCCCCCCCCCCCCACCCCGCGTCTCTAGCCACCGGCATTAAGGCCACCACGAAGTGCTCTCTCAGACACACACACGCACGCACGCACTCACTCACGGACAGAACAGTGGACTCTATGCGTTATTTCTGCGCTGTTTATGTCATATATATGTGGTTCGAGCTGTTGAGGCGCCACTTTATATACTAAACAGTGCAGTCCACGCACACACAAAGATGGGCGGTAAGAAGGGACAACGTCAAGGTGGGAGACACGACTCCCCACCACCTTCCCCTCCACCGGGCGCAGACTCTCATCTTCCACCTCCAGTGACGGACATTGCCACAATTCTGAGGTGGATGGACGACCGGGACGAGAGACGCAGAGAGATGGAACTTCAGAGGGAAGAGACACGAAGAGAGGAGGAAAAGTTGCGTTTTGAGGCACTATTGGCGACCCTGGCGCTAACCCACCCTCCCTCACTCGCAGGTAGTGTGCATCAAGGCGCCAATATCCTCCCTCCTCCACCACATCAGCATCCTCCAGGTACTCTTGCCTCCAAACAAACAGCTCCCAAGGCATCTGTTCAACCCCCACCCGCCCTCTCACCAGACGTCACGTTTCAGCTTTTTCGTGAGAGGAGGCGGCGTTGGACAGATTACTCCACGATGGTGGACCTTGACAGCATGCCTCCAAACAAACAGCTCATCCAACTGCGGATGTGTTTGTCGCTGGAGACCCAGAGAGTTTTGGAGCACACGTTGCAAGTGCCTCCCGATTCTACTTCTTCAGTGACGTATGTGCTCGACCTTTTACAGGAGCATGTTAAGGGTCGGAATAACGAGGCTTTGCGTCGCCGCGCCTTCACCAGCTGCAAGCAGGCGGAGAACGAATCCTTTGATGACTTTTTTGTATGCTTGAAGAGTTTGTCAGAGGAGATCGACGTCTGCAAGGCGCACAGTCGGGAATGTAAGGAATCCTGGATCAAGCACGGGATCTAGACAGGTGTCAGGCACGAAGAGTTGGTGCAGCGACTCATCCCCCTGGACGCTTCCTCCACACTCCAGGTGGTAGTGACTGAATGTCGGTCGTACGAGGCCATCAAGTCCGCCACCTCTGCCTTACGGGCCTCACCTGCTGTGAGAGCTATCTCACAATACAAGAAGAGTAAGAAGGGGGCCAACAACGTGAAGGCTGCCGCACGTTCTTCCACGCCCCCACCTAGTGCTTCCTGTGGCAGCTGTGGAAAGCAGCATGGCTCCAAGACATGCCCGGCCGCCGACGCACTATGTCGTGGATGTGACCGTGAGGGCCACTGGTCTAACACAGACAGGTGCCCTGCACGAGGCCACAAGTGTCAGGCCTGCGGTCGCTATGGACACTACGACAAGTGCTGCCGCCAACCCAAGCCCAAAAGCGCAAGACGAGGAGGAAAGCAGCGCACTTCCCTCGGGGTGGTTCGCACGCAGCCCCCCTCCCACGCAGTCCCAAGCAGCAGCGGAGTCACATCAGGAGGGTGGAATCGACCACACGCCCCAGGGCTACCTCTTCCCCCACCATCGGCGTCGCAGTCACACACGGTGATGTGTCAGGTCACATCGAGGTGATACTGGACACCGGCGCTGATACTACGGTGATTGGGTTGAAGCACCTCCAGAAACTGGGCCTCACCAAACGTGACCTGGGACCACCGCCGCAGCTGCTGTACTACAATGCGGACGGTTCCCAGATGCCGGACGCTGTGGGCTCCTTTCAAGCGGAGATCACTTACGGCGACAGGTCGTGTTACGGATGGATCAACGTGCAGCCTACTCTCGCTACACCCTTGTTGTCGTGGGAGCACCTCAAGGAGTTATGCGTGGTACCCAGAGACTTTCCCGAGCAGATCCCAGCTGATCGTTACACCGCCAGCAGGGTGCGTGAACCGACGAGCGACGCACCTGGTGCTGCCACACAGAGCTGCCCAGAACCCGCGTCCACTCCCACCCACACAGGACGCTCCCCTGCCCAGATCCTCTATGGTCACTCTCTTCGATTTTGCGTTCCTGCACACGCCAAGGCCTATGCGAAGGACTGACAGACCAGAGCCGAGAGCTGCGACCACCACGCCGCCTCACGTGCCCAGGACGCCAAGGCTCGGTATGACGACCGTGCCCGCCCTCTTCAGTCACTGGAGATTGGTGCCCTTGTCCGCGTCCAGAACCCGACGACGACACGTTGGGACAAGGTGGGCAAAGTGATGGGCGTCGGCCGGTCGCGGGGCTACAAGGTCAGGATGCCGAGCGGCCGTGTCTGGTGGAGGAACCGCCGCTTCCTCCGGCCAGTCCCACCCCCTGCTGCTGGCCCCCCTGACCGAGGACGAGTCCCCTACACCTCACGAGGATCCGCCTCACAGTGCACCTCGACGCTCAGAGCGACTTAGGACTAAGAAGTCCGCTCAAGACAAAGACTATGAGCGTGAGGGGGAGGGAGATGTAGGTTATGTACCTAAGCTACTGTGCCGAGTAGCAACCTTGTATATAAGCTACTGTGCCGAGTAGCACCTATGTATATAATTACGTGGCAACACTGCACGTGTTATGTGGCAACATTGCCCCGAGGCTGCCATATGGCAAGGCAGTCTCAGCCTGACTGTGTGAGCTGTGCATGGCACACGCTAGTCAC
Source organism: Homarus gammarus (assembly GCA_958450375.1). Taxonomy (NCBI): domain Eukaryota; kingdom Metazoa; phylum Arthropoda; class Malacostraca; order Decapoda; family Nephropidae; genus Homarus; species Homarus gammarus. The sequence goes on along the minus strand of CAUDMG010002415.1, from coordinate 75,445 downwards.
CACTTGTATTTCTCTCATCCATAATAAACGGACTTCAGTGTTACCCGGTGTTTCCCTACCCATCACTGCATTCTTCAGGGAACACTTGTAACTATCAGTTTTCTTCTTCTCTTAAACAGGATTTTAACACATCTTCATCATCCATAAGCAGTAACGTTGGCTGATATTCATATTAATATCCATCTCATCTTCATTAGAATCAATCTAGTATTCTTTTCCTTTATTCTATTCAGAAACAGTAATGGATTATGATCACTGTATATATATCATGGAAATGAAGGGGATTACAGGTTATTGGCAGGTAGGTTTGACTGAGAAGGCAAAGGCAATCTCTGCATTTTAACGATGGTTAGACTGTATCAGTATATAAAGTGTTACCATTAAGCATGAAAAACTCTGGTGCATATTTTCAGAGGTTAGTAAACGAAGTACTGCATGGTACTGAAGGTTGTTTTGTATATATAGATAATAATATTGCATTCTATGGAGTGTGTGATGTCTGCTAGGTGTGCGTACGTGTGTGTGTGTGTATACGTATTGTTCCAGTACGAGTGCTGCCCTCTTGTGGTCTGCGTGCGAATGACTTGTGGATGAGATATCTCATGCTTTATTGTACTTTAGTGAATGATTGTTTCCATTCCTTGTATGTATTGTAGTAGTTGACTTGCTTGTTAAATAATATACAGTAGTCATTCTGAATCCTGCCGTCACCTGTACAAGTTCCTCAACAAAGCATTTCTTCATGTACGTGTTTACTTACCCCACCATGAGCGAAGAGAAATCATACATGGCGCAGTGAGTAGGATCTGCTGCTTGTTGCCTCACCTATTACCGTCTGTGGCCTACTACAACATTACGACACAGCACGATGGAGGAACAGTTGAAGCAGTTGACAACGCTCCTTGCAAGGCTAATGGAGGAAGCACACAGGAGAGAGGAACACCTGACCACAGTTATGGAAGGACTGGTGATCTCATGGCAAATGGACGGCAGTGCTTATGTGGGAGGGAGGGCTACTCCGCTTGTCAGAGGTGACGCAGATGCATCGCGCCATAAGTTCGAGGGATATGTGAAGCTTACTAAGATCCACTATCTACCTCCTGACGAGCAGAGATGACTTTAGTGGCGTTGTTGGATGGCGATTGGACAAGAACACTGAGGTATGGATTTGCTGTGGCTGATGGGGCGGATCTCGAGACGACGCTCGACGCCATGGAGGCCCACTTACGACGCCAGCGTAATGTCATTGTTGACAGGTGAGAATTTTATTTCCAAATTCAGGAGGCAGAGTCCTTTGAGGATTTCCAGTGCAGCATCAAGGAGATAGCCGCCTTTTGTGGTGTCTGTGTTGTGTGTATGGACAACAGGATACGAGACATAGTGGTTGTTGGCACCCGTGATGAAAAGGCCCTGAAGTGTATGTTAAAGGTGAAGGACCTAGACCTACAGAAGACAGTAGACATTTGTAGAGCTTCTGGAAACGCTCACGCAAAAATCGCTGAGATACGAGAGTCTACTAAGCCCACTCTAGCCAAAGTGTAGCAATACCAACGAGACCGGAGGTCACAATGTCCCGACTCTGCTAAACCCGAACAGTGTTACAGATGTGGGAAAGACCGACACTTGGACGTGAAGGCCTGTAAAGCTCTGGATCGAGTATGTTCGCTGTTTAATAAGAAGGGGCACTTTGCGTAGGTGTGCAGGTCAGCTCCTCGAATACGATCGCCCTCTCGACCTTGGGAGAAGGTTATGACACGTCCCTTCGCCTGGGTCAACGCCATCTAGGGGTCGGTAACAGCACCAACTTGCCGCCTGGGTCAACACCATCTGGTTGTCGGCAATTAACAACACTTCCTTGCCGTATCACGACGTTGGAGCAAGAATCGCCAGCCCAATAATATCACTGACACGTCTCCCTAGCCTCTATCACAACACTTTAGCCTCTCCCGTGAACTACAAAGGTGACGAGGGACTTGTATCTCACCCTGTAAAGGAGTTCACTCTCAACCTCTGTCCTGGAATAGCGACTAGCCCTAAGGACCTCACCCTTCCCCGGGTTCCTGCGCTTCAAGTGACGGCCTTAATCATCCCACGTACCATAACATTCTTCGCAGAGAGAAGTAGATAGCTTAAGTTCTTCTCTTGCTCCTCTTTGCTTGTCCCCCATGCTTTAGTTTGTATCTAGTTAAGATATTTATATGTTTGGTTAGGGCAGTGGTGTAGGGTTAGCGGTTATGATTTGTCTTTATTATTAATTACTATTGTTGTTAAATATTCAAAGCTCCGGCACTGGTGTAGGGCCTGCGGTTAGGATTTGTCTTTATAATTAGTCATTATTTTTATTAAATATTAATATCTCCTCCTTTGTATAATGCCCACCCTTTTCCCCTGGAATCTTTCTTAAATTACCGTACTTTTGTTACGAGTTTGCCTCTATGGGTGGACCCGACATTAAGTTAACTAGCTAACTTGTAACAGTTTAGCATGGATGTTTCAGGTGGTCTAGTACTGTAAATACTCATCATAATAATAAATATATTTTAGTAAGGATAGACATGCTACACGTTACTGTGAACTAGCACCTGTCCCTGATAAAAGCGCAGAGACAATTGCCCGAGCCTTTTAGAGACGTATTCTCGACAGGCAAGATACTCCTAACGTTCTACTTACAGGTAACGGAGGTGAATTTAACAACGCGCTGTTTACTAAATTGTGTGAACTATATCACATTAATAAATGTAATATCACAGCCCATCATCCTGCAGCCAACGGGATGGATGAACGACTTAACAGGAACGTTCTTAATCATCTTCGTACTAACTTGGATTTTACTACACAAACTGGGATGAGTATATGTCTGACGTACAAAGTTCCATTAACAGTTCTTATCATGAATCCATAGGCGACACACCTCACTTCGCTCTACAATTATGATAGACGACTTCCATTCGAGGTTGAAGTAGGGAGACAGCGAATTTTTGGTCTACGATTTCATCGGCGAATGGTATCGACAGTCCAAACTAATTCACCAGCGTGTGACGAGTAACCTTACTTGCAGAATCATGATGCTCCTACTCATTCTCTGCCGGATTCCGGGGTTACTGACACACTAGCCAACACGGCCCGGTTGTTTAGTGTCTCCACCCAGAATGTATCACTAATTAGGCAGATGTTTGCAGTACACGTGCAATGTGAACCTTTACCTAATACTGTAGCCACATTGTCCAATTTTTCCTTCGACTTAGTTCATCTCACAAAAAGAGTTAATGAGTCTACTGTGGATGACACTCCTATTCACTTTCAATGGACTTGGCAAATGGAGCGTACCAAATCATCTTTGGACCTCATTATTCAACAGTTCCTACAATCCTACATGGGTACAAGCACCACACCTCCTATTGCTACCCCTGCATATAGTGAATTGAATAGAAAGAAGAGAGGTCTTCTAAATTTTTTTGGTTACATAAAAAAAATCATTGTACGGGGTAGCCACAGAAGCTGACTTCGCCCAGTTGCAGAAAGAGATCAATGTACTTAAACAACAGGCTGATCAGAATTGCGCAATTACATCCCATCAGTCTCCTCTGTTAGCCAACCATGGTAAGATGCTAGAGGAAATTAAGAAGACTGTAAACCAGTTGGTGAATAAGGTTAACCTGAACTCGCTTACTCTCAATACCTTGCAAGAGCAATTCAACATAACCACTATGATAGACTTTCTGTCAAGCCAAGTAGAATATTATTGTATTATTTATGTCATTAGTTACCAACCTTAACTTGTTGAACAGGGGGGATTGTAGCTCCTCTTTGTTGCCTTTCAGTGAATTAGCTCGGGTTGTAGGGATTGCTACTAGTTTTCTCAAACTTAAGCCTGCTGTTCCTGTGGCTAGGTTGGAAAATTACTTCAGTCTTCTCTCTGTCTGTCACACCCGATCAAATTATATTGTATCTGCCATTCGTAGATAAACATGAGTTTCGGAAATTTGACATTACACCCTTCCCTAGTATAGCGAATGGTCAAACTGTATTAACTAACGTTTCCACAACTATCCTGTTGTCCCAAGATAGATCTCTCATGGTGACTCCGTCTTTATAAACATATCCTACATACCAGAAGGAGACACCTAATCTTATTTGTTATCTTACACGAATAAATATACTCGGGTCTTATTCAAACTGTGAGATGGACTTGGTCACAAACACGACAAATTTAGAGTCGTAGTTTTGCTAACAGACACTGACAGTGTACGTCTAGAAGAGATCTAGGGTATTGTGTATTTGTATTTCCCACAGGAGCTGCCTGTTGTAGTGGCCTGCGATGATGAATCTCTTAGAAGCTTCACTGTGGAACGAGGACGTTATAACTTACCACGACAGTGTTCCCTGTCTTCGAGTCTTCGGACCATATGGGGGGCCACAAGCCATGACCCATCGACTATTCTCAGAAAACCTATCAAATATCACCCATTGGACCTTCAGAAAATACAACTCCATGAAAGTTTCACAAACATTACAGTGTTGAAGGACGATACGATGGATACCGATAGTGATAATGATGCAGCCTTGTGGCACCCAATGACATTTGTGACAGATAGCTCTCATCCCGCAGTGACTTCAGCCTTGGTGGTGTTCAGTGATTCCTACTATAATAATCATAATTGCTTTAGTCTTCCATGTGAAGAAGCAGCTTTGCATACCATCTATAGCCAAGTCTGCTATACAGGCAGCTATCCCAAATATTGTTTATTACTCAGCCTAGCGCAGAACATAGTGGCAATAATTTGAGACCATCACCAAGGTAGGCATCACCAAGGTAGGAATGTTTTCTTTCATGCAGTCTGTAATGGCTGTAACAGGCTGGATGGTTGTCTGCCGCTCGTTTGCTTGTTCGCTGCGCCACTAGGGGGGGGGGGGGAGGGGGAGGAGGTTGCTGCTGCCTCGTCCCACGGGAGACACGATCTAGCCGTCACCACAGCTGTACTTCACCCAGCTGTTCGATTCCAACTCTGGTTGTGTACTCATCTGAGGTTCCTGGGGCTCGTGGGCTGATTCCCCAGTCCTTTACTATTTGGCTGACAACTCAGGTCACCTACTCCAGCTACTGCCGTGTCTGCCACGCGATCTCCACTTCCTCCATGCCCTATCCACCGTTCATGACCTGGCGTCTCTCCTGTGTGGCAAGACCTCGCCCACCAACGCTGGCGCCAAGTGAGGAAGCTTCCCTGGAGCTTCCCCCTGAGAGCGGATCACCGCGTTAACAGAGTAGTCGACAGTGCTGGTTAGGAGGAAAATTCATCTGCAGCCGTAGGAAATACCTGTTCTTTGTTGTATTGATTCTTTGTTTTAAGTAATTGTTTGACTCCAGTGCTGTTTATTTAATATTTGTGTGAGTGGTGTCAGAGTTAAATTATTGTGATTATTTTCGTAGTAAAGAGATGTCTATCTCCAATGGCTGTTGATTACTCCTTGGAAACCCATGGTTCTTGACTTTCCTTTTTATAAGGTCCTGATTAGGCTGGCAAGTGATTTATATCCCAAAGGCCAGGCCTTTACACAGTCACCCAAGGACAGTTGAAACTACGTGGCCGAGCAATTTGTAAGCAGTTTAGTCTAGTTTAGTCCGTAACCAGTATAGCAACCAGAGTATTCTACACTATGGATGCATTAGTTTTCATTATGCATTTTACATTGACCCACAGGGGTCAAAAATATGTTTTCACAGCAAGCAGATAGTAACCATTAACAAGCATATATTTAGCGTGGGCAAACGCAGCTGTTTTAGTTAAGTACTCGGTCTGGCGACAGTGTGTCGACCAGAGATGTCTCAATATGACGATATCACCTTTGAAGCTCATTACTTATTTGATTAATGGCTCTTAGTTGATAACTAGATGCATTGTTTAACACTTGTAAACTCCCAAGTATTTGATGTAAATTATTAGTCAGATTAGTTACATATTTGCAACTTTAATTAAGGATGATTCACGGCTCAACGAGATCATTTTCCAGTCAGCTATTTGAGTAATGCTGCTGACACTGATTCAGGAGTTCATACCAAGGAACTGACTTAAGCCATGCCGACCCTTCCTGCTGGTAGAAGCTTGAACCCATGCATCATCATTCGTGACGTCATTGTTAGTTAGCCTTAAGGTTGGTCTGCCCTGGAGAGTTAGGCAGTCTTCAGCTGGACACCACCCATTTCTGATCTACCACTGAGCATTTGAAGGAGAGACCACTTCAGTCCTAGCAGATCTAACCGAGTCTACCTCAGAACTAGAATCTCTAACACGGCTCTCGCCTCAGTACGAGATCAAGTGGCCAGCCTCCTCTGTAGATACAAGTGTAAATATATATACATATACATAATACGACTTGTATCCGTCCATCCATTTCAGTGAAGTGAACTAAAATAGACTTTTGTGAACGATCCTGCAATTTTCAGGACAACAGTGTGAGTCTTCAGGAGAAGTTTACATTGTGTGTGTGTGTGTGTGTGTGTGATAAAATTAATTGCCTCTTAGTGACTCTGGCGAATCTGGTAGATAAGCAACGGGGTAGGGGAGGGGCAGGGCTGTGTTGTTGGTGAAATATACAGTATATTATACTGTATGTGTTTACACTTTGTGATGAGACCCGATATGGTTCCATATAGATAAGATATTGAACTACCATATAGCTATTTTCTGGAGGTCTACACGTAGATTAGTCTTTCTGAAAAGCTAATCGTTTTAACAGAGTTCCGAGGAAAAAAAATGGACATTATCATTTTACCACTCTATATTAAGGGACTTTCATGAGTGTTAACATGTTGATACATCTAAAAGATAACTCTAATAAACTCTTGTATTAGTTAATATAACATCTCCATATAACATTTCACATGGAGGCACCAACTTCACACTCACTACAAACACCACCACACTAATCACTACATTGCGATATTACTTCCAACACCAACTTTAAATTCGTAATACACTGCTGTCTAATAAGACCACATATTGCACCTGTACAATCAATTACCAATATCATATTCAATATCAATACTATCAGTCTAATATTCCTATCGAGTGTTACTAGATTCTCTAACTCTGTACGTGGTGCCGAGATGGAACTCGTGGAAATTTTGTCAACTATTTGTTCAACCGTCTGTGTTTGCTTGTGTAACAATCGTAGTGAACTATCGACCAGAAAGGCCACTTGGCCTCACCTCCCGTTCGAGCCAGGTGTCTTCGTTATTATGCCTCGTGACTGTACATTCATGATGTTATTTTTGTAAATATTGTTTTTGTTTAATTTAATAACACAAATAGAGTATATGTAGCTTCCCTAAAATGGGGTAGCTTCGGATTTTTTTTAATATATCTGACTGCTGTTTGCTACTCATTGGTAATTGTTGTTATTAGTGAGTGACAGTAAAGAAAACGTATTTTTTTCTTTACAAAGCGAAGACAATTCTGATAAGTAGCTTACTATAAACTCTTAGCTTGTTTGTGTTAATTTACCCTTCACTCCACAGGTTGTGCATCTCTTGATCCAGTTCCTCCCTAAGTCCCTACAACTGCACACACTCATCCAACACCGGTTTTACCTTCAGTGCCAACAACAGAAAATCGTACAAGTTCCATAGAGAGACAGATTCCATCAATATGTTGGTCGTGCTGTGTTTGCAGAGTAAGTAATAATCATATTACGGATAAACTAGTGGAACGAAATTCAGAAAATTATATCCTTAGTAAAGTAAATATAGAATACAAAGACATTATATTGAAATATAAATTTGAAGAATCTAAGGAAAGTTACAGCAACAAACCTATACTGTAACATAATTTCATGAAGTGGCAAATCAAATCAGAGACATACTTTCTCCATATTTTAGTGACACCCAAATTGACTACCTTCTCACAGGTGAACCTCTGGTCAGATGATGTTGCTAGTGCCGTAGCATTTAGAGCTGTAAGCCACAATGGGTATCGCGGTCTTAGGAAACAAACGGAATTGCTATTTCATTCAGTTCGCACTCTTAAGAGGTGGATTAAAGGACACAGGTTTAATCCCGGATTATTAGACTTAGTTTTAAAGTCAATGAAAAGGTTTAAAGTTAATGAAAAGGAAAGGAGAAAGCATAATAAAATCAGAGCATGTTTGCATTATGTCGTTAGATGAAATGAAAGTTACCAAGTCATGGGAATATAGAAGAGTAGGTGACACTATTCCTTAGCCACATAATTATGTTCCAGTAGCCATAGTCAGAGGCATCATAGGAGCTAGAATCAAGCTATTTTATATCTCTTTGACACAAAAAATATAATATAACTTGCTTAAAACTATAATATATGCTGTTGAACAAAGCTTTTTTGAAGTCCATGCCACACTTAGTGACCGGGTGGCTCGAACTATAGTTTATTAAATCAGATTGAAATTAGCGAAGGCAAAACTTTTTTTGATAATTCTTTGGATTCCAGCAGAAAGATTCATGTATTTGCTGATGTCCTACAAGTTATTCAACTTATTTGCAACCGCTTCTTAGCTTACGGTATTTATTCTGTAAATAATGATGAGACAATTAAATGACTCGATCAAAGATTTGATTGCTGTAGAAGGGGGAAACTTGAAATTGGCTCCAAAATAGACTAGTCAGCATATTTCTGTCAAGGGGTTGCAAAGACAGCAAGTTATGCTTGTCGTTCAGTTGCTGTCTGAGACTATATCAAAAGCATTGTGCGTGCTTTCTTGGTGAACGAGGGGCAATTAAAAGCAATTGGTTGTCGTCAACTTCTGACATCATTAAATTAGTTAATGACTCGTTTGATATCTATAACTTTAATGTCAGAATAGACCCACCAGGATAACGGAGTTCTTTTAAAAATCAGAAGAGCAAATGAGGGTTCTTTCTAATATCATGACCAAGATCAAGTCATTAAGAGTAAACAAGAAGTTTCTTCTTTTCCAAAAATGCATTTTAATCAGTTGTCGGTCACTTGTTTCTGTATATGATACTCTCCATATTAGATTTGGATTGAATTACATATTGTCAAGACGACTCAAGATGTTATAAAAAAAAATTAGCGTCATGCGTCAGATGGGCCGACACTACGATCATCCACACCCCTGTCCTTTCAACATAGATTGAAAATATACATTATCGGTAAAGAAACAACAAATTTATCACCTAACACTAATTCTTCAGATAAGAAATCAGCTACTCATGCTTAAGGCCTTCAGGAAATGATTGTGGATGATCCATCTGAAACTGGGAATAGTGACAGCACTGATGGTGAAAATGCTTCTTGATCGGTTTCCAAAAATTTTATACCTGATTTGAGTCCCATTAATGTACCAGAAGTTCCTAATGAGGAAGAACTTTTTGAGGTAAAATTTCCAGAAGAGGAAGCCACTGACCACTTTTTTGGTTACATCGTTCATAAATTTCAAAATAAGTATCCAGAGCTTGGTCACATATTAAAATAAACTAATAATAGTAGTTGGGATGCATTTATTAGTAAAGGTGGGTTAAAGATCATGAATCCTGCATACGGAACAGTTGTCCTTAACCTTCAACAAAACTTTCGCAAATATCACGATAAGGAACTAAGGGAAGGAAAAGGAATTATTGAACGAATTTTACAAGGAGCAGTTTTGTCACCATTCATCCCAACAGAGGTTGTTATATTTTTTATTCGCTGCAGAATTTATTTTAGTATTAAGCAACTGAATCTTAAATCAAAGGAATCAATGCTGGCAGACTAAAACACCAGGTAAAAAAATGCTTGTCAATTAATATCCTGGTTAAATACAACCCTCATGTCCTTGAAATTCACGAATGACTGGTCCGTATATCTTGTTAACAAATATGCCATGTCTGATTTCCAGGTCCTGATTCTTGATGAGTTGTACCAGAAAATTGTGTTCACAACCATACATGAAAGTTTTTTATTCTGTACATAAGGGAGTCGGCTTTTTCAACAAGGAATTTTTTATCTTATTTCAACTTCTCTTATGTAATAAATTTGTACAGGCCTATGGTGCATGTTAGTGTTAACTGACTGTTGTTTATACCTTTTTGGGAGTAAATTGAAAACATGGTCGCCTGATGTGCATTGCATTTCTTGTACCAGTTTGTTTGCATCTGACAGTTACATCTGTGTTTAGGAGGTACGTATACATGGATAAGTATGTAAATATTATTTCCTTTTCGATGAGCATCCTTTCATTCTTGTGCATCCAATTCTTTTTTTGAAACTAAAAATATTTGTATTAAGGACCTTGGCATCTGGAATGAGATATAATCAGCATAATTAAAAAGTCAATTTTCAATGTTGAAACCGTGAGGTAGTTTTCATTAGCTTCCTTTATAGAATTATCAATCACCATATTTTCTTGAGCTCATCAATGGTTTCTGTTGTTTTAAATATAACATATAATTTATAAGAATGCTTTGAAAATTATATTAATGATCAGGATATAGCAAAAACAGATAATAATTATCATAGTATGCAATGATAAACTAAGTCTTAATCATCGAGCAAGGATGTTTTCAGATACATAATTTCCCAAGTTTTTTATTTAGGATCATCAGCTCTTGTTGATTTACAAGTACTCTAATTTAGTTTACAACATCCTATTAGATAATGGGAAAATAATAAACTGCTACTTTTATCGCTGGTCATAAACCTTGGTAGTTAACCTTCGTCGCCAATTATCGTCTCTGTTCTCCACAACAGGAACAGATTATTGTTTCATGACTTCAAATATTCATGTGTTGCTATAGTCATTTTGCAAACATTTTGTCAAATTTAAAACAACTTTTGTAATGAGGAGATATATAAGGCAAACCAGGGGACAAATAAGATGTTCCAGTGAAATATTTTCCCGTTTCCTAGCTTTGTCAATGAGAACACAGATGCATGTGACTCATTTCTCTTTAAAATTAAGAACACTCGTTGATATTTATAATGAATAAAGTGGTAATTGAATGTGAAAGGAAATCTTGACTTTGTGTCTAGAATGTCAGATCATATAATTTCTACATTCTGGATGATGGAGGAGAGTAGTTGGTAAGTAGGTAAGTGGCAGCTATCAAACAGGGAAAGGTATTACCACCTGGGAAGGTATTGGAAACATAATATGTTATCTAATAGTAGACCCTGCTACTATATGGCATCACAAAAATTGTGACCAAGTCCCAGGTTTCTCATCTGACTTTCTGCCTCATTTACACACAATTGCATGGTTTTAATTGTTTCTCTTACTTTGATAACACAACATATATGATTATATATATCGTTTCTCACAATAAGCTTTTTTTTTAATTTTGTATTTATTTATTTATTATTATTATTATTATTATTATTATTATTATTATTATTATTATTATTATTATTTATTATTGTTATTATTTATTATTGTTGTTATGTTTTATTATTATTGTTAATTATTATTTATTATTATTTATTATTATTATTATTCATTATTATTTATTATTATTATTCATTATTATTATTTATTATTATTAATTATTATTTATTATTATTATTATTATTTATTATTATTATTATTTATTATTATTTATTATTATTTATTATTATTTATTATTATTATTATTATCATTTATTATTATTATTATTATTTATTAATATGATTGTTATTTCTTATTATTATAATTCATTATTACTATTATTTATTATAATTATTATTATTTATTATTATTATTTATTATTGTTATTATCATTTATTATTTATTTTTTATTATATTTTTGCCCCCAGGCCCTAATGTAGGTCACTGACCTGTGCCCGGGTGGACTATTTCCAGTAGTAAAAAAAAAGTATTGAGCAGAGAACAATCTTCAGGTCGGGCAATGGGGTAGTTTTCTTTGTGTGGGTTGTGTGGGGAGGAGACTGGGTGCTAGGAGAGTGGTGAGGGCAGAAATTGTGTATCATTTGGAAGATATTTCAATGCAGGATAACATTTTCACAATACTGACGGGAATTCCTCTGCTAAAGGTAATCTTCTAGCGCGAGGCAGATGAAAATGCTAAATTTACGATAGAATGAGAGGGGAATGAATTCATGTTCTGAGATGCTTGTAGAAGTAACGAAGTCTTATTTTACTAAATGGCTATGATATGGAACTTCCCTGGCTGAATAAAATCATTTGGCGGTAGCCACAATAAAATTGATAAAAAGACACATACTGTATTTATAGTAATGCAAACTTGATATGGGCAAAAATAGTTCAGTTGTTACCTGTCTGGAATAGAATCGGCAAACCATATAGTTCAGTTGCCAAACAGTGAGTTTAAAGGGGTAAAAGGAAGATTATTAATATTGTTATTGTTTTTGTTGTTTTTGTTATTTTTGTTGCTGTTTTATTGTTATTGATGTTATTGTAGTTATTGTTATTGTTGTTGTTGTTTGTTACCTTCCATTTACCTGTTGTAATCACTGATGAAGATTCTGTCGAGTTAGCATTAAAGGTACACTAGAAGTACTAGAAATAACAGACATAAATGTTTATGGGTCAAGTTATGAAACCCAAATGGTCTTTTCTCCATTTATTAAGAAAATAAACTATTGCACAATACCTGGGATACCGCCGTCATTAATGCTATGAGATGTGAGCATTAATAAATTTTGAAAAGTATGTGTAACGAGCTTAGTGAACACACGTTTGACGTGGGTGAGACAATGGTGCAAACTGTCAAAAGCTGTAATTGCTGACCCACACATTCAAGGTGCGCGGCAAACAGTGCAGGAAATACATTGTCACATGTACATTGTACAATAAAGATATACTCACTGCACATGGGCTAGTTACGTGGGTGATGTAATTACTGTACTGCCCATAAGTATTACTGTCTGTTTGTTGTTGTTTGTTTGTTGTTGTTCTTGTATTGTTTTTTCGTTTGTCTCTGTTGTTGTAATTGTTTGTTTGTTTGCATTTTTTGT
>CAUDMG010002415.1:0-52500 GCA_958450375.1 Homarus gammarus | reverse complement strand
TCCCCCAAAAAGATCTTGCAGCAGGTGAAAATGTGGGGAAGAATATTATAAAGGATGAGGAAGGCAAGGAATTTAAGGATCAAATAGAAATAGAAGGGAAAGAAAAGAAAACAAAAGAGGAAGAAAAGAAAGAGGAAGGCACCAATAAGAATGTTAAAATCAAAAAATATATAAAAAAATTAACGACATTTACTACTATCACTGAAGTAAATTGAAATTATTTACCAAATAATTCATACTTTGTATTATTGTTATAGATTGTTTTAGTAATTATTCCTAATAAATTATTCCCACATTTAAAATGGAAGAAACTTATATGTTACAATAATTTTGTGTTTGGGAGAAAAGACCTCCTCCTCATACATTACCACTGTTGAAAAATAAATTGAAAATATTTACAAAATGATTCATACTCTGTATTATTATAGATAATTTATGTTTTAGTAATTGTAAATATTCTAATAAATGATTTTCAAAATTTAAAATGATTGTTCCTCTCCTATTTTTTGAAAATGAAAAACTTGATCCATTTTTATAATGTATTTTTTTAAGGAAAAACTGTCAACGCCGAGATTTAATGTGCATAATTCCCAATTATGTAGAAGGAAATATATATCCACACTACAAAAAACATTCCAGTGTTAAAGAAAATTAAATAATCACACAGCTTAAGGTTTGAGAATGAATACGGTTAGTATAAAAATCTTCGAACTTTGTCGGATTTATTGTTTGTTGTTATATCGTATATGATTGTCTGGCTCTCAAATATTTTTACTTCTTACAAAAAACCTGCACACAGCTAGCCTGAAGGTTCTTGAGAGTGCGCGCTCGCGAGCTCTGGGAGGTATATATTGGTGGTGATTGTATGTGTGTTAACAGTAGCAGCCTTTAAATGGAACAGTATCTTAGTTCTGAATTAAGGAAAACTAAGATGCCTTTGCCTACTGAACCAATTTCCCAATTAACAACAATATATAACACAGTAAAAGAAAAAAAGAGGAGAATTGAAGATAAAATGGAAAAGGAAGAGAGTGAAGAGAGGGAATTTACAAGGGAATTTAAAGATGGAAAATTAGTAAAGAAATTTAAGGGGAAAAAGGAAGAGAGTGAAGGTGAAGAGTCACACTGTTTCACACGGCACTACGGAGTTAAGAAAGGAAAATTCGAAAAACCCCCAAAGAAGATTGATGAAGAAAAGAAGAAAGAAGACGAAAAGAATAAAGTTGAAGAAAAGAATAAAGTTGAAGAAAAGAAGAATGAAGAAGAAAAGAACAAAGTTGAAAAGAAGAAAGATTTTAAGAAGGAAATAGATGTTGATAAAGAAGTTAATGAAGATGAATTAGAAGTTAATAATGAGAAGAAAGACAAAGATGAATTAGAAGTTAATGAGAAGAAAGACGAAGAAGAATTAGAAGTTGATGAGAAGAAAGACGAAGAAGAATTAAAAGTTGATGAGAAGAAAAAGGAAGAAGTTGATAAGAAAAAAAAGGAACTGGAAGTTTATAAGGAGGAAGAAGTTGATAAGGAAGAAGCTACTGAGGAGATAAAGGAAGAAGTTGAGAAGGAAGAAGTTGAGGTAAAGGAAGAAGTTGAGGTAAAGGAAGAAGTTGAGGTAAAGGAAGAAGTTGAGGAAAAGGAAGAAGTTGATCAGGAGGAAAAGGAAGAAGGTGAAGTTTGTTGGGATAAGGAGGAAAAGGAAGAAGGTGAAGTTTTTGGGGATAAGGAGGAAAAGGAAGAAGGTGAAGTTTTTTGGGATAAGGAGGAAAAGGAAGAAGTTGAAGTGTTTTTGGAGAAGAAGAAAGAAGAATTAGAAAATTTTTTTATTGAGAAGAAAGAAGAATTAGAAAATTTTTTGGAGGAGAAGAAAGAAGAATTAGACGATTTTATGGAGGCGAAGGAAGAAGAATTAGAAGTTTTTTTAAATGAGAAGAAAGAAGAATTAGACAAATACCTCCCCCAAAAAGATCTTGCAGCAGGTGAAAATGTGGGGAAGAATATTATAAAGGATGAGGAAGGCAAGGAATTTAAGGATCAAATAGAAATAGAAGGGAAAGAAAAGAAAACAAAAGAGGAAGAAAAGAAAGAGGAAGGCACCAATAAGAATGTTAAAATCAAAAAATATATAAAAAAATTAACGACATTTACTACTATCACTGAAGTAAATTGAAATTATTTACCAAATAATTCATACTTTGTATTATTGTTATAGATTGTTTTAGTAATTATTCCTAATAAATTATTCCCACATTTAAAATGGAAGAAACTTATATGTTACAATAATTTTGTGTTTGGGAGAAAAGACCTCCTCCTCATACATTACCACTGTTGAAAAATAAATTGAAAATATTTACAAAATGATTCATACTCTGTATTATTATAGATAATTTATGTTTTAGTAATTGTAAATATTCTAATAAATGATTTTCAAAATTTAAAATGATTGTTCCTCTCCTATTTTTTGAAAATGAAAAACTTGATCCATTTTTATAATGTATTTTTTTAAGGAAAAACTGTCAACGCCGAGATTTAATGTGCATAATTCCCAATTATGTAGAAGGAAATATATATCCACACTACAAAAAACATTCCAGTGTTAAAGAAAATTAAATAATCACACAGCTTAAGGTTTGAGAATGAATACGGTTAGTATAAAAATCTTCGAACTTTGTCGGATTTATTGTTTGTTGTTATATCGTATATGATTGTCTGGCTCTCAAATATTTTTACTTCTTACAAAAAACCTGCACACAGCTAGCCTGAAGGTTCTTGAGAGTGCGCGCTCGCGAGCTCTGGGAGGTATATATTGGTGGTGATTGTATGTGTGTTAACAGTAGCAGCCTTTAAATGGAACAGTATCTTAGTTCTGAATTAAGGAAAACTAAGATGCCTTTGCCTACTGAACCAATTTCCCAATTAACAACAATATATAACACAGTAAAAGAAAAAAAGAGGAGAATTGAAGATAAAATGGAAAAGGAAGAGAGTGAAGAGAGGGAATTTACAAGGGAATTTAAAGATGGAAAATTAGTAAAGAAATTTAAGGGGAAAAAGGAAGAGAGTGAAGGTGAAGAGTCACACTGTTTCACACGGCACTACGGAGTTAAGAAAGGAAAATTCGAAAAACCCCCAAAGAAGATTGATGAAGAAAAGAAGAAAGAAGACGAAAAGAATAAAGTTGAAGAAAAGAATAAAGTTGAAGAAAAGAAGAATGAAGAAGAAAAGAACAAAGTTGAAAAGAAGAAAGATTTTAAGAAGGAAATAGATGTTGATAAAGAAGTTAATGAAGATGAATTAGAAGTTAATAATGAGAAGAAAGACAAAGATGAATTAGAAGTTAATGAGAAGAAAGACGAAGAAGAATTAGAAGTTGATGAGAAGAAAGACGAAGAAGAATTAAAAGTTGATGAGAAGAAAAAGGAAGAAGTTGATAAGAAAAAAAAGGAACTGGAAGTTTATAAGGAGGAAGAAGTTGATAAGGAAGAAGCTACTGAGGAGATAAAGGAAGAAGTTGAGAAGGAAGAAGTTGAGGTAAAGGAAGAAGTTGAGGTAAAGGAAGAAGTTGAGGTAAAGGAAGAAGTTGAGGAAAAGGAAGAAGTTGATCAGGAGGAAAAGGAAGAAGGTGAAGTTTGTTGGGATAAGGAGGAAAAGGAAGAAGGTGAAGTTTTTGGGGATAAGGAGGAAAAGGAAGAAGGTGAAGTTTTTTGGGATAAGGAGGAAAAGGAAGAAGTTGAAGTGTTTTTGGAGAAGAAGAAAGAAGAATTAGAAAATTTTTTTATTGAGAAGAAAGAAGAATTAGAAAATTTTTTGGAGGAGAAGAAAGAAGAATTAGACGATTTTATGGAGGCGAAGGAAGAAGAATTAGAAGTTTTTTTAAATGAGAAGAAAGAAGAATTAGACAAATACCTCCCCCAAAAAGATCTTGCAGCAGGTGAAAATGTGGGGAAGAATATTATAAAGGATGAGGAAGGCAAGGAATTTAAGGATCAAATAGAAATAGAAGGGAAAGAAAAGAAAACAAAAGAGGAAGAAAAGAAAGAGGAAGGCACCAATAAGAATGTTAAAATCAAAAAATATATAAAAAAATTAACGACATTTACTACTATCACTGAAGTAAATTGAAATTATTTACCAAATAATTCATACTTTGTATTATTGTTATAGATTGTTTTAGTAATTATTCCTAATAAATTATTCCCACATTTAAAATGGAAGAAACTTATATGTTACAATAATTTTGTGTTTGGGAGAAAAGACCTCCTCCTCATACATTACCACTGTTGAAAAATAAATTGAAAATATTTACAAAATGATTCATACTCTGTATTATTATAGATAATTTATGTTTTAGTAATTGTAAATATTCTAATAAATGATTTTCAAAATTTAAAATGATTGTTCCTCTCCTATTTTTTGAAAATGAAAAACTTGATCCATTTTTATAATGTATTTTTTTAAGGAAAAACTGTCAACGCCGAGATTTAATGTGCATAATTCCCAATTATGTAGAAGGAAATATATATCCACACTACAAAAAACATTCCAGTGTTAAAGAAAATTAAATAATCACACAGCTTAAGGTTTGAGAATGAATACGGTTAGTATAAAAATCTTCGAACTTTGTCGGATTTATTGTTTGTTGTTATATCGTATATGATTGTCTGGCTCTCAAATATTTTTACTTCTTACAAAAAACCTGCACACAGCTAGCCTGAAGGTTCTTGAGAGTGCGCGCTCGCGAGCTCTGGGAGGTATATATTGGTGGTGATTGTATGTGTGTTAACAGTAGCAGCCTTTAAATGGAACAGTATCTTAGTTCTGAATTAAGGAAAACTAAGATGCCTTTGCCTACTGAACCAATTTCCCAATTAACAACAATATATAACACAGTAAAAGAAAAAAAGAGGAGAATTGAAGATAAAATGGAAAAGGAAGAGAGTGAAGAGAGGGAATTTACAAGGGAATTTAAAGATGGAAAATTAGTAAAGAAATTTAAGGGGAAAAAGGAAGAGAGTGAAGGTGAAGAGTCACACTGTTTCACACGGCACTACGGAGTTAAGAAAGGAAAATTCGAAAAACCCCCAAAGAAGATTGATGAAGAAAAGAAGAAAGAAGACGAAAAGAATAAAGTTGAAGAAAAGAATAAAGTTGAAGAAAAGAAGAATGAAGAAGAAAAGAACAAAGTTGAAAAGAAGAAAGATTTTAAGAAGGAAATAGATGTTGATAAAGAAGTTAATGAAGATGAATTAGAAGTTAATAATGAGAAGAAAGACAAAGATGAATTAGAAGTTAATGAGAAGAAAGACGAAGAAGAATTAGAAGTTGATGAGAAGAAAGACGAAGAAGAATTAAAAGTTGATGAGAAGAAAAAGGAAGAAGTTGATAAGAAAAAAAAGGAACTGGAAGTTTATAAGGAGGAAGAAGTTGATAAGGAAGAAGCTACTGAGGAGATAAAGGAAGAAGTTGAGAAGGAAGAAGTTGAGGTAAAGGAAGAAGTTGAGGTAAAGGAAGAAGTTGAGGTAAAGGAAGAAGTTGAGGAAAAGGAAGAAGTTGATCAGGAGGAAAAGGAAGAAGGTGAAGTTTGTTGGGATAAGGAGGAAAAGGAAGAAGGTGAAGTTTTTGGGGATAAGGAGGAAAAGGAAGAAGGTGAAGTTTTTTGGGATAAGGAGGAAAAGGAAGAAGTTGAAGTGTTTTTGGAGAAGAAGAAAGAAGAATTAGAAAATTTTTTTATTGAGAAGAAAGAAGAATTAGAAAATTTTTTGGAGGAGAAGAAAGAAGAATTAGACGATTTTATGGAGGCGAAGGAAGAAGAATTAGAAGTTTTTTTAAATGAGAAGAAAGAAGAATTAGACAAATACCTCCCCCAAAAAGATCTTGCAGCAGGTGAAAATGTGGGGAAGAATATTATAAAGGATGAGGAAGGCAAGGAATTTAAGGATCAAATAGAAATAGAAGGGAAAGAAAAGAAAACAAAAGAGGAAGAAAAGAAAGAGGAAGGCACCAATAAGAATGTTAAAATCAAAAAATATATAAAAAAATTAACGACATTTACTACTATCACTGAAGTAAATTGAAATTATTTACCAAATAATTCATACTTTGTATTATTGTTATAGATTGTTTTAGTAATTATTCCTAATAAATTATTCCCACATTTAAAATGGAAGAAACTTATATGTTACAATAATTTTGTGTTTGGGAGAAAAGACCTCCTCCTCATACATTACCACTGTTGAAAAATAAATTGAAAATATTTACAAAATGATTCATACTCTGTATTATTATAGATAATTTATGTTTTAGTAATTGTAAATATTCTAATAAATGATTTTCAAAATTTAAAATGATTGTTCCTCTCCTATTTTTTGAAAATGAAAAACTTGATCCATTTTTATAATGTATTTTTTTAAGGAAAAACTGTCAACGCCGAGATTTAATGTGCATAATTCCCAATTATGTAGAAGGAAATATATATCCACACTACAAAAAACATTCCAGTGTTAAAGAAAATTAAATAATCACACAGCTTAAGGTTTGAGAATGAATACGGTTAGTATAAAAATCTTCGAACTTTGTCGGATTTATTGTTTGTTGTTATATCGTATATGATTGTCTGGCTCTCAAATATTTTTACTTCTTACAAAAAACCTGCACACAGCTAGCCTGAAGGTTCTTGAGAGTGCGCGCTCGCGAGCTCTGGGAGGTATATATTGGTGGTGATTGTATGTGTGTTAACAGTAGCAGCCTTTAAATGGAACAGTATCTTAGTTCTGAATTAAGGAAAACTAAGATGCCTTTGCCTACTGAACCAATTTCCCAATTAACAACAATATATAACACAGTAAAAGAAAAAAAGAGGAGAATTGAAGATAAAATGGAAAAGGAAGAGAGTGAAGAGAGGGAATTTACAAGGGAATTTAAAGATGGAAAATTAGTAAAGAAATTTAAGGGGAAAAAGGAAGAGAGTGAAGGTGAAGAGTCACACTGTTTCACACGGCACTACGGAGTTAAGAAAGGAAAATTCGAAAAACCCCCAAAGAAGATTGATGAAGAAAAGAAGAAAGAAGACGAAAAGAATAAAGTTGAAGAAAAGAATAAAGTTGAAGAAAAGAAGAATGAAGAAGAAAAGAACAAAGTTGAAAAGAAGAAAGATTTTAAGAAGGAAATAGATGTTGATAAAGAAGTTAATGAAGATGAATTAGAAGTTAATAATGAGAAGAAAGACAAAGATGAATTAGAAGTTAATGAGAAGAAAGACGAAGAAGAATTAGAAGTTGATGAGAAGAAAGACGAAGAAGAATTAAAAGTTGATGAGAAGAAAAAGGAAGAAGTTGATAAGAAAAAAAAGGAACTGGAAGTTTATAAGGAGGAAGAAGTTGATAAGGAAGAAGCTACTGAGGAGATAAAGGAAGAAGTTGAGAAGGAAGAAGTTGAGGTAAAGGAAGAAGTTGAGGTAAAGGAAGAAGTTGAGGTAAAGGAAGAAGTTGAGGAAAAGGAAGAAGTTGATCAGGAGGAAAAGGAAGAAGGTGAAGTTTGTTGGGATAAGGAGGAAAAGGAAGAAGGTGAAGTTTTTGGGGATAAGGAGGAAAAGGAAGAAGGTGAAGTTTTTTGGGATAAGGAGGAAAAGGAAGAAGTTGAAGTGTTTTTGGAGAAGAAGAAAGAAGAATTAGAAAATTTTTTTATTGAGAAGAAAGAAGAATTAGAAAATTTTTTGGAGGAGAAGAAAGAAGAATTAGACGATTTTATGGAGGCGAAGGAAGAAGAATTAGAAGTTTTTTTAAATGAGAAGAAAGAAGAATTAGACAAATACCTCCCCCAAAAAGATCTTGCAGCAGGTGAAAATGTGGGGAAGAATATTATAAAGGATGAGGAAGGCAAGGAATTTAAGGATCAAATAGAAATAGAAGGGAAAGAAAAGAAAACAAAAGAGGAAGAAAAGAAAGAGGAAGGCACCAATAAGAATGTTAAAATCAAAAAATATATAAAAAAATTAACGACATTTACTACTATCACTGAAGTAAATTGAAATTATTTACCAAATAATTCATACTTTGTATTATTGTTATAGATTGTTTTAGTAATTATTCCTAATAAATTATTCCCACATTTAAAATGGAAGAAACTTATATGTTACAATAATTTTGTGTTTGGGAGAAAAGACCTCCTCCTCATACATTACCACTGTTGAAAAATAAATTGAAAATATTTACAAAATGATTCATACTCTGTATTATTATAGATAATTTATGTTTTAGTAATTGTAAATATTCTAATAAATGATTTTCAAAATTTAAAATGATTGTTCCTCTCCTATTTTTTGAAAATGAAAAACTTGATCCATTTTTATAATGTATTTTTTTAAGGAAAAACTGTCAACGCCGAGATTTAATGTGCATAATTCCCAATTATGTAGAAGGAAATATATATCCACACTACAAAAAACATTCCAGTGTTAAAGAAAATTAAATAATCACACAGCTTAAGGTTTGAGAATGAATACGGTTAGTATAAAAATCTTCGAACTTTGTCGGATTTATTGTTTGTTGTTATATCGTATATGATTGTCTGGCTCTCAAATATTTTTACTTCTTACAAAAAACCTGCACACAGCTAGCCTGAAGGTTCTTGAGAGTGCGCGCTCGCGAGCTCTGGGAGGTATATATTGGTGGTGATTGTATGTGTGTTAACAGTAGCAGCCTTTAAATGGAACAGTATCTTAGTTCTGAATTAAGGAAAACTAAGATGCCTTTGCCTACTGAACCAATTTCCCAATTAACAACAATATATAACACAGTAAAAGAAAAAAAGAGGAGAATTGAAGATAAAATGGAAAAGGAAGAGAGTGAAGAGAGGGAATTTACAAGGGAATTTAAAGATGGAAAATTAGTAAAGAAATTTAAGGGGAAAAAGGAAGAGAGTGAAGGTGAAGAGTCACACTGTTTCACACGGCACTACGGAGTTAAGAAAGGAAAATTCGAAAAACCCCCAAAGAAGATTGATGAAGAAAAGAAGAAAGAAGACGAAAAGAATAAAGTTGAAGAAAAGAATAAAGTTGAAGAAAAGAAGAATGAAGAAGAAAAGAACAAAGTTGAAAAGAAGAAAGATTTTAAGAAGGAAATAGATGTTGATAAAGAAGTTAATGAAGATGAATTAGAAGTTAATAATGAGAAGAAAGACAAAGATGAATTAGAAGTTAATGAGAAGAAAGACGAAGAAGAATTAGAAGTTGATGAGAAGAAAGACGAAGAAGAATTAAAAGTTGATGAGAAGAAAAAGGAAGAAGTTGATAAGAAAAAAAAGGAACTGGAAGTTTATAAGGAGGAAGAAGTTGATAAGGAAGAAGCTACTGAGGAGATAAAGGAAGAAGTTGAGAAGGAAGAAGTTGAGGTAAAGGAAGAAGTTGAGGTAAAGGAAGAAGTTGAGGTAAAGGAAGAAGTTGAGG
Organism: Homarus gammarus; assembly: GCA_958450375.1. NCBI lineage: Eukaryota > Metazoa > Arthropoda > Malacostraca > Decapoda > Nephropidae > Homarus > Homarus gammarus. The sequence continues at coordinate 43,061 of CAUDMG010002415.1, read as the reverse complement.
AAAAGGAAGAAGTTGATCAGGAGGAAAAGGAAGAAGGTGAAGTTTGTTGGGATAAGGAGGAAAAGGAAGAAGGTGAAGTTTTTGGGGATAAGGAGGAAAAGGAAGAAGGTGAAGTTTTTTGGGATAAGGAGGAAAAGGAAGAAGTTGAAGTGTTTTTGGAGAAGAAGAAAGAAGAATTAGAAAATTTTTTTATTGAGAAGAAAGAAGAATTAGAAAATTTTTTGGAGGAGAAGAAAGAAGAATTAGACGATTTTATGGAGGCGAAGGAAGAAGAATTAGAAGTTTTTTTAAATGAGAAGAAAGAAGAATTAGACAAATACCTCCCCCAAAAAGATCTTGCAGCAGGTGAAAATGTGGGGAAGAATATTATAAAGGATGAGGAAGGCAAGGAATTTAAGGATCAAATAGAAATAGAAGGGAAAGAAAAGAAAACAAAAGAGGAAGAAAAGAAAGAGGAAGGCACCAATAAGAATGTTAAAATCAAAAAATATATAAAAAAATTAACGACATTTACTACTATCACTGAAGTAAATTGAAATTATTTACCAAATAATTCATACTTTGTATTATTGTTATAGATTGTTTTAGTAATTATTCCTAATAAATTATTCCCACATTTAAAATGGAAGAAACTTATATGTTACAATAATTTTGTGTTTGGGAGAAAAGACCTCCTCCTCATACATTACCACTGTTGAAAAATAAATTGAAAATATTTACAAAATGATTCATACTCTGTATTATTATAGATAATTTATGTTTTAGTAATTGTAAATATTCTAATAAATGATTTTCAAAATTTAAAATGATTGTTCCTCTCCTATTTTTTGAAAATGAAAAACTTGATCCATTTTTATAATGTATTTTTTTAAGGAAAAACTGTCAACGCCGAGATTTAATGTGCATAATTCCCAATTATGTAGAAGGAAATATATATCCACACTACAAAAAACATTCCAGTGTTAAAGAAAATTAAATAATCACACAGCTTAAGGTTTGAGAATGAATACGGTTAGGATAAAAATCTTCGAACTTTGTCGGATTTATTGTTTGTTGTTATATCGTATATGATTGTCTGGCTCTCAAATATTTTTACTTCTTACAAAAAACCTGCACACAGCTAGCCTGAAGGTTCTTGAGAGTGCGCGCTCGCGAGCTCTGGGAGGTATATATTGGTGGTGATTGTATGTGTGTTAACAGTTGCAGCCTTTAAATGGAACAGTATCTTAGTTCTGAATTAAGGAAAACTAAGATGCCTTTGCCTACTGAACCAATTTCCCAATTAACAACAATATATAACACAGTAAAAGAAAAAAAGAGGAGAATTGAAGATAAAATGGAAAAGGAAGAGAGTGAAGAGAGGGAATTTACAAGGGAATTTAAAGATGGAAAATTAGTAAAGAAATTTAAGGGGAAAAAGGAAGAGAGTGAAGGTGAAGAGTCACACTGTTTCACACGGCACTACGGAGTTAAGAAAGGAAAATTCGAAAAAACCCCAAAGAAGATTGATGAAGGAAAGAAGAAAGAAGAAGAAAAGAATAAAGTTGAAGAAAAGAATAAAGTTGAAGAAAAGAAGAATGAAGAAGAAAAGAACAAAGTTGAAAAGAAGAAAGATTTTAAGAAGGAAATAGATGTTGATAAAGAAGTTAATGAAGATGAATTAGAAGTTAATAATGAGAAGAAAGACAAAGATGAATTAGAAGTTAATGAGAAGAAAGACGAAGAAGAATTAGAAGTTGATGAGAAGAAAGACGAAGAAGAATTAAAAGTTGATGAGAAGAAAAAGGAAGAAGTTGATAAGAAAAAAAAGGAACTGGAAGTTTATAAGGAGGAAGAAGTTGATAAGGAAGAAGCTACTGAGGAGATAAAGGAAGAAGTTGAGAAGGAAGAAGTTGAGGTAAAGGAAGAAGTTGAGGTAAAGGAAGAAGTTGAGGTAAAGGAAGAAGTTGAGGAAAAGGAAGAAGTTGATCAGGAGGAAAAGGAAGAAGGTGAAGTTTGTTGGGATAAGGAGGAAAAGGAAGAAGGTGAAGTTTTTGGGGATAAGGAGGAAAAGGAAGAAGGTGAAGTTTTTTGGGATAAGGAGGAAAAGGAAGAAGTTGAAGTGTTTTTGGAGAAGAAGAAAGAAGAATTAGAAAATTTTTTATTGAGAAGAAAGAAGAATTAGAAAATTTTTTGGAGGAGAAGAAAGAAGAATTAGACGATTTTATGGAGGCGAAGGAAGAAGAATTAGAAGTTTTTTTAAATGAGAAGAAAGAAGAATTAGACAAATACCTCCCCCAAAAAGATCTTGCAGCAGGTGAAAATGTGGGGAAGAATATTATAAAGGATGAGGAAGGCAAGGAATTTAAGGATCAAATAGAAATAGAAGGGAAAGAAAAGAAAACAAAAGAGGAAGAAAAGAAAGAGGAAGGCACCAATAAGAATGTTAAAATCAAAAAATATATAAAAAAATTAACGACATTTACTACTATCACTGAAGTAAATTGAAATTATTTACCAAATAATTCATACTTTGTATTATTGTTATAGATTGTTTTAGTAATTATTCCTAATAAATTATTCCCACATTTAAAATGGAAGAAACTTATATGTAACAATAATTTTGTGTTTGGGAGAAAAGACCTCCTCCTCATACATTACCACTGTTGAAAAATAAATTGAAAATATTTACAAAATGATTCATACTCTGTATTATTATAGATAATTTATGTTTTAGTAATTGTAAATATTCTAATAAATGATTTTCAAAATTTAAAATGAAACTTATTATGTATTTTATTGCAACCAAATGAAAATATGCATCTTTAGTAATAGTCATAAGATTTTTATTATTATTTTTATTATTATCGTGAGTTACCACATAAACTGGAGTATCATGTGTTGCTAGATAATTTAAAAACTTTAAATGATTATATGTTTTTATAGAATGGGCAACATTTTGAAACTCTAAAGTATAAATAGACATTAATTTTATTTCTGTTGAAATATTAAAACATAAAAGTCTTAGCCTATCAAATATATAATAAATAAATCTTAATTGATGCAAGTTGTTTTTTTGTAAAATATTTAAGAATTTAAAATACTCCTCATTATTATAATTCATTTTTATATAAACAATAACATTTACTCAATAACATTTACTCATCTTCTTCCTCCTCCTCATTCTCATCTTCTTCTTCCTCATCCTCAGCCCCTTCATAATTATTTCTTTGATTAATATTCTCAAATTCTCCTCCTTCTGTTTCTTCAAATTCACAAACATCTGTTTCCCTTTCCAACAGGTCGGCAGTTTCCCTTTTAAACCCTCTATAAAAACAATCATTATTTGTCTCTTTGTATTCTCTAATAATTTTACTTATAGTTACAGTATACTTTTTACTTATAGCTCTCCTGATATCTTTGGATGTTTTAAGTATTTGTCTTATTTGCTGTGGTGCTGTTGAAATATTATCCATAGGAACATCTGAATAATATACACTATTTAAATAGGACAAATATAATATTAAATTGCCTTCATGAACTCCAATGAAATTTAAACCAAATGAAATTAAAGCATTAACAGGAAAAGTATTTTGTTTTTGAGTATCTACAAATGTTTCTGATTCGATATTTACTAAATTGGATCCTATACCATATATGGATTTTCCATTGGGTTTAAGTACTAAACCACCCAATGGAGTATTATTGATAATTTTCAGTTCTTTTTCTACATCAACAGAGGCTGAGATGGTAGTGGTGGTGGTGGTAGTCTTTATAAAAGGAAAAAAATGTACTCCCAAATTAATGCGGCTCATTAGGCATTCGTATTGATATTGTGGGTCTTTGTTAGATAGGATATCCTTACATGGAAGAGGACATTTCTTGTTTCTATGAGGATCTGCGTACATTGAAACACTCCATTTGGTGGGTTGTATTAAATTTTCACCGTGAATGTCGGTTAATTCTTTTATTAATGGATCAATTAACTTCAGTTGTATAATTTTATTAATATCATCGTCGAATTCTATATTAGAAATTTTATTCACCACTTCTTTATAATGTCCACCACCCGAAAAAAGACGACACTTTACTTCCAATAAATGAACATTTAATTCTCTAAGAGAACTATCGACAATAATATATCTTTTCATTTTATTTACAGCTCCCATTTGTGAAATCTTTAATTTTAAAGAAGGTTGATAATTATTTGGGTCGCTACATTTTTTAGTAAATTGAGATAATATAGAATCCATATATATTTTATTTTTCAATTGATTTTCTCGAACTGTCATCATAGAATTTAGGTGTTGTAGTTCATTGGGTAAACCACTATACAAATTAGTGTAGGAGTCGTCGTTGTTCTTGGAGGTAACATCAGATAGAACAGCCTCTATTATACTAATTACTTCTTCTTTTTTATTATTTATTTCCATTGTACTAAAATAAATTGAAGACTTTGGAATCACTTCATTAGAATAAACTGCCGTATTTCTAGTTGGAGGAGGAGATGTAAAATTAATTTCTGCTGTTGCTACTGTAGATGCTACTGATGATGTTGGTGATGGTGGGCGGTGATAAAAAGATGATTGTCTTTTAGGAATTGGAAGCGGAGATGACTTTTTATCAAGAAAACGTTTATGTTGAGGAGAAGGAGCACCACTGACAAAGTTGTTTTGGTCTGGTATTTGTTTAGTTGTCTTAATTTGTCTGTTTAACATCTTGATATAATAATCTGTCTGTGTGTAGTTTATTAATAATAATTAATGTACCTCATCATTGTATTTATAGTAAAAATCATATTAAAAAAACCCAATTACACCAAAAAAAAATGGATACCTTAACAAATACACTACCTTTATTTTATTGTTTACACTGTATGGGTTTTTATTCTTGGTTAGAAATTAAATACAACGACGACGACAAAGAAACGGTGACAACGTGTCCCAAATGTTTTTCAACCTTAGCTGTAAATTTATATATTATTAATGGAAAATTCTACGGTATTGACCACCAAGTTAACAATCAACAAATCTCTGACTTTATTAAGGATGCTTTCAATTCACAAAACACCCATTTCTCTTCTAGAGGAATCTGTGATATTAGCACTGAACTACATTCTAGAGAAAATACCATATATAGAACAAGAATCCTTACAAGTTCTTTCGAAAATGGAACATCTTAAAATTAGCCAAAATAATCAAGCAAATAATATTTCTTTTCTTTATATTTATAATGGAATTAATAATATTATTGATTATACTAATAATACATCATTTTTAAACCCCTATCTAAATTTCAATTCTATTTCTTTAGCAATAGACATATCTCAAAAAGATGGTGTTCTTTTTTTAAAACTAATTTTAGATATGAGAATTAAACAACAACAACCACACATATTTTCACCATTAATTATTTTTGGTGAAAAGCAAATTTCAGTACAAAAACTATTGAAGATAAATCGTAATATGGTTGATTATCGACGAAGTTATATATTTCTAACTGAAACTGTTAAATGTCATAAAGAAGTTTTAAGATCCTTAATAAATTGAAACCGGAAACCGGATGGAGTATGAATTATATGTTTTTGGAGGAATATTAACAATTCTCACCTTAATAAATTATACCAGATGGAGCACGAACTATAACACATACTCTACATAGCATACATTTAAGTTGGTTTTCTGAAATTGGGCGGTTTTGTAAGAATGTGCTGTAACAATTCTTACAGAGACAATGACCGCAAGAAAAAATAACGGGGTTTTCTTGTTTTTCTTCTAAACAAATGGGACAATCAAATATAATATGTTGGGAATATACAGCGATTGCTTCCCTTGTTTTCAATTCCTGGAGATAGCACTCTTCACGTACTTCATTGGAGTATATTATATGTTTATAAGGTTTATGAATATAAATTAAGACAGATGATACTGGAGGAGTATTATCACATTTTAGACATAATGTTCCCATAAAAGCTTCATGAGAAGCTTTATTTAGAAATATACCATTATGTTTTACATTATACAAATAATTTTTTAGAAAATTTATAGAATAAATGGTGTTATTGGCATTGTTATCATTATTGGTTATATTTTCATAAAGATTATAACATGTTTTACAAAAAAAAGGTTTATAGGGAAGTGCTGAAAATAAATTAGTATTCCATTTAGCTTCATTCGTTTTTTTTTTTTAATTTTTTCTTTTTTCTTTTTCTATAATATTCTAGCAATTTTTTATTTTGTAATGGATTATCAAGATATCGTTTCAAGAGATTATTTGTTTCAGTTTCAGTTTCATTCATTTGATAAAAAAAACTTATTATTTTTATTTGAGGGCTTTTATAAAAGAAATATCATCGTACTAGAAATGAATTCATACTTTTGATATTACAAATCCCATCCCACATAATAAATAATACCTATATTAGAGAAGGATTTAAAGATATTTTACTACGTTTATAATATGAGTAAATTTGATTTTAAAAGTTATATAGATAATAATATTTTCCTAAAAATAATACCTCTCTCAGCCGGTAATAAAGAAATATTACGAGAGTGGTTAAAATATCAAGAATTGAAGAATATATTGAATGGGATGATGAATTGTTTGATTATATTTTAGGAGACGACGGTGCACATAAATGTTTACCATTTTTATGGCAACTCTACCTTGACCAATTGGTTTTGCATCGTTATTACAATACTTTATTTTGGAAGAGGAGGTGTTTATCCCAAGGAGTAACCCCGTAACCCCTAATTTGGATATGTAATAAAAAATGCTTTATGAGAAATGTACTTAATAAAAATATATATACATTGCAATTTAATCTTCCTCCTTATTTGTTTGTTTGATTCCCATATTTATTGGAGCTTCATCGCATAGTTTTTTTTAATTTTTCTTTTTTCTTTATCTATAATATTCTAACAATTTCTTATTTTGTAGTGGATTATCAAGGATTATCAAGAAATATTGTTTCAAGAGATTATGTATTTCAGTTTCATTCATTTGATAAATGGAATAACAAACTTATTATTTTTATTTATTGAGGGTTTATAAAAGGATATCGTAAGTAGAAATGAATTCATACTTTGATATTACAAATCCCATCCCACACATCAGAAATAATGACAGAGAAAGAGAGTTTAAAATACTTTTACGGCGTTTATAATATGAGTAAATTGGATTTTAAAAATTATGTAGATGAAAATATTTTCACAAAAATAGTACCCCCCATACCTCTCTCCGCCGGTAATAAAGAAATGATACGAGGGTGGTTAAAATATCAAGAAGTTGAAGTTGACAATGACAGTAAGCTTGAAGAATACATTGAGGAATGGGATGATCAATTGTTCGATTATATTTTCCCAGGAGAAGACGACGGTACACATAAATGTCTAGCATTTTTATGGCAATTCTACCATGACAAATTGGTCTTAGGTCGTTATTACAATACAAAAGATTGGAAGAAGGAGTGTTTATCCCAAGGACTAACCCCGTAACCCCCTAATGTGGATATGTAATAAAAAATGCTTTATGAGAAATGTACTTAATAAAAATATACATACTGTATGTATATTATGTATGCTGGATTATATATTATGTATGTATATTATGTATGTGCTCCATTTATGTAGCTAGCAGCGTGTGGCAATGTTATTACCATATCCCACACGCTTAATTAATGTGCCTGGCGACGTATGGAAGCTGCTAATGTATCACTTGCCATACGTCGTCTATAGCAGTTGACAAGGAGCCTAGCCAAGGGAGAGTGCTGCTTCCCTCTGTGTACATACTGTTATCCAGTAAACCGAACCTACAAAACTATACAGGTGTTTGTGTTCTCTCCTGTATATAGAACTTATTATTCAGAACCTAACATGGCGCAGTGATCCGATCTTACTGGATAATTACGAGTGAAAGTGCAAAGTCTGTGGAAAGCCGGCTATGGACCCCTCCCGCCTTGGGCCAAGCCTTGGGTCAACTCCCGCGCGTCATCCGTGCTCGAAGAATTCAGCAACTTTGAGCAGTGTCAGTGACAGTGATTTTCTGTGAAGTGTTTAGTGCATTGTGTGTTGCGTGCCATTCATGTGTGACCTTGTTCTAAAGGATTCCCAAGGTATACGGCACGTTCTGGGCATTCGTAAGGAGTAGAGTTCAGTGCACCCGTCTCTGACCGCGTCCTGAGGGTAACTAGACTGACTGGGAGTCGCCGCGCCTCTCCCTCCACCCCCTCACAGCGCTGCCTCCACCCCCCCCTCACAGCTGGGGCGAGACGCTCTACCCGCCCGGGACACCACACACACACGTACTAACACTCGCTGACCGCGCGGCTTCTTATATATATTTTATATATATAACCTACTTATCTGTGTATTTAATTAATTTTTTGTCTGAAACCTTGTTGATACGACGGGCTGACCGGTCAACACTGATTTAAGACATAGTACACAGATGAAGTAGTTATGTCTCATGCCTTACGTAGCCGTGGACCCAGCGCCTGGATGATTCAGGCGGGTGATAGCCCCGCAGAGATGGATGACCAGGCCGGCCACGACGCTCCAGCCCCCACATCGCGCAGTCCCTCACCTCAATATTCAGCGTTGTCTCCAGAGATAATTGCTTTACTGAAGTTTATGAGAGATGAGAAACGCGAGGATGAAGCCCACAGACGTTTGGCGGATGAGCACAGAAGGCAAGCAGAGGCAGAAGGAGACCACCAACGGAGATTGGAAGACAGTGAACGGTTTGAAGCCTTGATATCTCGCCTCACTGTTAACCAAGCCCCTGGCTCTAACACTGCCTCGGTACTGACTGGTTCAGATACCTCATCCATGCTTCCTTCACGCCCCCCAGCCCCACCTAAAGCAGCAGCTCAAACGCGGCCCATCTTGAGGCCTGATGAGACTTTCCAGACTTTTCGTGAATGGCGGCGACGGTGGACTGATTATTCTACAATGGTGGATCTCCAGAGTTTGTCACAGCCTAAACAACTCATCCAGCTGCGTATGTGCCTGTCCTTGGAAATTCAGTGTGTCTTGGAACATACGTTGCAGGTACCCCCAACCTCTTTGCTGTCTGTAGAGGAGGTACTGGACGTTCTACAACGGCACATCAAAGGACAGCAGAATGAAGCTCTGCGCAGGAGGGAATTATTTAGCTGCAGACAGGTGGAGGGTGAGTCTTTTGATGCCTTTTACGTGCGTCTTAAGAGAGCCTCGGAAGAGGTAGATATATGTCCAGGCCACCACCAGCAGTGCGAGGAGACCCAGTTGAGGCAGGTGATCCTGATGGGTGTTAAGGACGAGGAACTTGTCCAACGCCTCACCTCCCTCGACTCTTCCTCTTCTCTTAAGGATGTGTTGACGATATGTCGCTCCTATGAGGCTGCCAGGTGTGCCACCTCTGCCATCCGTGCTCCCCCTACAGCTGTACGCGCTGTGTCCCGGTACAAGAAGGACAAGAAGTCTGTTCCTACGCCTTCGCCCACCACGTCCACGCCCGGTTTATTTTGCAACAACTGCGGTAAGCAGCACGGAACACAGGTTTGTCCAGCTGCTCAGTCTACCTGCAAGAGTTGTGACCGTAAGGGCCACTGGTCACTCACAGTACGGTGCCCAGCCAAACGCGTCCAGTGCAATGCGTGCGGTCGTCTGGGCCACTATGACAAGTGTTGCCCTTCCAACATACCCAAGGGACCGCGTCGGCGGAAGCTTCAGCCCCCTTCCACCAGAGAGGGCCGCCCACAGTCTTCCAATCAGAGGCACGACGACTCCTGACAACGCTCGAGCCACATTAGGAATGTGTGCTCCCCCCAGCGTCCCAGGACCAAAGTCCCCCAGTACATCAGCGTCATCGTGACCTACGGCGGTGTGTCATCCCGTCTTCAGATGTTGCCCGACACCGGCGCTGATGCTACAGTCATCGGTCCCCAGCATTTGCAATGCTTGGGGCTCTCTCCAAGTGATCTAGGACCGCCCCCCAAGGATCTCCGCTTTATGGCAGATGGTTCACAGATGACCCCGGCCCTAGGTTCACTCTATGCACACGTCACCTTTGGCAACAGGTCGTGTCAAGCCTGGATTGATGTGCATAATGGCGTCCCGACTCCTTTGCTGTCCTACAGACATTACCAAGAGTTGGCCATCATCTCCCAGGACTTCCCAACACCGATTCTCGAGGTAAAACACGCCAACAGGGTGCACGAAGGGAGCAGCAACTACCCTGCTGCCGCCCTGCCCCTACCTCTGGCCAGTGACACCTCTCCTTCGGTAGTTGTCCCTGCTGCTTCAAGTCTCCACGCCTCGGCTCGCCTCCACGACAGTCACTGTGGAGCCGAGGCCACCAAACGGCGTGCAAGACAGACTGTGTTCCGGCCTGGCATCGACCCCGACATCTCCAATGCTGTCCGGGTGTGTAAGCCCCGCCGCGTATTACAACCCAGCCAGCAGCAGGAATCCTTTATGAGTGACGACAACCCCACCCGCCCCTTTGAGTCTGTGTCGGCCGACTTTTTCTGTGTGTCAGGAAAGTCCTTCCTCGTTATCGTCGACCGTCTCTCTGGTTGGCCGGTTGTCATCAAGTGCGGTAATGACACGACGTCTGCCGCCACCATCAGCAAGTTCCGCCACTACTTCCGTGACGTGGGCGTTCCTGCACGCCTGCGAACCGACGGAGGGCCTCAGTTCACAAGCCGGGACTTTGCTGTATTCCTTGACCGATGGGGAGTCCGGCATGCGTTGTCATCGCCCCATTACCCGCAGTCCAACGGCCACGCTGAGGCTGCTGTCAAATCCCTGAAGCACCTCATCCTTAAGGTGGCCCCTTCTGGGAACATTGACTGCGAGGCCTTCGACAGGGGTCTTCTTGAACTCCGCAACACACCTAACTACACCGGACGCTCCAAGGAGTGGCAGGCCAAGACAGAGGATTGTGATCGCCGAGCCGCCGAACGTGTTCAGGACGTCGTCGCCCGCTACAATGACCACGCCCGTTCTCTCCCCAGGTTGAGTGTCGGCACCCAAGTCCGTGTTCAGGACCCGACCTCCCTACGTTGGGACAAAGTAGGCGTAGTCATGGGTCTTGGCAGGTCACGGGACTACCAGGTGCGGTTACCCAGTGGTCGTGTGTGGTGGAGGAACCGCCGTTTTCTCCGACCCGTAACAATGCCTTCTGCTGGCCCCGCCACCAGTGTTGAGTCCCATACCCTTCCCAGTGATGAAGCCCCTCGACGCTCAGAACGGATCCAAAAGAAAAGGTCCGCTCAAGACTTTGCTATGAGCGTATAGGGGGGAGGGAGGTGTATGTATATTATGTATGCTGGATTATATATTATGTATGTATATTATGTATGTGCTCCATTTATGTAGCTAGCAGCGTGTGGCAATGTTATTACCATATCCCACACGCGTAATTAATGTGCCTGGCGACGTATGGAAGCTGCTAATGTATCACTTGCCATACGTCGTCTATAGCAGTTGACAAGGAGCCTAGCCAAGGGACAGTGCTGCTTCCCTCTGTGTACATACTGTTATCCAGTAAACCGAACCTACAAAACTATACAGGTGTTTGTGTTCTCTCCTGTATATAGAACTTATTATTCAGAACCTAACACATACATTGCCTCCTTGTTTGTTTGTTTGATTCGCATATTTATTGGAGCTTCATCGCATAGTTTTTTTTAATTTTTCTTTTTTCTTTCTTATTTGTAGTGGGATTATCAAGGATTATCAAGAAATATTACAAACTTATTATTTTTATTTATTGAGGGTTTATAAAAGGATATCGTAAGTAGAAATGAATTCATACTTTGATATTACAAATCCCATCCCACATCAGAAATAATGACAGAGAAAGAATACTTTTACAGCATTTATAATAAGAGTAAATTGGAGTTTAAAAATTATGTAGGTAAAGAAATGTTCAGAAAAATAGTACCCCCAAAACCTCTCTCCGCCGGTAATAAAGAAATGATACGAGAGTGGTTAAAATATCAAGAAGTTGAAGTTGACAATGACAGTAAGCTTGAAGAATACACTGAGGAATGGGATGATCAATTGTTCGATTATATTTTCCCAGGAGTAGAAGACGACTTCAAACATCCCCCATCATTTTTATGGCAATTCTACCATGACAAATTGGTCTTAGGTCGTTATTACAATTCAAAAGATTGGAAGAAGGAGTGTTTATTACGAGGAGTAACCCCGTCTCTTTCTTATTTGTAGTGGGATTATCAAGGATTATCAAGAAATATTACAAACTTATTATTTTTATTTATTGAGGGTTTATAAAAGGATATCGTAAGTAGAAATGAATTCATACTTTGATATTACAAATCCCATCCCACACATCAGAAATAATGACAGAGAAAGAATACTTTTACAGCATTTATAATAAGAGTAAATTGGAGTTTAAAAATTATGTAGGTAAAGAAATGTTCAGAAAAAGAGTAGCCCCAAAACCTCTCTCAGCAGGAAATAAAGAAATGATACGAGAGTGGTTAAAATATCAAGAAGTTGAAGTTGACAATGACAGTAAGCTTGAAGAATACACTGAGGAATGGGATGATCAATTGTTCGATTATATTTTCCCAGGAGTAGAAGACGACTTCAAACATCCCCCATCATTTTTATGGCAATTCTACCATGACAAATTGGTCTTAGGTCGTTATTACAATTCAAAAGATTGGAAGAAGGAGTGTTTATTACGAGGAGTAACCCCGTCTCTTTCTTATTTGTAGTGGGATTATCAAGGATTATCAAGAAATATTACAAACTTATTATTTTTATTTATTGAGGGTTTATAAAAGGATATCGTAAGTAGAAATGAATTCATACTTTGATATTACAAATCCCATCCCACACATCAGAAATAATGACAGAGAAAGAATACTTTTACAGCATTTATAATAAGAGTAAATTGGAGTTTAAAAATTATGTAGGTAAAGAAATGTTCAGAAAAAGAGTAGCCCCAAAACCTCTCTCAGCAGGAAATAAAGAAATGATACGAGAGTGGTTAAAATATCAAGAAGTTGAAGTTGACAATGACAGTAAGCTTGAAGAATACACTGAGGAATGGGATGATCAATTGTTCGATTATATTTTCCCAGGAGTAGAAGACGACTTCAAACATCCCCCATCATTTTTATGGCAATTCTACCATGACAAATTGGTCTTAGGTCGTTATTACAATTCAAAAGATTGGAAGAAGGAGTGTTTATTACGAGGAGTAACCCCGTCTCTTTCTTATTTGTAGTGGGATTATCAAGGATTATCAAGAAATATTACAAACTTATTATTTTTATTTATTGAGGGTTTATAAAAGGATATCGTAAGTAGAAATGAATTCATACTTTGATATTACAAATCCCATCCCACACATCAGAAATAATGACAGAGAAAGAATACTTTTACAGCATTTATAATAAGAGTAAATTGGAGTTTAAAAATTATGTAGGTAAAGAAATGTTCAGAAAAAGAGTAGCCCCAAAACCTCTCTCAGCAGGAAATAAAGAAATGATACGAGAGTGGTTAAAATATCAAGAAGTTGAAGTTGACAATGACAGTAAGCTTGAAGAATACACTGAGGAATGGGATGATCAATTGTTCGATTATATTTTCCCAGGAGTAGAAGACGACTTCAAACATCCCCCATCATTTTTATGGCAATTCTACCATGACAAATTGGTCTTAGGTCGTTATTACAATTCAAAAGATTGGAAGAAGGAGTGTTTATTACGAGGAGTAACCCCGTCTCTTTCTTATTTGTAGTGGGATTATCAAGGATTATCAAGAAATATTACAAACTTATTATTTTTATTTATTGAGGGTTTATAAAAGGATATCGTAAGTAGAAATGAATTCATACTTTGATATTACAAATCCCATCCCACACATCAGAAATAATGACAGAGAAAGAATACTTTTACAGCATTTATAATAAGAGTAAATTGGAGTTTAAAAATTATGTAGGTAAAGAAATGTTCAGAAAAAGAGTAGCCCCAAAACCTCTCTCAGCAGGAAATAAAGAAATGATACGAGAGTGGTTAAAATATCAAGAAGTTGAAGTTGACAATGACAGTAAGCTTGAAGAATACACTGAGGAATGGGATGATCAATTGTTCGATTATATTTTCCCAGGAGTAGAAGACGACTTCAAACATCCCCCATCATTTTTATGGCAATTCTACCATGACAAATTGGTCTTAGGTCGTTATTACAATTCAAAAGATTGGAAGAAGGAGTGTTTATTACGAGGAGTAACCCCGTCTCTTTCTTATTTGTAGTGGGATTATCAAGGATTATCAAGAAATATTACAAACTTATTATTTTTATTTATTGAGGGTTTATAAAAGGATATCGTAAGTAGAAATGAATTCATACTTTGATATTACAAATCCCATCCCACACATCAGAAATAATGACAGAGAAAGAATACTTTTACAGCATTTATAATAAGAGTAAATTGGAGTTTAAAAATTATGTAGGTAAAGAAATGTTCAGAAAAAGAGTAGCCCCAAAACCTCTCTCAGCAGGAAATAAAGAAATGATACGAGAGTGGTTAAAATATCAAGAAGTTGAAGTTGACAATGACAGTAAGCTTGAAGAATACACTGAGGAATGGGATGATCAATTGTTCGATTATATTTTCCCAGGAGTAGAAGACGACTTCAAACATCCCCCATCATTTTTATGGCAATTCTACCATGACAAATTGGTCTTAGGTCGTTATTACAATTCAAAAGATTGGAAGAAGGAGTGTTTATTACGAGGAGTAACCCCGTCTCTTTCTTATTTGTAGTGGGATTATCAAGGATTATCAAGAAATATTACAAACTTATTATTTTTATTTATTGAGGGTTTATAAAAGGATATCGTAAGTAGAAATGAATTCATACTTTGATATTACAAATCCCATCCCACACATCAGAAATAATGACAGAGAAAGAATACTTTTACAGCATTTATAATAAGAGTAAATTGGAGTTTAAAAATTATGTAGGTAAAGAAATGTTCAGAAAAAGAGTAGCCCCAAAACCTCTCTCAGCAGGAAATAAAGAAATGATACGAGAGTGGTTAAAATATCAAGAAGTTGAAGTTGACAATGACAGTAAGCTTGAAGAATACACTGAGGAATGGGATGATCAATTGTTCGATTATATTTTCCCAGGAGTAGAAGACGACTTCAAACATCCCCCATCATTTTTATGGCAATTCTACCATGACAAATTGGTCTTAGGTCGTTATTACAATTCAAAAGATTGGAAGAAGGAGTGTTTATTACGAGGATTATCAAGAAATATTACAAACTTATTATTTTTATTTATTGAGGGTTTATAAAAGGATATCGTAAGTAGAAATGAATTCATACTTTGATATTACAAATCCCATCCCACACATCAGAAATAATGACAGAGAAAGAATACTTTTACAGCATTTATAATAAGAGTAAATTGGAGTTTAAAAATTATGTAGGTAAAGAAATGTTCAGAAAAAGAGTAGCCCCAAAACCTCTCTCAGCAGGAAATAAAGAAATGATACGAGAGTGGTTAAAATATCAAGAAGTTGAAGTTGACAATGACAGTAAGCTTGAAGAATACATTGAGGAATGGGATGAGGAATTGTTCGATTATATGTTCCCAGGAGTAGAAGAGGACTTCAAACATGACCCATCATTTATATGGCAATTCCATGACAAATTTGTCTTAGGTCGTTATTACAATACCAAAAATTGGAAGAAGGAGTGTTTATTACGAGGAGTAACCCCGTAACCCCTAATGTGGATATGTAATTAAAAATGCTTTATGAGAAATGTATTCAAAAAAAAAATATACATACATTACAATTTAATTTTCCTCCTTGTCCTATATTTATTTTTTATTATTTTATTAATATAAAAGTACGTATGTTTATGTAGAAAGAAATAATACCTTTCCCAACAGGGTACAATGCAGTTGAAGTCTAACATAATGTGTGAGTTTGAAATATACATTCTTGTGAAAAAACTATGTAAACCTGATTTCATAGATGATGTGAAGAAACTTATAAAAGGGGGACTTCTTTCAGTCTGTAATAAAGAAAAAATACGAGATTGGTTAAATTATCAATTAGTTGACGGAAATATTGAAGAATATATTGAGGAATGGGATGATGAATTGTTCAATTATATTTTTGGAGATGACGATTGTACTCGTAAAAAATCTTATGAAATTTTAAACCAATTAACATATGACACTATGATTCTACATCGTTATTACAATACAATAGTGTGGAAAGAGATAGAACTGGAATGCCCGCAAGAATTATTATATTATTACAATGTGTTATCTTATTAATATCCTCATCCATCCCAATTATAAAATATAAAATTTGTAATCTTCAAAAATTTATTATTTCTGTCAGTCGTCCTGTTTCTGTTTCGTTTACAGTTGTGTATATAATATTTTACAATTGAGGGAGGGAGGGAGGGAGGGAGGGAGGGAAAAAGGATGAGATGGAGGGGTTTATTGGGCTAGAATGGGCGGGGCTAAGAACGTTACAGTTACGTTTTAAAAGTTGTGGGGGGTGATGGTGCAACAGTGTACGGATATAAAGAATGGATTAACAGTTGAGAAGACATACACAAAAAGGGTATAAACAAACTTCAATATCACACCTCACCACACTTCTACATAATCGCCTGTGGCCAGTCACCTCACCTATTACTGTGCACGAGTAAATTTAAATTTAGTTCGTCACTAAACCAGCTTAATATAACGTTGGCCTGTACTGTATAATGTGTCCTGGATATTTGGCTAAGTTTAAACAGGTTGGTTTCACTGTTATTTTTTAAAGTTGTGTATTCTGCAATGTTTAAAAGTTTTGTATTGGTGATATTATAATGCAGTGCGTCGTACAGTATAATACTAAATTAATATTTTATATTTCAGACTGGTCTGAACAACCCCAAACAATCAATCAGAACAATTATGGTTGCCCCACATGATGAGGGTGATCTAGTCAAATCTCTTGTGCGTATTCCGGATAGTGGCGGCCCAAAGAACTCATCGGTCGACACAATCGCTCTCAACCTGAGCAGGGTATCTACTCTGGTCGCCTCTAGGCCCGTGATAACAACGATTATACCACCCTGTCTTAATAAATCCAAGACCTTAGAGGTAAACCAGAATAGTGTCCCAAATAAGCTGGGAGGAGATGCTACGGGAATACAGAACGAGGTCCTCGAATTCTGCCATAATATAGGTAGTGCTACTGCATCGTCTACCACAGTCTCCCATAAGCGACCACTACCGGACTCCGAGAAAAATGTTGCTGGCTTAGAGCCGGGGTATAAGAAAATTTGTGTTTATCACTTAGGTGCTGCTGGCTTAGAGCCGGTACAGAATTTTTGCTTGGGCAGTATGGCTGACTTCAAACTTATAGAGGAGGTAAACACCCTGAGGAGGCAAGTGCATCTGTTTCAAACATTATTCAAGAACAAGGATCTCTTGATTTCTGTTGTCAACAAATTAGGGATTAAGTGCACCACAGGTAAACGCAAAAGATATTCAAGAACAAGGATCTCTTGATTTCTGTTGTCAAGCAATTAGGGATTAAGTGCACCAAACAATTACTTTGAAAGGGTATTTCATCAAAAAGATTTCAATACTTATACTAATGTAATATCCAAATCTTATATTCCAATAAATAGTAATTGCAAATTTTATTTAGGTATAATTAACCTAATAACTAATAAAAGAAACTTCAAAAATAAATTAAAAAAATAATACAATACAATTCAGAATTTTTAATAAAAATAACACATTTTTACATAATAAAATCACAACTCAGTTCATCATCAGAAAATTTTATATTTGTTATATTTTTCATAATAAAAGAATGAGTAAAACATTTAAAATATTGTCTATTACTATCAGAATATTTTTTTAATACAAACCTAACTTTGGAACACCATGTTTTTTTTTCAAATTGAAATATGTCGACGAATATCGCCTCAATAAGAGAAGACTCAACATCTTCTGGAAATGTAACTGAGATTTTGTTGTTGTTAATGCCAATTGTATTGGTAGACAGTGAAAAACGAACAAAATGAGTTCCAATTTCATGGACCCATGAAGATGTAGTTATTTTAATATTATATGTAGTATCAATGGCAATATGTAAAGATTCCGGATACTTTACAGTAGGAACAATACTAATGAGATCGTTGAACCAACGATCATGTCCTAATGTTAATTCCCCGATTTTATTTTCAATAAAACTATTAATATGAGGATATTGCTTTACTGGGTATTTCTTCATTATTTTTCTAATTGACGTCACTTTGTTTTCCAATTGACATTTTTCTTGAAATTGTTTCCATTCTGGGATAGTGGATTTTGAAAATAACGTTTGGTAAAAAAGTTTAATGTTGTTCAATGCCAATTTGCTATTTGTAATTTTTTTACTCCAGATTAAATATTTCGCTTTGCTAGTGTCATCATTGTCAATTGTGATTTGGGCTGATATCCAAAATTGCATAATCGACATAATATCAACTTCTCTGAAATATGAACCACAATCCACCATTATTAATTTAGAGGTTTTTATAATATTATGCATCAACTCCAATGTATGGGAAGATACTGGTGTATAATCACCATTCTTTTCTTTCCATTCGCAAAAAGGAACAAATAATTGATCATTTCTATTAAAGGGAATAAATAGAAATCTATTTGGAGTGTGAGTTTTTGAATTGTCATTATATGCATAATCAATATATATTGCCGTATTTTCTATAGTAAAAGGTGTCTTAACTATTCTTGATGATACGGCTATAGTTGCTGTGGTTAAAGAGGTTAATTCTTTAACAGAGGTATGCAGACGAGAATTTAGTTTGAGTTCTTTTTCAGGATTAATAAATGTTACAAAAACACATTCTTTGAGTGTTTGAATATTTCCCTCTTCCTTAGTTTCTGTTGTTGGTTCAACAACTTTTTTTTCTTTTTTTACAGTACTTCTATTTTGTGGCCGTGTAATAATATTAAAAGATCCTAAGATATTATTGATGCGTTGAAAATCAAATTCCTTCAAAAGATTAATTTCTTTACAGTTATCTCTATCACCATTAGGATCCCTTACAGTAAGATTAGAGTTTGAGGGTTTACTGAATTCCATTGTCGATTGAATCTGGCTTATTGGAGTATGCGTCTTATGAAGTACTTCTTCGTCTAAGAGGACTTTTTTTTGTCTAGTCTCAATATTATTAATTAGATTACATATTACATCAAGGTTGTAAAGTTCATCATTTTTGTCGTCATCAAAATTCTTATACCAACTAATTCGTTCATATTGTTTGAGAAAATTGTCAATTGTTGTTAATTCCATTATAGTATATTAATTATTAGTAATACTTACTTTGTTTTACTGTTTTACTCTTTACACTTTAAAAAAAATGTATTTTAAAAGTAAAAGTGAGATTGAAGTGTATAAACGAATTATTAAAGAATTGAATAAACAAACCAACAAACTATCAATAATTGAGGTTAATAGGCGCGGTTTATTTAATTACAATAAACGTTTCGAAATTGATTTATATTTCCCCGAAATATGTTTAGGTATAGAAATTCAAGAACCAACACATTTTACTGATATTACACAAATTAATCGTGATTTTAAAAAAAAAGAGTTAGCGGAACAAATTAATCTTAAAATTCTTTATATAAGTTTAAATAAACAAAAAGGGGATGATATACGGAATTGTATTAAATATATTTTAACAAAATTGGAATAAAAAAGAGAAAGTTAGTTTATAAGAAAGTTTTTATAAATTATTCGATAAAAAAATAATGACGCCAGCGGCAACATGCAGCAATCCACAAAATATAATTTAATATACTATGAGAACTTTTATTGTGGTAATGGAATATTAGATTTAGCAGATTCGTATATTAAACCACTAATGGGGTATGTATCGGATTATTTTGGTAAAGATTTTGAAAATCCGAAACAACAAAATGTTGAAACACAGGTAAAGCTTTGGAGGTATTCACTTTTGAATGACAATTCATCTATTAATTCAGATATGGACGAATCAATTATCGATGTTATAATTACTAAAAAACATAACAGTTGTTATAAATGTGGGAAAAAATGCAAAAACTTGCGGCTATTACAAGCTTCAACCTATTGTAGACTTGCTGATGAATTAATAGAAACCCATCATTATTGTGATGAATGTATAAAATTAAAAAAATAAAAAAATGTGTAGCAAGATATTTTATAGTAATTATCCTGAAACTTTTTCTATTATCGTTAAACTGAAATATCCTCTAATTACATATACATCATCTGTTCCCTATAAATGATTTTAAACAGAAAGATTACTTTAATACCCTATGTTTAGAAGATAGGGGAAAAAGAATATATTCCCTTTTTCAATATCACATTATATGGTATATTGATATCCCAACATTAATATGTCCCATAAAATTTCAATCACTTTTGTCTATTAGTAGCAAAATTTTTTTCAGGTTTAGTAAAAATCCTAAATCTCCTCTTCCATTTCCTAGTAAAGAAAAATGTGTATTACTTATGTTAAAAAATGTTTTCCGTCAATCAGTTCTCTTACAACAACTAATTCCTCAATTTATTATTTTTTGTAGAAATAATACCTATTGTGTTATAGATGATAAACAAATTGAGGAACAATCAAATTTACCTATTTTAGAGAAAAAATCAATTCTGTCACCTCCTTTGAGTATATTTGATGTACGTCTCGTTGACATTCTTTACTAAGCAACACACAGTAAGCGAGCTAAGAATCCCACAGCCCGCCCATAAGTGTATATTTAGTTACCGACCTTATAATATCTTAATAATAATGGAGAATCCACATACTGTTAATGAACAGGAACAAGAAGAGGAACAACAGGAACAAGAAGAGGAACAGGAAAATTATCATCAACTAGATACTTATGATTTTCAACATTTTTTTTTACAACAGCAGCAACAACAGCAGCAACTACAGTATCAGCAGCAATTGTTTCAGGATGAAGAGGAAAAGAAACAAGAACAAGAACATGAGGAAGAAAAGAAACGACAAGAACAAGAAGAGGAGGAAAAGAAACGACAAGAACAAGAAAAGGAAAATGAAATGCAAAAACAACAGCAACAGCGGCAGACTGAGATATTCGAATTAATTGAAGAAGGTAGAAATTTTCCTCTCCATCAACGTCCTCCCAATCAACCTCCTCCTCCTCCCTATCAACTACCCCCTCCTCCATATCAGCCTTATTCCCAAGTTTGGTCAATATTGAAGGATGTTCATATAAATGGATTTTCCATTTTTGTTTCTCATCTTGAAGAGGTATTTAATGCACCTTTACTTCAAGATACATATTTAAATTTATGTTTAACCTATTTGCGTTATCCAGGATTCAATTATCATAAACTTAGAGAATTTAATATTTTATCTTACAACAGTTTTGGTGAATATATTTATGGACACCCAACTGCGAAATTTGATAACATGGGTAATAGGATTTATAAAGTTGGTTCTGTTATAAAAATTAATAAAATGCCTGTTATGGCGAGTATTGTTGCATCTAATACTAAAAACAAAAAATTTATTAGTGTGAGAAGTTGTGAATGTATACTTCAGGAGTATGTAATTGCCTCAAATTATTTTCAATACATAAAAAACTATTAATTTTTTAATTTTTATATGGTAAAATATAAGAAAGGCTTCTTTCAATTTTTTAATTAATATTACAATATATGTTGGTAAAATATAAGAAAGGCTTCTTTCAATTGTTTAATTAATATTACAATATATGTTAAATAAAATTAACAACAAAATTCAGTTTTTTTCATACATACTTTATTAAAATATGATATTGGGAGACAGTACAATCTATCAACTACGAAAGTTTTTCATACATACTTTATTAAAATTTAGTATATTAAAATTTGGTATTGGGAAACAGTACAATCTATCAACTACTATCTGGTCAGCTTCATAAACCTGTAGGGTATCTTCTTCCCCTCCTAGCTTGATGCTGATGTCCACATTGGGCCTAATTCAGCAGTTCCATATAAAATGTCTGTTATGGCAGCTAGTATTGTTGGGTCATCCACCACCAATATCTGAGTCAGCAACAGCACCACCAGTATTAGAGCTCTGTTCAGCAGAATTATTAGAACCAGTTCCAGTCCCTCCTCTCTGTTCAGCAGCAGTATCATTTTAGAAATTTTATAATAGTAATGGGTAAAATTGGTGAAAATTAATAAATTCTAAATTTATTGTTATCAAAACTATTAATTTATATATTGTAACAAAGCTTTCTTCTAAATTTTATTATTATAGATTACAGTTAAATAAAATTAAAAAAAATGTATTTCTTCATAAATATTAGTACAACTGAAAGTGAAAGAATACCTTATCTGGACCTGGTATTGGGCCTAATTGTGCCACCCGTTCAAACTGTGATCAACAGGTACAGATAAACCAGTAGCGTAAGTAATTTGTTCCAAAGCAGAATTTCCACATAGGGGTAGATTTCCAGCAAGATTTTTTTTTTTTTTTTTCCCTTTTTGCCATTACATTTTTTACAAAATTGGGCCCCGGGGGTGGTAAAATAATTTTTATCGCCACCAATATCCGAGTCAGCAAGAGAACCACCAATATTAGAGCTTTTTTCAGCAGTTCCTGAGTCAGCAATGGCACCACCCTCAAAGCTCTGTTCAGCAGTAGCAGCAACAGCACCATCAGTATCAGAGCTCTTATCACCAGTTCCTGAATCAGTAACGGCACCACTCTCAGAGCTCAGTTCAGAAGCAGCAGAACCAGTGTCCAAGTCAGAGCCCTGTTCAACAGTAGTAACACAGTCAGTTTCTATTTCTGTAGGGGGCAGTTGAAGAGGAATGGAATCCTTTTCCTTAAAGTGATTCTCCATGTTACCTGAAAAATTTTATTATACTGTAAACAAACTTTAATAATAAATTTTAACAATCTTAATTTAGAATTAAAACTTATATTATTATATACCTACAATATTACACTACACTACCACGGAACAGGGCTTTTATGTGTAAAGTGGTGGTGGGATGGGACCATATTTATACTAAAGCCACTGTGTGACCACACCGGAACTGAGTTGGTGGTTAGGTTTTATAATACTACGAAGGAGCAAACAATTTTACATTACTTTTTAATTTATAAAAAACATTTAAAAATTAAAAAATATATATAAACTATATAATGGTTAAGAATACTACTCTCATAAGCACTAAAAATATCAATACTACTACTACCACAAATATGCTGAATAACACATTATTTCCCCTTCCAGAAATAAGTTTTGTTGCCAAAAAAGACTCCTTGGACTCTACTCTAATTCGTGAACGATTAAAAAAACAGAAAGGAAAAAAATGTTCTTTTTCCTTAGGCAATGAAATTAAACATTTAGGTTCCGGTTCCTATGGTAAAGTAAAGATTGTAGCAGTTCCTATGAAAGAAATTTTAGATCCACATCTTCCAAGAAAATGGAAAAAATTCCGACATTATTATCCCTGGACAACTGAATTTTTAAAGAAAAACTCAGAACTAACTAAACAATTTCGGGGAACTCATTTAGTTGCCAGAAAATATTTCTACGATGAAAAAGATCAGTTACGTGAATTATATAATATTAGTCGACTAGCATCTACTTTATGTAAAGAAATATTCGTTCAAATATATCGCGCAATTAAAAATCATAGCATATCCAAAGTATTACATAATCCCAGTGGTGAAATAATAAGCGAAAAAAGTTCGCCATATGTTCCTTTGAGTGTTAATGAAATAAAATATAAAACAAGATTCACTAATGACACACACTTAAGTTTTATAGATATGGAGTATTTACACCCTCCTGATTGGGTCATTTTAAAAAAGGCAGTGAAAACCTATTCTCTTATGTATAAACGTAAGCATTTCTTAAATCAAGTCGCTAGAGAATTAATTCGTGTTCAATTACAAATTGCTCGAGATTGTTTGGGTGGTACATATTATGATATACATCCTTATAATGTGTTCATTAACTTATCTTCAACACCATTGAAGGTAAAGTTTATTGATTTGGGGGGATTATATATTCCTTCAGAAAAAGCATTTATTCTTCCTCCCAAAACTCCTTTAAGGAGACCCCAAAAACAAAAAAGAGACGGCTTTTCACAATTTCCACCAACATTAATTATACCCAATAAAATAATGAAAACAAGAAGTACTATACTACCACTATTACCATCACCATCATCACCGTTATCACAATCTCCATCTCTACCAAAAATTATTAATGTAATTCCGACTAGTTCTTATGTAGAGGATAATTTATCTGACCCATTTAACTATACCAAGGGGAGTGAGAAAATAAAGACTTATTACTCTAATAAATATTTCGTTATACCTTTTAATAGAAAAATAAAGAGACAACAAACTAATAAAAGGAAAAGGTTGTCAAGAGAAAATGTACTTACTTATCCAGCATTTTATGGTATAGTAACAGTTATAAATATGTGTAGTAATTTGCTACCAGTAAAAGATATTACTTCAGATAATACAAAAAACAATTCTGAAATTTATACAACTGTCACTGTCAATAATACACCAACCACCGATATACCCATAAGAAGAAAATGGTATAATATGTTACTGCAGATAATTAGAGCTTATAATAAAGAGAATATTGCCGATAATCAACAACAACGTTTATCTCTATCAATGCTATTTAAAGATCTCCAGAAACAAGAAAATATTATAGAATTCTTAAATAAGAATTCTGAAATTATAGATACATTGAAACTATAAGGTTTTACACATTTTATTTACAAAATATTTTTCTGGTATCAGCTAAAATATTATTTATGTTTGGATATTCTTGATGTTTTTTTAAAATATCAACCAATTTCATCCCCACAATATCTACATTATCATTATGATTTAGTATTTCAACTGTAGTAGAATTTGAAGATAACCAATTTTCATGACATTCGTGCAAATTATTTAAATATAATAATGATATATTTTGTTCTCCCTTTCTTTGTCTTTTTCCTATTCGTTGAAAACAAATTTTGGGTTGACATTTCAAATAAATATTTAAGTTTGAATGGCAATATGGTTTTAATTGTTCATAGGCGTGTTCGTAAATTGTCTTTTCTGTATCAGATATTTTTTCTTCTCGATTTAATGAGTCGACAAAACACAATCCACTATGTATTGATCTTTCCATTATAATAATACGTTTGTTCTTGTTCATATTTTTCATATACATATTAAAATATGCCGGCATAAATGTAATTAAAATCATAAATTGAAAAATAGAAGCCCACTTTTTAGGATCTTCATACATTAAATTTAAAAGATTTCCCCAAACTCCAAGAGGTTCACCAATAAATTCAAAATATGTTGGAGAAAGTTTTTCCTTTAAATAGGAAATCAAAGTTGATTTCCCACTTCCAATGTTTCCTTCTATGTTGATTATAAACGGTTGGGATGAATCCATCTGTTTTAATAGACATGCCATGATTGAAAAATGTGTACAATGAAAAAAGAAACGCGGGTAGAACATTAAATTCTTTTAAAAATATTTTTTTTATATATATATTATATGGTTTAGAAAAAATTCAAGTTATACTTATGCATCACCCCTCCTCAATTTATAATGTCAGAAAGAGAAAATATTTTCAATTTTATTTTTAAAGAAACTAGATTGTTAAAACCCGCAGGGCATGATTATTTACATTTAAAACAAGTATTTGAGGATTGGATGAGTCATGAGACTCAAATAATTTTTCGGAAATATGAAAAAAAAAATACATTAAAATGGGTCAGGAACAGATTATTTCCTATAAATAATGAAAAGGTAAAAGATTATCTTTACTCCAATGGATTCGGGATTGAATTTTTCTCTAAAGATATATTTAATATAGAATATTATAAACTCATTTTTCCGCCAAAATGGAGTGTTATTGAAAATTCTCTTAATTGTAGTAATTATATAATTTGTGATCCATTATGTATTCCTAAAATAAGTATTTATTTAGGGAGATTAGTATTTGATTGTCATCCGTTCAGAGAAAATTGTCTTTATGGAAAATCATTCATAATCTCCAGCCCTCTTGAATATTCTATAAATACGGAAAAAGAAATTTATAAAACGAGTTTATTACCTAGCTTAGAAACACTTTGTAAATCCACAATTATCTCATACAAAAACGGCATTCACAAAAATATTATTAGTTTACAAAATATACCACAAATTATTTACAAGGGAATAATAGATGTGATGTTAGAGAGAGAACTTGAATTGTCTTCTATTGAACTTTCTTCTCTTTATTCAATACATCCTCATGAACTTTCATCGTGGAAAGATTGTTCAATCTGTTTAGAAAATATAAGATCTTCGACCGGTATCGAACGAGCTATAAGAGATATATTAAAAAGACAAAGAAATAAGAAATATATTAATCTCTTAATAAAACAAAAAACTTTTGTTATAGACGATATAAAAGTTTTTACATTTCTCGAGGAGAATGGTTTTCGTATATATAAAAATGAAAGGGATTGGGGTATTAATAAAGAAGGAATTATATTTCAAACTGTAGTTTTTCCAATGGACTGGGTTTTTAGAAAAAATCCTTTAAAATATAATAGTTATATTATATATAACCCACAAAAAGAGGCCACTGTTGAGGGTTTTTTTAAAATAAATAATTTTCTTAATATCTGTGGATATGGTTCTCGATTAATGACGCAATATGAAATAAAAAGATTAATTAGTGCCCATTATTCTCCTGTAGTTTTGTATAATTCTGCTCATTTAAAATATATATCAAATTTTATAAAAATTATTAATTTAAGAAATCATGCAGCATTATATTCTATAAGTCAAATAAAACTTACAAAAAAAAATTTTTTACTTGAAGGGAGAGATTAATTGGGATAAGTATATATACCAATGTTTAATTATCTTTGTTCCACTAAGAAAATGCAAGAGGAAAGTCATCGGCGTCGTAGTCGTCTCATTAAAAAGCAACATCTTCGTCGGAAAACTAGTATTAACTTTCCTTCTACACAAAATCTCCAGTCTTCCCTTCTGATAAACAAAGTGGAGGATAAAACTGTAAAGGAGAAAATAAAAATAAAAAATGAGGAGAAGGAGGAAGATAAGGAGGAATATGAGAAAAAAGGAGGAGATAGAAGATGAAATAATTAGTTATTATTAAAGGTTCAGTAGTATATTATTATCTATCCTCACCCATAATATCTAAAATAGCTAAGTTTATTTTATAACAATACAGTTTTATGTACTTTTTAATATTTTATGTACCACGAGTACATAATAGCTGTGTCCTATTATTTACCGAGGTATATTCACATTTGGGGGTATAAAAATAAAAGATAAGATTTGGTATTTTAATAATACTTGTACAACCGGTCGAAGACTTAATACCCGGAGATAAACAAGGAATGGATAGTTTTTTCTATCAGGCGGCACATTAAGACAGTGAGTGAGTGTAGTTGACATATATAACCGGCTAGTCCATTTTTAAGTAAATGGCATTGATTTCTCACGAAACCAAATGTAAATACAAACGAAACTAAACATAAATACAAACTCTGTATTATATGTAATAAGGTTATCAAAAAAAAGTTCTTCAAATACCATTTTAATAGTCATTTTAAAATCCTATAAGTATAAAATATAATGCTTGCCGCACAACCAAGGAGGAGGGAGGAGTTACCTTCTGCCTATATAAGTGTCCTCTCTCCATTCAACAGCCAGTAATAGTTTTGAGCTCCTCATAGCCCGCCTATCCAGAAAAAAATCAAGAATCCTTCGTATAACATCAGTTGCGCCCGCCAATGAAAATTTAAAAATGTGAGTTTTGTAATAAGAAATATTATGGACCAAAAGCCCTGATACATAAAGGTTCACTATCACATATGTAAGGAGGAAATTAGTAAACTTTACCAAGCTTATAAAGTGTAAGATTTGAATGAGTTTGTATGTGTTCATCGTAGTGAGTATTTAAAATGTATAACCGGCCGGTCCATTTTTAAGAAAATGGCTGTTATTGTTCACGAAACCAAATGCAAACACAAAACTAAACGTAAATACAAAATCTGTATAATATGTAATAAGGTTATCAGAAAGAAAGTCTTCAAATACCATTTTAATAGTCATTTAAAATTTTATAAGTATTATAAAATATAATACTTTCTACACAGCTAAGGAGGAGAGAGGAGTTACCTACTGCCTATATTCTATATAAGTGGTCTCTCTCCATTCAACAGCCTTGAGTTCTCATCGCCCGCCTATCCAACCAAGTGAGAAAAATTTAGTTCAAGAAGCCCTGACACAAAGATTCACTAAGATTTGAATAACAGTTTTGTTACTTAAGTATAGAAAAAATGTGGCGGCAAAATTTTAAGCTCAAAGAAATCTTTAAAATGTTTACATGTGAGTCTTGTTACAAGAAATTTTATTTACCTAGTAGCCTGATTGAACACAGAATAACACACATCCCACTTCCACTACAAAAAGAGGATGACAAGAAGAATACCAACAAGGAGGAGGAGGAGGAAGAGGAGGTGGTGACAAGTGAGCTACTTGATTATAGAATAGAATTACCTGAGGATGAACCACAAACGAAGCCAACGAAGGAAGAGGAGGAGGAAGATGAAATTAAACTACAACCTAGTGCTCCTCTAAGAGACACCAATCCAGAATAAGTAAATATTATCTTCAGTCAAATGAAATGTTTTAAATTAGAATTTTTGATAATATATATTTTTTTTATAGATGGAGGAAAAGGAAATAACACTCTCCGTCTTCATGGATGAATTGATGAGATTGAGGTTACTGCAGAAGATTTGTATGCGTTATTCTTCTTGTGAGTACTGTGAACAAGAGTTTATTAACGAAGACAGTCTGCAGCTCCATATCATTAAAACGCACCACAAGAATCTCTGTAAAATATGTGACCTGAATTTTAGTAGTACACGCAGCCTTTATAAACATCAGTTACACCACAGAGGAGGTAAAAATCAAACCTCCAAGAAAACTCCATAATCTATAAGGGTATAAGTAGCCTGGGCCTGGCCTCTTTTTTGGTTGGTTTGTTAACAAACAGCACAAATTACCTACGGTACCCTTAGCTGGTGATTTATCTCGGCAACGACCAAAAAAGCCAGAATCAACATGGATATGCGACTACAAACCCTGGTCCCTGAAGAACAAGCAAAGAAAAAGGCAGAATTTCAAGACTTAAGGCAGAATTTGGTTGTAGTAAAAGCAGCCTTAGCCATCACTAGTTGTCAAAGCTTAAAACAGAATTTAAGTTTTGTAACATAAAATAAACACAATTACTACACATCCCACAACCAAGTAGAGTAACCTAGTTAAATATCAATACAAAAAAATCAACTTTTAATAACAAAATCCTTTATTGGGGGGGAATACCAAAAAGTATATTTTTGTTTTATTATATTTTTTATTTTTTTACAGACTGAGGGAGAAATATAGACTAGCAGGCAAGAATTAGGCAGTGCATGCCTTCCTGGTATTCACCAGTCACTACCATGACGAAGATAATACATTATGACAGCCCTGAGAAAAACACACATACAAGAAGAAAAATTTCGCTGTAACATATGTGACAAGATTTTTAGTAGTATACAATACCTTAGTGAACATCAGTTTATCCATAGAGGGAAAACTTTGAAATGTGAGTTTTGTGAGAAGAAATATTTCGGACCGATTACCCTGAATAACCACAGGAAAACACACACACAAGAAGAAAAATTTCGCTGTAACATATGTGACAAGATTTTTAGTACTACAACATACCTTCACAAACACCAGTTTAAACACCAAAAAACAGAAGAAGAAAAATTTCGCTGTAACATATGTGACAAATATTTAAGTACTAAAACATATCTTCGTGAACACCTGTTGCTACTCCATAGTGATAAGAAAAGAGAGAAAACTTTTAAATGTGAGTTTTGTTATAAGACATATTATAGACAAACTGAACTGAATAAACACAGTTATAAACACAAGGAGATAACCCCAAACCCATTTCCCTGTAATTTATGTGGAAAGAATTTCAGTAGTTCAAGATACCTTCAAAATCACCTGTTACATCACAGCCCAAAGAAAATAGAATGTGAACTTTGTAACAAGAAAATTTCTAAAACATATCTTTGTCAACACCTGTTGCTACTCCATAGTGATGAAAACTTGAAAACTTTTAAATGTGAGTTTTGTGATAAGAAATATTATAGGCAAACTGACCTGACTAACCACAGTTATAAACATCAGCAGATATCCCCATTTTGTTGTAATATATGTGGAAAGAATTTGAGTAGTAAACATAACCTTCGCTTGCATCACCAGTTTATCCATAAGCTGGTTAGTCATAGAAAAACACACAGTAAAGAGAGAACTTTTAAATGTGAGTTTTGTAAT
Source organism: Homarus gammarus (assembly GCA_958450375.1). Classification (NCBI taxonomy): domain Eukaryota; kingdom Metazoa; phylum Arthropoda; class Malacostraca; order Decapoda; family Nephropidae; genus Homarus; species Homarus gammarus. Next base: position 12,598 of record CAUDMG010002415.1, on the reverse strand, counting down.
AAAAAATATCCTTGGTTAGGAAGCCTAAACAACCACAAAAAAACACATATACAGACAAAATATCCCTGTAATATATGTGGAAAGATTTTAAGTGCTATAAGGTATCTTCGCCGCCACCAGTTGTGTCACAGCAGATTAAAGAAAACTTTTGAATGTGAGTTTTGTAATAAAAAATATTCTTGGCCGGGAACCTTGGCTCGACATAGAAAAACACACATATCCCCACCACCACCACCATCACCACCACCACCACCACCACCAGAGGATGACGGCAATTGTAAGATACCTGATTCTGGAGTTGTGGTAAAGGAGGAATGGGATTTTCCTGATATAGTTGATGAAGGTTGTAAGATGCCTTATGCTGGAGTTGATGTTGTAAAGGAGGAATGGGAGGATGACAGGGAGGAGTTCCGAGGGTATCGAGGGTTTTCTGATGTGAAGGAGGAATGGAATCTATTACTATTATAAAAAGTAATAGTATCAGTTTATGTACAAACAATAAAAATGTACCTATATATTAACTTTTAATAACACCAGTTCACCATAGCTAAAGAAATCTTTGAGTAAATTTGTTGACGGACTAGTGGTCTGGTTTGCCAAAACAAAAATTTTAAGAAGATTACTATATTTTTTTTTTTACAGATGGGACGAAATAGACGCAGGAAATAATCTGCCTTCCTGGCATTCACCAATCACTGCCACGACGAGGATTATATTATGAGGTGAAGGAAGAAGATATTGGTAAAGTAGCCTGAAAATGGAGACAAAAAGTTGCTGTAATATATGTAACATATGTGGAAAGAATTTAAGTAGTACATTTTACCTTCGCGAACACCTATTGATCCATAGCACAGGAGAGAAAACTTTTAAATGTGAGTTTTGTGAGAAGAAATACTATGGGTCGACTGCCCTGAATAAACACAGAAAAATACACACACAGGAAAAGTTTCGCTGTAAAGTATGTGACAAGATTTTCAGTAATATAACATACCTTCGTCGCCAACACTTGTTGACCCATAGAAATGAAGGTGAGAAAACTTTTGAATGTGAGTTTTGCGAGAAGAAATACTATGGACTGATTGCCCTGAATAAACACAGAGAAATACACATACAGAAGGAGACAAAATGTCGCTGTAACGTATGTGGAAAGAATTTAAGTAATACATGGAACCTTCACCGCCATCTGTTGTATCATAGCAGATCTAAGAAAACTCTTGAATGTGAGTTTTGTAATAAAAAATATTCTTGGCTTTCCGGCCTGGTTCGACATAGAACAACACACATATCCCCAGAGAACAAAGATAAGAAAACTTTTGAATGTGAGTTTTGTGATAAAAAATATTCTTGGTTTTCCGGTCTGGTTCGACATAGAAAAACACACACATCCCCAGAGAACAAGAAGGATTATGACAATTGCAAAATACCCGACGATGGTAGTAAAGGGAGAGGATGTAGATTCCCCTGATATAGTGAAGGAAGAAGAAGGGGAATGAGAGAAGAGGTGAAGGAGGAATGTAGTATAAAAGTACTGTGTAACTATAACCATGTACAAAACAAAATATACTATTTTATTTTTATTAAGAATAAACATGGTAAATTAAAACTATATCTCCACAATTACCAGAGGATGAGGACGACTACTACAAGGAGGACGATGAGGAGGACGACTACGAGGATGCTGATAATTGCTACCTGATTAGGGAGTAAAATCTGCTACAATTCAAGGAGGAAGAGGAAGACAAGACACCATATTCAGTAATTCCAAAATTTCTCTGTAAAATATGTGGCGGAAAGATGTGGCACACATAGGGACAAAATTTCCCTGTAATATATGTGGAAAGAATTTATATAGTGCAAAGACTCTTCGAGAACACGTGTTGCTTCATGGAGAGAAAACTTATAAATGTGAGTTTTGTGAGAAGAAATACTATGGGTCAATTGCCCTGAATAAACACAGAAAAAAACACACACAGGAGGAAAAGTTTCGCTGTAACGTATGTGGCAAGATTTTATGTAGTATAGAATATCTTCGTGAACACCTATTGCTGCTCCATAGTGATGATGATGAGAAAAAAGAGAAAACTTTTAAATGTGAGTTTTGTAATAAGAAATATTATAGGCGAACTAACCTGAATGAACACAGAAAAACACATATGGAGACAAAATTTCCCTGTAATATATGTGGAAAGAATTTAAGTAATACAAACAGCCTTCGCCGCCATCACCTGTTTTGTCAGAAAACTTTTGAATGTGAGTTTTGTAATAAAAAATGTACTTGGCCGCACAACCTAGTTGAACATAGAAAAACACACATATCCTCACCACCAGAAAAAATTCAATGTAATGTATGTCACAAGAATTTAAGTAGTAAAGGATATCTTCGTAAACACCTGTTGCTGCTCCATAGTGATGAGAAAAGAGAGAAAACTTTTAAATGTGAGTTTTGTAATAAGAAATATTATTGGCAAACTAACTTGAATGAACATAGAAAAACACACATACAGGAGACAAGGGATGATGTAGATTTAGATTTTCCTGATATAGTGAAGGAAGAAGAAAAGGAATTTGAGAATGTGGATTTTCCTGATGTAGTGAAGGAAGAAGAGGAGGAATTTGAGGATGTAGATTTTCCTGGTGTAGTGAAGGAAGAAGAGGGGGAATTATAGATGATCAGAAGAGGTGAAGAAGGATACTTGTATTTTTTATTTAAGGAGGGAGCAATGTAATCTATACTTGTATTATATATAAAAGTACAACCAACAACAATTAAAATGTACCGTACCTATATATTTGCTGTAATATATTTAGAGATTTTAAGTAGTACAAACAATCTTAGTCGCCATCACCTGTTCCGTCATAGGTAGTACAAACATATATGTGGAAAGATCCTGATAGAGTGATAATTTTCATAACAGATTTTGTATAAAAGTACTGTGTAATAGTATAAACTCTATGTACAACCAACATGTACCTATATATTAACTTTTAATAACAAAACAAAATACCATTTTTTGGTGGCTTGCTTGTCAAGTATGTGGCAAGATATGGCAAGACTTACTTTATGGAAGAAAACTTATAAATGTGAGTTTTGTGAGAGGAAATATTACAGACCAGACAGATTGCCCTGAATAAACACAGCTGTTGTTAAGAAAGGGCTTTGTCACAGCAGCTCCAAGAAAATTGTAGAATGTGGCAGATATCCCCAGATATCCCCATTTCACTGTAATATATGTAACAAGAATTTAAGTAGTACAAACAACCTGGTTGAACATAGAAAAACACACACACAGGAGGAAAAGTTTCGCTGTAACGTATGTGGCAAGATTTTAGGTAATACAGCGAGCCTTCGTCGCCATCACCTGTTCTATCATAACGAATCAAAGAAAACTTTTGAATGTGAGTTTTGTACTAAAAAATATTCTTGGCCGCACAACCTGGTGAACATAGAAAAACACACACACAGGAGGAAAAGTTTCGCTGTAACATATGTGGCAAGATTTTAGGTAGTACAACGAGCCTTCGTCGCCATAACCTTTTACACAGGAGGAAAAGTTTCGCTGTAACGTTTGTGGAAAGATTTTATGTAGTACAGCATATCTTCGTGAACACCTATTGCTGCTCCATAGTGATAATAATGAGAAAAGAGAGAAAACTTTTAAATGTGAGTTTTGTAATAAGAAATATTATAGGCGAGCTAACCTGAATAAACACAGAAAAACACATATGGAGACAAAATTTCCCAGTAAAATATGTGGAAAGAATTTAAGTAATACAAACAGCCTTCGCCGCCATCACCTGTTGCCTTGTCAGAAAACTTTTGAATGTGAGTTTTGTAATAAAAAATGTACTTGGCCGCACAACCTAGTTGAACATAGAAAAACACACATATCCTCACCACCAGAAAAATTTCAATGTAATGTATGTCACAAGAATTTAAGTAGTAAAGGATATCTTCGTAAACACCTGTTGCTGCTCCATAGTGATGAGAAAAGAGAGAAAACTTTTAAATGCGAGTTTTGTAATAAGAAATATTATTGGCAAACTAACTTGAATGAACACAGAAAAACACACATACAGGAGACAAGGGATGATGTAGATTTAGATTTTCCTGATATAGTGAAGGAAGAAGAAAAGGAATTTGAGAATGTGGATTTTCCTGATGTAGTGAAGGAAGAAGAGGAGGAATTTGAGGATGTAGATTTTCCTGCTGTAGTGAAGGAAGAAGAGGAAGAATTTGAGGATTTAGATTTTCCTGGTGTAGTGAAGGAAGAAGAGGGGGAATTATAGATGATAGAAGAGGTGAAGAAGGATACTTGTATTTTTTATTTAAGGAGGGGGCAATGTACTATACTTGTATTATATATAAAAGTACAACCAACAACAATTAAAATGTACCATACCTATATATTTGCTGTAATATATTTAGAGTAGTACAAACAATCTTAGTCGCCATCACCTGTTCCGTCATAGCAAATCAAAGAAAACTTTATGTAAATAAAACATATATGTTGCAAGATCCTGCTAGAGTGATCATTTTCATAACAGATTTTGTATAAAAGTACTGTGTAATAGTATAAACTCTATGTACAACCAACAACAATTAAAATGTACCTATATATTAACTTTTAATAACAAAACAAAATACCATTTTTTGGTGACTTGCTTGTCAAGTATGTGGCAAGATATGGCAAGATTTACTTCATGGAAGAAAACTTATAAATGTGAGTTTTGTGAGAGGAAATATTACAGACCAGACAGATTGCCCTGAATAAACACAGCTGTTGTTGCTCCATAGTGATAGATAAGAAAAGGTTATTGTCACAGCAGCTCCAAGAAAATTGTAGAATGTGGCAGATATCCCCATTTCACTGTAATATATGTAACAAGAATTTAAGTAGTACAAACAACCTTCGTCGTCATCACCTGTTCTGTCATAGCAAATCAAAGAAAACTTTCGAATGTGAGTCTTGTGAGAAAAAATATTCTTGGCCGCATAACCTGGTCGAACATAGAAAAACACACACAGGAGGAAAAGTTTCGCTGTAGCGTATGTGGCAAGATTTTAGGTAGTACAGCGAGCCTTCGTCGCCATAACCTTTTCCATCATAACGAATCAAAGAAAACTTTTGAATGTGAGTTTTGTACTAAAAAATATTCTTGGCCGCAAGCCCTGGTCGAACATAGAAAAACACATACACAGGAGAAAAAGTTTCGCTGTAACGTATGTGGCAAGATTTTAGGTAGTACAGCGAGCCTTCGTCGCCATAACCTTTTCCATCATAACAAATCAAAGAAAACTTTTGAATGTGAGTTTTGTAATAAAAAATATTCTTGGCCGCAAGACCTGGTCGAACATAGAAAAACACATACACAGGAGGAAAAGTTTCGCTGTAACGTATGTGGAAAGATTTTATGTAGTACAGCATATCTTCGTGAACACCTATTGCTGCTCCATAGTGATAATGATGAGAAAAGAGAGAAAACTTTTAAATGTGAGTTTTGTAATAAGAAATATTATAGGCGAGCTAACCTGAATAAACACAGAAAAACACATATGGAGACAAAATTTCCCTGTAATATATGTGGAATATGAGATCTATAGTTTAATGGGCTACACAATGAAAGTGGCCTTATCGGCCGGCGCCTAGTAACAGTCAACGACGGGAATTCGCCGCATAGTGTCCAAACAAAACCCTATTTGCGTTGGAAATTGAAGGGGAAGGGTTTGTGGCGTAAAATAAAAAAAAAAAAATAGTACTAGTGGGTCGAACCGCCCAGGGCCTCAACACTAAATGTACCCGTAGGAATTGCTAAGTCACTTTTAAAGGCAAATACAAACACCCCAAGCACCGATACGCTGGCGCTCACGACCCAACCCCACAAACAAAAAATGCAAACCAAATTTGCACAAACATTGTAAAATGATAGTATGTTTATCACCAGCGGTGGACATCTTTTGTAAACAGGTCCAGGGTTAAAGACAGGGCACTGACTGTTGAAATTCCATTACACGGTAGTCAAACACACACTCGTGGGGATATGCTTCGGCCTCACCCTACAGCCCAGGCTGTGGATGCTGTGCTGCCATTAGTGGAAAAGGGAGACAAGGTGGGGGCAAAATGCTGGGAAAAACTATTGAAAAAACCCAAATTTGCGGAAGTCTTGTTGTTTTACAAACCAACTAAAAGGAAAATTATTATATGGCCCCAAACAAACGAATCCTTTTTACACGTCGACACATACTCAATACAATTAGCCCACTCCACCTCAGAGGGGGTAAAAGCACAACTTACATGACATGGGTAGCCCACAAGGGGGGGTTATGTATGGGGTATGATTTTTTTAAGAATTTTCCTGATATGGTCCTATCTAAGGTGGTTCGGGGGACCGGCGGAAATGGGAAAAAACAAAAGTTGGTGGGGGAAAAAAGGGGTGGGGGGGGACATTGAGGTAAAATCGTAGGGTGGTGGGGAATTTTTGCCTGACTGGAATTTGTTAGCGGTGGTAACAAAATGGGCCAAAAGTGGTAGGACAGGGCAGGAGGAAACACTTATTGGCGGGGGAAATGGTAGATTCTGTTTTCACTGTTCTTTCAGCAAACTGTAAGGATGAAAAAAATCCGGGACAAAGGGTGCACGGGGTGAAGTGATAAGAGAGGAAGAATTTTTCGGTCGGGGGGTGTGGGATATTTTTTCAGACTTTCCTGGGGGTTACGTTTTTTTTTAGTGAAGGGGACCACGGAAAGGAGGGTAGGGGGGGGGAGTGAATAGGGATGAGTGGAAGTTAGAAGGGGAAGAAGGGATACTGGGGAAAATTTTTATTAAGGAAGGAGGGGGGATAGACCTGAGTACTATGCTTTACTTGTAAATTTCACTAATACAATTAAATAAGTACAAGAGACCAACACAACAATTAAAATGTACCGTACCTATATATGTTTGCTGTCATTATATTTAGAGATTTTAAGTAGTACAAACAATCTTAGTCGCCATCAACTGTTCCGTCATAGAGTACAGTAAAACATATATGTTGAAAAGATCCTGATAGAGTGATAATTTTCATAACAGATTTTGTATAAAAGTACTGTGTAATAGTATATAACTCTATGTACAACCACAACATTAAATGTACCTATATATTAACTTTTAATAACAAAACAAAATACCATTTTTTGGTGGCTTGCTTGTCAAGTATGTGGCAAGATATGGCAAGACTTACTTCATGGAAGAAAAACTTATAAATGTGAGGTTTTGTGAGAGGAAATATATACAGACCAGACAGATTGCCCTGAATAAACACAGCTGTTGTTGCTCCATAGTGATAGGATTTGTCACAGCAGCTCCAAGAAAATTGTAGAATGTGGCAGATATCCAGTATCCCATTTCACTGTAAATATATGTAACAAGAATGTAAGTAGTACAAACAACCTGGTTGAACATAGAAAAACACACACACAGGAGGGAAAGTTCGCCTGTAACGTATGTGGCAAGATTTTAGGTAATACAGCGAGCCTTCGTCGCCATCACCTGTTCTATCATAACGAATCAAAGAAAACTTTTGAATGTGAGTTTTGTACTAAAAAATATTCTTGGCCGCACAACCTGGTCGAACATAGAAAAACACACACACAGGAGGAAAAGTTTCGCTGTAACATATGTGGCAAGATTTTAGGTAGTACAACGAGCCTTCGTCGCCATAACCTTTACACAGGAGGAAAAGTTTCGCTGTAACGTTTGTGGAAAGATTTTATGTAGTACAGCATATCTTCGTGAACACCTATTGCTGCTCCATAGTGATAATAATGAGAAAAGAGAGAAAACTTTTAAATGTGAGTTTTGTAATAAGAAATATTATAGGCGAGCTAACCTGAATAAACACAGAAAAACACATATGGAGACAAAATTTCCCTGTAATATATGTGGAAAGAATTTAAGTAATGCAAACAGCCTTCGCCGCCATCACCTGTTGCCTTGTCAGAAAACTTTTGAATGTGAGTTTTGTAATAAAAAATGTACTTGGCCGCACAACCTAGTTGAACATAGAAAAACACACATATCCTCACCACCAGAAAAATTTCAATGTAATGTATGTCACAAGAATTTAAGTAGTAAAGGATATCTTCGTAAACACCTGTTGCTGCTCCATAGTGATGAGAAAAGAGAGAAAACTTTTAAATGCGAGTTTTGTAATAAGAAATATTATTGGCAAACTAACTTGAATGAACACAGAAAAACACACATACAGGAGACAAGGGATGATGTAGATTTAGATTTTCCTGATATAGTGAAGGAAGAAGAAAAGGAATTTGAGAATGTGGAAGATTTTCCTGATGTAGTGAAGGAAGAAGAGGAGGAATTTGAGGATGTAGATTTTCCTGCTGTAGTGAAGGAAGAAGAGGAAGAATTTGAGGATTTAGATTTTCCTGGTGTAGTGAAGGAAGAAGAGGAGGAATTATAGATAATTGAAGAGGTGAAGAAGGATACTTGTATTTTTTATTTAAGGAGGGAGCAATGTAATCTATACTTGTATATATAAAGTACAACCAACAACAATTAAAATGTACATACCTATATATTTGCTGTAATATATTTAGAGATTTTAAGTAGTACAAACAATCTTAGTCGCCATCACCTGTTCCGTCATAGCAAATCAAAGAAAACTTTATGTAAATAAAACATATATGTTGCAAGATCCTGCTAGAGTGATCATTTTCATAACAGATTTTGTATAAAAGTACTGTGTAATAGTATAAACTCTATGTACAACCAACAACAATTAAAATGTACCTATATATTAACTTTTAATAACAAAACAAAATACCATTTTTTGGTGACTTGCTTGTCAAGTATGTGGCAAGATATGGCAAGACTTACTTCATGGAAGAAAACTTATAAATGTGAGTTTTGTGAGAGGAAATATTACAGACCAGACAGATTGCCCCGAATAAACACAGCTGTTGAAAAAAAGGCTTTGTCACAGCAGCTCCAAGAAAATTGTAGAATGTGGCAGATATCCCCATTTCACTGTAATATATGTAACAAGAATTTAAGTAGTACAAACAACCTTCGTCGTCATCACCTGTTCTGTCATAGCAAATCAAAGAAAACTTTCGAATGTGAGTCTTGTAAGAAAAAATATTCTTGGCCGCATAACCTGGTCGAACATAGAAAAACACACACACAGGAGGAAAAGCTTCGCTGTAACGTATGTGGCAAGATTTTAGGTAGTACAACCAGCCTTCGTCACCATCACCTGTTTCATCATAACGAATCAAAGAAAACTTTTGAATGTGAGTTTTGTTCTAAAAAATATTCTTGGCCGCACAACCTGGTCGAACATAGAAAAACACACACACAGGAGGAAAAGTTTCGCTGTAACATATGTGGCAAGATTTTAGGTAGTACAGCGAGCCTTCGTCGCCATAACCTTTTCCATCATAACAAATCAAAGAAAACTTTTGAATGTGAGTTTTGTAATAAAAAATATTCTTGGCCGCAAGACCTGGTCGAACATAGAAAAACACATACACAGGAGGAAAAGTTTCGCTGTAACGTATGTGGTAAGATTTTAGGTAGTACAAGGAGTCTTCGCCGCCATCAGTTGTGTCACAGCAGATCTAAGAAAACTTTTGAATGTGAGTTTTGTACTAAAAAATATTCTTGGCTGGGAAACCTGGTTCGACATAGAAAAATACACATATTCCCAGAGGACGAGGAGGATGGTGACAATTGCAAAATACCTGATGATGGAATTTATGTAGTAAAAGAGGAATGGGAGTATGTAGATTTTCCTGATGTAGTGAAAGAAGAAGAAGAAGATTTGGAAGATGTGGATTCCCCCCACCAGAGGACGAGGAGGAGGATGACGGACGATGTAGTAAAGGAGGAATGGGAGGATGTAGATTTTGCTGATGTAGTAAAGGAAGAAGAGGAGGAATTTGAGGATGTAGTTTTTGCTGATTTAGTGAAGAAAAAAAAGGGGGAATGGGAGAAAGTTCCATGATCTACCCTGGAAGTAAATCGCCGAAAATTGAGGGTTTCCTTATGTGAAGGAGGAATTGAATCTGACTATACAATAATAAAAATGTACCCATATACTAACTTTTACTAACAAAACAAAATACCACTATTTTATGGCTGGCTTACTTGTCGCGTGAAAGCATAGGTAAGGAAGGCGGATTCGGCAGCAGTCGTAAAATATGTAAAATTAAACCAATACCAAACAATAATTATATTAATATAAAAATTAATTTTCGACGAAGGTTGTAGTTTACACAGGAGGCAAAGTTTCGCTGTAATGAATGGTTTTTAAGTTATACACCATAATATTGCAGATTAATACTTAATTGTGCAAACTTTATTAAAATTATCGTCCGTCTAGAATAGTTTTTAAGTTATACATCATAATATTGCCGATTAATACTTAATTGTGCAAACTTTATTAAAATTGTCGTCTGTCTACATGTTGCGTATTTGTGGGGGAAAATGGGAGAAAGAGTTTTGTGAAGGAGGGAGGGATTGAATCAGAGTACAACAATAAATAAAAATGTCCCCATATACCTTAAACTTTTAATAACCTTTTTACAAAATAAAACAAAATGTTAACACAGAAAGCAAAGTTTCGTTGTAGAATAGTTTTTAAGTTATACACCATAATATTGCCGATTAATACTTAATTGTGCAAACTTTATTAAATTGAATGAGTAGTACAAAGTTCCCATATACTAACTTTTATAAATAAACTTTTATAAAATAAAACAAAAGTAAACAGAAGGCAAAGTTTCGTTGTAATTGATATTGGGTCTTTGTTTAAAATGGTAATTGGTCTGCAGATTGGTAAGTCACACAAAAACATATTACTAAATAAAAAAGCAATCTTTTTAGGGGGGAAAACCTCATAAACAAAAATTAAAAATTCATAATTTTCTCAAAATTCAAGGGTTTTAAATATAAAAGTATAAAATTATTAAATAAATAATTAAACATATACCTGTAAATAATAAATAATATAAATGTTTTATTTTTTCTCGATTCTTTATATAGTCTAAACATATTTGTACATTAAAAAAGGGCCGTCTAGTTTCCTTTAATCTAACTATTAAGGCATTCTTTACAATTTTTCTTTTAATGTTATTATTACTTATAACCCATTGGATAACATCCAATTCCAGTAATTTATCCATTTCTATCTTAGTAAAACATCGGTGATGCCAGAAGCCGCTACATTTTTTACACTGTATATTGACACCATAATTATTTATGCACATACCTTTGTCACATAAACAACGACCATCGTTTTTTTTATGTTTTTTAATAAAATTTTCACCTTTTTTTTCCTTAACAAAAGGACACTGAGGAGACCAACGAGCATGCTCAATCCAAGGATTATCAAAATGTCTCCAATTTCGAAGCCCAATTCCACACATAAAACATTGTACATGGTCACTTATACCACAATAAAAAAACCCAGACTCCGCCATTTTTTTAAAATTGTGAGTTAGTGGCCAATAATTGTATGTAGACTTTCTATTATTAAGTTGGCCAAATAACAACATCCTCTTATCTTGTTGTGGAATGTAATCAATAATATCTTTTATATTCCCCAATTCTCCAGTACCAGGCGGCTCTTCTTCTTCTTCTTCTTCTTCTTCTTCTTCTTCTACTGCTTCCCCCTCTCCTCCTTCTTCTTCTTCTTCTTCTTCTTCTGTATCTATTTCAATAGATAATATTTTACATTGTTCCATTGGAATATTACCAACAGGTTTAGATCCACTTATAAATGGACACTTTGGAGACAAATGTGTATGTCTTTCTCGTGGTAGTTCACTCGAGACATAGTTCATTTGCCAATTCTCAATTGATAAACCACAAAAAATACAACTACACATATCTTGGTGTCTCATATAATAAAATCCCTCTTTGGCTAAATCTTCTGGCTTCAACCAATTCAATGGCCACTCTACGAATGTATCTAATCTTGTTTGTTCATATTTTAAACTTTTAAATCCATAAAATATTTTGTATGGTGATAGTTGCTGACGACGAAGGTGAATTGCTTGTTGCATTTTCTCGCTTGCTGCATTTCCTCTATGATCTGCCTGGCTACTTAAAAAAAACATCTTTTATATAGAAGTATGAGCAAGAAATTAAGTGGGAGGGTGTGGGTGTGTCAATATTATTTTATTTTTCTCCTTCCTCCATTTTATACCAGCCCCCGCCCCCGCCCCTCAATCTTAATACTAAATGTAAAGTTGAATCCTTTTGAATATTATATTCAGTAATAGTGTTTTTATCTTCTAATTGTTTACCAGCGTAAATTAACCTTTGTTGATCTGATGGAATACCTTCTTTTTTTTGTATTTGAGCCTTAATATTTTCAATAGAATCTGTATCAACAACATCAAGAGTAATAGTCTTTCCAGTGAGTGTTTTTATAAAGATCTGCATAATTAAATTCTTATATTTTTTAACAACAAAAATTAAAAAACAAAATCTATAATTTAGGATGTTGTTTAGATATTAGTTTTTATAGCTTATTTCAATTTCTCACCGAAAATTGAGAATATTTTTATATTTTTTTCTTGGAAAATAGAGAATAT